>JAVKLA010000093.1:12891400-12924376 GCA_034782735.1 Sagittarius serpentarius | reverse complement strand
TTAACCTGCATTTCCACCCCCCGCCCCCCCCCCCGTCCCCCCCCCCGCATTCACTTTGCTTTTTACTAGCGTGTCCCATCTGAAATCTAGGGATCTGGAGTGCCCTGTTATTCCTAGGTATGATGCAGTCATCTATTTGAAATCTCCCTTGGCTCTGTAAGGCTTGAATACACAAGAAACAATTCTAAGAAACGTCCACAGAAAATGTTTGTGATCTCTCTGACTAGAATATGCGTGTATTAATACTATTTAGTATTAAAAATGGGGACAAAAGGGTTGAATAAATGCTCATACTTTGCTTACTTTTTAATACTTAAGCACAAATATGCTGGAGTAGAAAGAAAAAGACTTCTCGCCAGGAATGAGAAATGTGTTTCCGCGTGTATGTTTTCACACAAAGGATGTTGTGGGTGACTCCATGAAGCGCAGTGCACAGTGCAGTTTGGTTTTGGTGACCTTAAAAAACACCATCTAGAGAAAGTACATTACCAATGAAAGATGTGAAAACACGTGATGAAAGAATCCTAGTTAAATTTAGCAGATACCGTTGAGGGGTGTACTGTTCGCAAGCATTTTAGTAGCTGTAGATTAGCTTTACCTGTGATTCTTTTCATACCGCTTAGTCAGAAGGATTTAAATCATCCCAGTCGTGCATTGCTGTTGAGATTTTTGCCTAGAGCCTAGAGAGGTAGGGTTACTTGGATGAAAACCTGAATGCAAAACAGTGGATTCCCTGTTCATATTTACTTCCCAAGGAGGCTGTGGTTAACCCGGTGTATTAGGGCCCTTCACCACGGCCGGCGCTTCGGTGTGTGCCTGAGCCCGCTCGCACGGGGCAGCGCTTCGGCACAGGAGTGATTCCTGGCGCTGGAGCGGAACTTAGCCTGTCCTTTCTGTCCTTTGCCGTGGGGTCCCACAGGCAGATCAGAGCTGTCGCGTCACTGCGAGACATCTCTTACCCTGGTTTGATTTTCTGTTTCTGTTTCTTTTTTTTTTTAAAGGCATATCTAAGAAACACTTGCTTGTCATGTAATCGGATGATCGTTTCTGAAACAGTTGGCTGCAGCAAAGCGTTTCTCAAGATTTCCGTGGTTACTCACAGCTTTTTTAATACATCCATAAATATGTATGTGATCATTCGCACTGCATATGGCAGTACTGAATGACCTCAATTGGACTTTCCTGAACTTCCGTATCTGACGCAATAGTGTTGTTTTAATAGAGTTTTCCTGGGGATGGTGGGGTTTTTTTAACCGTAGAGGTGTGATGCCAATTAGCAGCACGTGTGCGTGTCGGGTATTGTGGGCACAGTAATCACATCTGCCCATTTAGGACAGATGGCAGATGCTTTAACAAAGATTATAGGGTGCCGCAACATGATCAGCTTTTTTTCATGTCGTAACGTTATAACTGTCCAATGTATATTCTACAAGACTTCTGTTTCACAAGGCTTGATTACAAAAGGTTTAAGCTTCGGTGTGGTATTGGCAGAGCAGTTATTGCTATTACTTGTTATCTTACGGATTTCAAAAGTCATTTGTTAATGAAACTAGCAGACATTTTTATCTTTGCTGAAAAAGTTAATAGAATTAAAAAAACAAGCTATGTGTGGCTATAGTAGTTGTTATCTTAGTGTAAGATTATGTAATTACCTTAAAAGATTATATTTAGTCTTCGATATATCGGCCACCTCTGTACTAAATTTTGAACGTAACAAAAATAAATTTCTCCTGTGACATGTTCATTGAAGTGTACAGGTAGGTGAAAAGGTTACTTCGGACTCATCCAGGTCAGCCAGCCAGCTGATAACTGCACGCTCCAGTTTCACAGCGATGGAGACAAGCAGCAGTGTATGTGTGATGTAGTCAGGATAAAAATGATACGATGGTTGATATGATGGCCAGTACGTTTTTAAGAGGAAAAAATCCATCCCCATCATTATCTCCAGACCGCACAGCATAGCTGTGGCAGCGTGCAATTCAGTCAGGTATCGGGGATGCTGAAGTGGTAAATTTAAGTGACTCCGTGATGTATTCTGTTCCAACCCGTTGCTCGTACAAAAGCAAGAAAAGAAAGACGTGGAAACACATCTAAATTAGAGTCTCATACTGGGGTGGTAGTTCACCAGTTACAGGAGTCTCCCATCAGATTGTTTTTGAGGCCGCCAACTTTATCGGCATCTGCTGTATTTGCAGCTGGTAAAATGAAACCCTTACAGACAACATTAAATGGAAGGTGAAAATACCCACAGCACCTGTTGCCATTTCGCAATTTCCAAAAAATATTTTCTGATGTTTCATTTGGACCGTGACACAGTTGGTAGGATTGGAATAGACACACACACACACCCCCCCACACACACACCCCAAATCTACGCTAGCAGCCAACAGCAGCAAAATTTCTCTCCTTCGATTCTGGCATGAACAATTCATTACTTAGACCACAGTTAATTACCTGGACCATCTGACAGGGGAATAAATGGTGCAGACTGTTTCTCAGCTGTGAAGTGAAGATAGTCTAAGGTTTCTGTTCTGTTACGTGAGGAATGGAGTAGCATTCCCCCAAGTAGCATTCAGTATCCTTCATGGAGAAAGGCCAAGATGGAGGTTTTTAAATTTTTTTTTTTTTTTAATCATCTTCTTATCATAGATTTTTTTACTGCTTTTGGGCGTCTGATGGCAGTTCTTATAATTTACGTATTTGCTCACAAATGTACTTTCTAATCCCTGAATCAAGGCTGGTGAGATGTACTTCTCACTGAAGCATTAGTTTATTAACCCAAAACTGTTCTAAAAGGCAACTTTTAGAGGAAGCCCGAGTAGAAACATTGTGAAGGAGCAGATAACTTCTCTTCTTGACATTGTCACGTAATTCAAGCTGCAGTTGTCAATCCTAATGGAGGTGGTGATGCTGATCTGAGCATATTGTTTATATGATATGCAAGAGCTTTGGGAGATGGAGTCCCTGTTGCTATCATTTATAATTAAAGTGTCCGTCACTTTTCTCTGAAAAATTGCTTAGCAAATAAATAATTAAAGGTCTGCTTCTGATACACTTAGATGAAATGAGAGAGAGAGACTTCTGGGAACAGTCCACATGCGGTAAATGGAATTTCTTCAAAGTAAGGATTCAAGATAAATAATGGTATTAGATTCTCAGTCAAAGCCCGTTCATGGTTTTTAGGGCAGGAGAGTATTCTGGTTTATGTGCTTTAAGATCTAATCCCACAGACATCTAAGACTGTTCACATACAGACAACACCTGACATTATCTCTGTCATGCCTAAACGTGTTAACTTTTAAGCGCAGTAGAAACCAGTCCTAAAATTAATGGCTAGGTAAGCGTTCCCTACTTACTCAGACAGCCAAAGATAAATTGTTAATCTGATGGCTTGTACAGTACAGAAGCTTTATAAAGCTTTGTGTTACCTAATGAGTTTATTTTGTTACAAATATATCTATTTTATAGAGGACTTTCCTTTGATTGTTTCACTGAATTGATATCTGAAAGAGGGTTGTGCCTAAGTGAAGTTTCTTTTCATCATTTCTGAAATAGTTGAAAAGGGTCGAGGGGGATTTTTGGAAATACAAATGATTTTACGTGCTTCCATTGGGTTTCAGTCACAGGCTTGCTTCCATAATAGTTGAAATAACTGTAAATATGCAAGTCCCTCGCAGCACTGGCAGGGAGAGTTTCAGTTGATTTTGCTACCTTGAAATTAACCTTTTACTATCGCATGCGTATGTTTGTCATTTATCCCCTTTTTCTCAGGTGCAAAGAGGGCTACCAAGGAGTCCGCTGTGACCAATTTTTGCCGAAAACCGACTCAATCTTGTCAGATCCAAGTACGTCAAATGTTTTTCTTATCTTTTTAATCCATGCTGGAGGCTGTTCTTGCCATGCGAGATGACCCTTTGCCTATTGTCAGAAAGCGTATTATGGACCACTGCCGTTGTGTGTAGAGAATGGTGTTGCTTTTGTTGGTAGGACAAAAACACGTCCTCCAGTCTCTGTCCTTATAAAACATGTTCTGCTGCAGCAGGGCAGGCCACCGGAGGATTTGATTCCTTATGATTTGGAATTATACTGTCCCTGCTTAAAGCCAAAATACTCACTTTTCTCTGCTTTTGCCTCGAGAACAAATAAAATTACAGAATCTGAAAGGAAACCAAGTATAGGCTGCAGAGTAGTTCCTTCAAAAGCAAATAAATTCAGATTGTCTGGAACTGCAGAGATTATAATCTCCTTGGAAATACGTGATGTCGGCTTACACAAAACCCAATTATTTTTTCAAGTTTACAAGTGGAGTCGCTCTGTATCGGCAGAGGAAAGCTATGCTTTCAGGTGGAAATGTGGAGACAAAGTAACTCCCTATTATACTGCTAAGTATATGCCAGAATATCATCTCTGTGTATGTTCTCCTACTCCACTGTTGCACTTTTAAAATTGTGTTTGCTAACAAAACTATCTCGAAAATATTAGCCAAAACGAATTCCTTGGAAGTGAATCCATTTACTACTTAATCTTGTTCATCTCACGTTTCTAAGTGAAGTGACACACAACAAAGGGTCATATCCAATCTCTTGTTTTTGTTCTTACACCTGGAAACTGTAATGTATTGAGTCTTCTGGCTTTGGGTGCTCTTTAAAATTTAATTGGGGTTGGTTTGTGGTTTTTGAAGAATAATGCTTGTTCTTGTAGTCTTTTTTTGTGCTTTCTGTTTATTTTCTTGCGCTTTTCCATGTGAAAGCCTGTTGCCAAAGACACCTGTTGTTTTGTAGTTCTCTGTGTTGTATAGCTCCCATTACAGCTTGCTTTGTGTTCGGTTTAGCTTTTCCTTTTGCTTGACCTTTCATGGTAAAGTGCAGAGCCTATAACGAACAGGCAGATTTTACCTCTGCCAGGTTGTGTGTGCGTGTGTAATATAGAAGTTGTGTGTATGTCAAGGGAAAAGGTGCTTTGCATCCTAAAAGTGGGGGAAAGGAAAATCAATTAACAACAGGACAGGGTGGTACCTATCTGACTTGGTTTTAACAGGGAACTCTAGCTTTACTCTCGCCAGAGTAGAGGTGAAATTCGTATAGATACGATACAAAGCCCAGAAAAGACTCCCCGATTAAGCTGCGTCTAACAAAGCCAAAAGCCCTACAGTGTTCATATACTGCGGAAGGTATTGTTGTTGTTTCTTTGCAGCATTGTGTTGGTTGCACAGACTTGCCTCCCTTTACTTGGGAGATGCCTCCTTACCCTGGTTGGTTTCTGACTGCATTGTTTCCCGAGAATTGTTCAGCCACCTGATCCTGCTCAGCAAGCTAAGGTTCTGCTGAAATTACCTTTTTACATCTTCTGACTACAAAGGCTATTTTATTATTTTTTTTTTTTTTTAATTTTATTGAGGGTTGCTTTCAAAATTATATTATTTAGGGTATGTCAGAGCAGGGGACCTTGGCTTGATGTTGACATAGATCCACTGGACGTACCTATGGCCCGAGAAGGGCCCCTTTTTCCATACAAATAAAGAAGGTTAATGTGCATTAGGTGCTTTCTCAGTCAGTTTTGAAATTTAACTTCTATTTAATCCTCACCTGCATTCAAAAGAGGAAAAGCTTCTGTTTGGGTGCCTTTCTGGGTGTTGGGATAGTGTAATGTATCTCTGTGTATGTACGTGCATATGCGCTTGTTCTAAGCATGCCCAGCCTGAAAAAATACTAGAAACTTTCTGCTGCAGCTGGGCAGTGACAACGTGAACGTTTTTGCTCAGGAGTTAAATCAGTAATGTATTTATCTTCCCTCTGGAGTGGAAGAAAGAATACCATGCTGATAATCAGCACTCAGTGGCAGAAATCTTTGCTATTTGCAGACCTGAGGAGTGTAAAAAGTATTTGGCGCAGTAGTCAAGTGCAGTATCATCATCTCCAAAGGCTCTGGTGTTGCTTTGCAAAAACTTAGGTTTGTGGTTGAACGTGTGTTTGGATTAGGAAGAGAACTACTGAAGGGACACTAAAGGGTGAATTTGGAGGTGGCGTCAGAGGGAAGCAATTTTTTTTGAAATGAAAGGCTTAATTTCCAGAAATTGAACACTCATCTGAGTGCTCTTGTGTCTGAACTGCACGTAGCCAACACTGGCTGGTGTCAGTCAAGCTTTATAAACAAGCCCAGCTCATTTGAGTCCTGTAAGATGGCTTAGGGTTCTCGGTAGTAAATGCGTTCAGAACTGCTGATGGTGCATCTGATGACAGTATTTAGCTTATTGGAAGTTTGTATGGATGAAATACTGAAGCAGTATGTTTTTAATCTTACCTCGCCTGTGATAGTACAGGTTACATTTTCAGAATATTGACTGTTAAATGGGAAGTGAATCTGGACCACAGTCACTTGGAAAACAGCAACAGTATTGTCTTAGAATTGTTAGTTATTTACAGGCACAAGAGTTTGGTTTTGGTTTTGTTTGTTGTTTTGGTTTGTTGCCTTTTTTTTTGTTAAATGGCCCTCTAAAACAAGCCAAGCCTGTACAGTATGGCCGTTCTCCGAGGTTGCATAGTGACAAATAATGCGATACGGCTCTGCAGGATTTTTATCAGCATCAGGCCAAACCCAGCTTCTTACCTCATTGGTAGGCATATGTTAGGCAGTTCCTGACTTTACATCACAGATATGAATACAAATTATGTAATACTTAATATGGGTCAATGCATACTGAATCATGTACATGTGGTTTAATTCAACTGAATGGTTAAGATATTTCAGATTGGTTTTGGGAAGCCTCCTGAAACTACCTGATGGTGTTCTCAGAGTTCTTGAATTGGCATCTGTGGCTTCTTGCAGTCAGATCTGCTACCTGCTACCTTCCTTCAGCTCAAAGTTAAGATCAAATTCGTAAGAAAACAGATGCAGGGGACACACAGAGCAATGTCAAAACACCCCAAACACAGGCCCTTTTACTGGACCTTCAAGCATCGAGATGTTAACGGCTTCCACTTCCCTTAATTTCTCCACTCTTAACCAGCTTTTCTGGCTATAAGTGAAAGAAGTTTTTTAAAAAAAACAACAACAGAAAAACCCCCAAACCAACAAGAAAAAAGCCTAACCCAAACGCAAGTAGTTTGAGAAGTTTGTTAATCTTGGCATGTAGGAGAAACCTGCCTAAACCATGGGAGCCACAAGGAACCTAACAAAATTAAGAACGTCACCAGTGAGGGAAAAGGCTGCATGCTGCGTGACAGCGCGACCTGCGCTCACGGTCGCTGTCAAGAGGAGGGAGTCTGTCAGCCCCGCTAATACTGGGCAGCCCAAGTCCGTGAACTCTCTCTCGGTCACCTCCTTCGTCTGTGGAGGGAAGTACTAATGGGACAAAGAGAAAAGAAATAGCAGTTGCATGCTGGAAGGAAAGCATAGGAATATATTTGAAACGTTGCTTCAGCTTTCTCCTTCTGGGCTAACTTCTCCAGAAATAGCAGTTCATGGCAATGGTCGAGCACTTACATTTTCAACATTATAAATACAGCTTTAATATAACTTTATGTACAAGTCATTTCTTCAGGTGTGTGTGGTCCTGTGTGTATCTGTAGGATTGGGAATTTATATACAACATAAACTGTACAAATGTACTCATGTACTATCCTTTATAGTGTTCTGGAGTAGACCTGCCTGGCCCAACGAGTCTCGAAAGGTAAGTTGTATGTAGGCTGCGGATATTTCTCTTGATCGGTTTTTATACTGAGGCCAAGTATAACCTTTAAAGCTTTGACTGTTCCGTGCAGATCTTCCAAAGCGGTGAACGAGGCGTTGAGAATGGGTTTGTCACGTTACCCCTTTTTTACCAAATTGTTGCATTCCACCTTCAACCATTTTGCTCTTAACTTAGCACCGAAAGCTACTTCCCTGTGCAAAAAGTGTATTTCAGTTTTATAATGTGCAGTATTAATTTTATATTTGACATGTTAACATTCAAGTTGTCCCATTTGACCGCAGAAGCTTGAATGAAGAGGGATCTCCTATCAAATATTGGGAATGTTATCTGATCCTTTTTTCAAAGTAAATGCATTATTTTCTAAAAGGAGAAAAATAGGATGGAAAGCTTATAGGTCTTTAGGCCATGCTCCTGCTGTTGCAGTCAGCCCCATCGTGTAATTCCTTCCGTAAGCTGATCGTGCTTCATTTGTAAACCACTTGCAATCAGCGTGAACTAGCCACTAGAAACAGGTTTTGTTTATCATCCATGCTCGAGAGTTTAAAGACTTTTCAGCTTCCACACAAAATTTATGCACAGCCCAAATTTGTCAATTATGTTCTTTGTTAAAATGCGCACTTTGTTTCTACATTGATTCCCCCCCCCCCCCCTTTCTGTTTCCACCATGTTACGCTTTGGGTCTGTTAAACTGGCTTTTTCAAATGTCAGAAGTCTTGTTCCTGTAGAGCTAGCTATAGCCTGTGGTCTTATAATACTTTAACCTGCGACAGCGTGGCACACATCATGTTTCTTTTTGAATTTCATCAAAGAGAAACCTGCAAGTGTCATGTCTGGAATCTGCAGTTACTCATTCTTAGATTACCTCTTCATGTAGCAAAGGATGAAAAGCCTCTCCTGGAAGACTGGGACTGTAAATAAGTAAAACAACTCCAGATAGTTTAAAAAGGAAAAAACTGTTTTTCCAGAAATGTATTCGAAGCCACAAGACCCACACTCACCTCCTCCAAGAACAAGCCCCCCTCAAAATGAAACAAAAATCTTGGGCTTTTTGCCGTCCCCCCCCCCCCCCTTTCTCTTCTTCGCCCCCACCCCCACCCCAGTTCTGTGTTTATAAGATCCTAGGATAATTTAGGTTGAAAGAGAAGCCTGGACTTCTCTGGAGAACTTGGGAGGTTCAGCCTCCTGCCTTGAGCAGAGCTGGCTTTGAAATTTCTGCTACCTGCACTGGACACCAGGAAGGTAGTCTGTAAGGGGGCTGTCAGTAAAGAGAGGGAAGAGGCGCGTCACAGTTGTGAAATACTTATAGACTATACTTTCAAATAATTTGGATAAATAAAATCGATGAAACTTCTGAGTCTTTTACTGAATGATTGATTTTCTAGAACCTGAATAATTTTTGTCAGCTTTACTTAGCCTTTCTGGATTTGTCAGCATTCCTCCTGAATTTGTTTTTTCCTCCTTCTTTGATTTCTAGAGGGCATAGGAGAAAACAAGATTTTGCTGTTGGAAAGACTTTGAAGGTTGGATGTAGGCTGGGGCAGTTACGAGTGGAAGAGAGTTTAGGGAAAATAGGAGGACTGTGGGGGAGGCAAGTCCTAAAACAGATTTAACATGGGGCTTGTTTAACCCCAGACAGACCTTTTGAAATCTGGATCTAAATCTGAATTTTGTGGCTTAACTTTGTCTCAAAAAGAAAAAGTTTTTAAGCCCTTCTGCAGTAATTGTGTCACCTGTTTAAGACTGTTTTGTATTCAAAGCAAGCATACGGAGGGAACGGCTGCAGACCAAGTTTCTTTTGTAGCGATTGTCATTTTATGCTGTCTTACCAATCTAATTGCACAGAGTGCCACATCAGCTGTGAGTTCACAGAATGAAAATTATTAGTGTTGCTGTAGGACATTAAGCTGTTACAAAAATTAAATAATCAAAAGGTAATACTTTATTGCCTTGTAAAATTAGTTTTTAAGAGCCATGTGGTGCCAACGGTCAAGTGGAGTCCCTGAAAATGACAAGTCAGTGTAAGATCTGTTAGCATCCATCAGGTGGGTGTGACATTTTTGTTAACTGTCGTTTCTTTATAAGGATACACAAACCGAGTTCCTCCAGTTCAAATGCATCGCAAATCAACCTAGATTAGTGTTGGTGCATGAAAGATTGAAAGATTGAAAGGAAGGAAGGAAGGAAGGAAGGAAGGAAGGAAGGAAGGAATTGCCTTAATAGAAATAGCAATAAAGGAGAAAAGCAACACAGTCACTTCAGAAGTTTCAGTGAATTCATCTACAGACGAAAAAAGCTGCATCGCATGAGAGACGAGCTGGGCAATACGGAACCTCAGCAAGGGAAAGTAAGAAAGAAAAGAGATGCTTGGGGGAATGAGGGACATGTTTTCCCTCCTCTTTGATCAAGTGTGGGTGGAGGCCTCAGGATAAAGATTGCAAAAGATGAGTTGTTTTCAAATTTGAGTTGTGCTGAAGCTGTAAAATTTTACTTTGTGTGAACAGTAGGAATCCTCTTGATTTGTTTTGGGGTTTTACGGTTTAGTTTTGTTTTTTCTTTAAAATAGGAACTTAAGCTTTATTCTGCAGAGCTTGAATGAAGTGCTCAAAACCAGAAGCGCAACACTAACAAAGCGCTAGTAAAATGGTTCGCCAGTGATAAATGGAAGCGCGAATGTGTTCCTTGTCAGAACGTATTGCAAAGGTAAAGCCCAAGAGAGATTAATTGAAATCTCAAATTTGCTACTAATGCAGTGGGCAAAGAAAATCACACTCAATCACTATCACTTTTGATAATGTAATTGTTTCTTACAATCTTAAAAACAAAATTTAAATGCATAGGAAACAACTGGAAGTAATATTTGTTTCTGTAGGTCAGCTGACAGTGGCTTGTACAGAATGTGCAGGATAGATGTTATTCAGCGATATTTTTTTAATTTGTTTTTTTCCCCTGTCAGTACTGCAGAATAGATTTTAAAGATCACAGGAGTATTGGTGATCTTCGTGTTTCTAATGTAGAGGGGGGGAATATTTTAAATTAATTCTTGGATGCTAAGTTTGTGTTGCTGTTCTCAAGTAAAAACAACAACAAAAAAAATCAGCTAGTACGAGAGCTGTTTCCAAACAGCATTAAATTTGAATTCCTTTCATTACTTTTGTGTGCAGTAACAGAGCTTTTTTTTTTTCCCCCTACTTCCATTGAATTCCCAGTTCTTTTAGAAAAACAACCAGCAACAAGTTTGCACAACACCCCCACCGCCCCCCCCGGCTTGCTTTCTGGAAAGACTGAAGGGGGGTTTACAATTGATTTCCACCTCATATTTCAGTTTTAAATTAATTGTCAGCCTTTACCAAGTTCATATCTGTCTATATTTAATATTAGCTAAAATAACATTTAAATAAGAAGTCACACAGGTTTATTTGGAAGAGTAGAAAAATTCGGTCTGATTTTGACCAAAATCCTTTTATTAGTTTTAAAGACTAAAAACATCGGTTCTCCATTCTTCTCTGTTAATCTCTTCTTCCGGAAGACAAGAATATGTTGGCATCTGGTTGCTCAGCATTGTTTTATTTTCAAAACTTTTCATTTAAAGTATTGAAGTATTTCTGGTTTTGCCATGACTTTTAGGCCATAGGTGGTCTTCTGTGTAATTCCGCTTGTGAAGACTCCCATCTGTGTAGAAATTCGTGGAGATGAGCTGGAATCAGGTAGATGCAGTATCTGTGACAGCAGGAAAGAAGTTCAACCAAACCGACCTCAAAACCACTTGTTTCCTTCTCCTTCGTTAAAAACCGCCTATATGTGAAAGGATAATAAGGAAATTGGAAATTCCTTTTATTTGTTCTCGGTATAAATCCCAAGACAGACAGACAATGGCGATACCTAGCAATGCAAATCCCAGGCAACACAAAGTTTTAATCAGCGTATCTTCCTGTAAGCCATAGATGGTAGGAATCAGGAAGGAAGTTACAGCCACACCGTGCAGAGGAGTTTGAAGGCTGCCTTTCCAAACGACCGTTCATCTGTGAAATTTGGGGCTTGCATCTAGTTAAAGAATTTCTAGGTCTTTGTGTAGTGATTTTTGCACGTGTATTTTAAGGAAATTTAGCATATGATGGCAGAAACACTCGGCTACGGCTTGTTACACAACAGCCACAGCAGATGGCTGTGAATAGAGGTTACAGTCTTACGTAAGGGACGGATCCGTGAATCGCGCTCTCCTGCTGGCGAGCCCGCTCTGCCACGAGCGCTGGGTTCACCTCGGTGCCTGAATGCGAGGCGGTGCAGCACTTCCACTGAACAAGCACCTTCTGAAGTGATAAGCCTCTGAAACATCGACTTCTCCTATCCGCTCCTCTTACGAACGCGTTCTGCTTTCCTAAATCTGCTGTTGGCCATCCCGTGTCTGGCAAACAGTAAGTTTAAATGTAGCTTGAAGTATATGTTCTGTGACGCTCTGGAAGCATCTAATTTAGCCTGTTGGTCTGAGTAACTAACTTTTCTGACTTGCATACTCTTCGTACTGACGATACGTTACTGTTGGCGTCCATCTCCTACTGTCTTTCAGAAGGACTTCTCTGATTTTGCCTGGATGGATAAGGTGCAGTCAATCATTTGACTTGTCAGATCACATTTGCGGGCCTTCGAAGAGGAAAATTCAGCAGTGCAGCAACCGTAGTTCTTCACGCTCAGGGAGAAAAGTATAAGCAAAGATGGGTGATCGTGAGATGGCATGTAGGAAAACTGCACAAAACATGACAGTGATTTAGCTGAAAAGCATTCATTTTGTAGGGTTCTGTCTTTGTAAGTTAGCTACTCAGTTGTCCAAATAGCATTTCAGTTTAGCAATACCATTTCACTTTATCTCTGTGATTTAGTCACACTTTTGATGTGAAGCGCATCAGGATTGGTTGGGATGGTATGGTATAGGTTTCATAAAGGTGTCGTAGCCTACTGCAGGAGCTAGGAAGAACACGTGAGAAAAGAGATGGATCTCTCTTACTGGCAACTAATTGTATACCTTTGAATGTGCCTGTTTGTATTAAATCTAAGTCTGAACTGGGTGTTTCACCTTCTCCTATGAGTGGTTCTGTTTTAAAACGATTCCAGTGAAAAATGCAGCAGTGCGTGTGCAGATAAATCATGAAGCTGTGGGGTGCCTGGTACAGAGCTCTGCTGCAGGCAGGACGGATCAGAATGACTGTATTAAAGAGCCGGAAGACAAATCCTGCACCCATTCTTACAGGCGTAAAGCTCGAGATCAGTCCAACTCACCCTGTCGTGAGAGGAAAAACATTAAGGGGCTCGTGCATGAGAGCTCAGGTTTCCTCTGAGAGCATTTCTGCTGAGTGTCCTGGTCATCTTCCCAAAACGAGCACTTTGTAAGAGCCTCTGTGCTCTTAACTGATCTTCACCCTTTACATTAAGTCCATCCTCCACTAACTACAAGGATGCTTATTAAAGCAATTATTGTTGTTAGACTTTTCACTTCACACCGAGCTGCTACCAGTGTTGATTCAGTTCATTTGAACAGTCCCTGCTTAAGGAAAACCTGGAATAAGCGTATCGTTCTATATTAATGTCTTAAGTGCTCTGTGTTGCGAAGACCAGATGCTTTGGGGGCGGTGCGTGTATGAACGTATCTTCCTAGGATAATGGCAATCTTACTGAAAACATTAGGGGTCAGCATTACTAGGAGTTTGATTACCACATCAAATTAATTGTTTTCTTCTTGGAAGAAAGATAGTACTGAGGTTCCTGAAGGCATTTTCAGGCTTGTTCCTCAGGCCTTCCGTAACAGTCATATGTGGCAACAGGCATTTCTGCTTAAAATTTTACTGTGCAAACCTAGCAGTTTATGAAACTATTATTCCCTGGATCAAAAAGATCAAATGGTAAAATCTTGGTCTCCCTGAAACTGGTAAATGTTTTATTAATGAATCCTTCAGGGTTACATTGTCCTATCGTGACATTTATTCCATGTATGACTGTTTCGCTAGAGATTTTTGTATCGACCATTGGGGGTTGAAACTGCCAGCCGTAAGGATGTGTATTCATTTTCTTCAGTGATTAATTTGATTGGGGATATGGTTTCTTAAAAGACAAACCAGATCGGTGTTGTCCCAGGAGCAAACCAAAGAACAGATTGTAACCGGCAGTTCTTGATGGGGTGGTCTATACCGGGAGGACCCGCTGCACTTCCAGCCTTTGCAGAGAGCTCCCTGCCCCCGGGCTCCTAGCTCTTTGCTCTCGCCGCAGGCGCCGCCTCGCTGCAGGGAAGAAGTGCGGTGGTTTGCTGCCGTCGTCAGTCGCAGGTTAAGAAGGGGCCCGGGAAACGGAAAGTTTCTCGTGTGACTTCTGTACGCAGCCCGGGTAACGGGTGTGACAGTCTAGCCCTGAGTGCTCGTGTGAAGAAAACGGGACTGAACCTGCTGAATGACTGAACATAATAGCCAGCCTCTGCCTGTCATTGCCCTTCTGAGTTTTCAAGCAGTTCTGCTCTTTGATCTTGTTTCCATCTTCCCCAACCGTTTCAGCATCTCGGCTGGGTTGTCATCATCAAAAGGAAAAGATTTGAGTGTACTACATAGTTTAATGTTTAAGGTACCACTTCTCTCCTTCTTGGCCCACTTGTCTTAATTGCCTACTCTTTAGTTTCTTCTTTCCCCCCCCCCCATGTCATTTCCTTCCCCGTTTGAGGGGCTTTTCCCTGCAGCGTCTGAATTAAGTTTCTGTTAGTGGCTCTTCACTCTCTGCTAATCTCTGTTACCGCTCGGTACTGGCCACGTGCTTTTGCTGTGATTCCTTCCCCCATCGCCTGTGGCCTTCGGCCTTCACTCCCTCTCTGACACCAGGGTTTGACTCCTTGCTCTGCTTGACCTGTTTCCCATCTTCCAGATGAATGCCTAGATCACAAATTGCTTTTCATGTGCTCTCTGGTCTGTCTCATTTAGGTTTCCCTTTCTCCCTTATATATCATTTTTACTTTTGCCACATACTGGAATAAAAAAATACAATTTGCAGTTCAATTTAGTGTCCAAAATGTTCTTTACATGTTTGCACTGAACAGATGTCCACACTTCCATTTTGTTCCAAAGGAGTTGGCTCCAATTATCTCTGAAGATACGGGAAGAGGTTAATACCTGATGCTTATCACGAGAAAATATCCACTGTGTGGGCTGTTTGTGAAAGGCAGCTTCTAAATTTAACCTGATTTGTTGTGGTTTTTTTTTTTTTTTAATAAAACTGACTTTTTCTTGAAAAAAGGTTGCATTTTCAGCACTGAAGGTTTTTACGTGCCTTGACAGTACTTTTATCGGGAAAGCTTTTTCACATTTGGAAGAAAACAGTTTGATCCGATACAGGAAAAGAGGCCCCAGATCAGCAGAGAACAGAATATTTGTCCGTAACAGGTGAAACACAGGTTCAAGCCCTTGTTCTGCTTGACCTGATTTTCCTCCCTTCCAGATGAACGCGTACATCACACCGCAGAAAAGAGAGCGGGTCAGTGTCTTTTCTTACTTCTTTTCTGGAAGAAAAAGACTACGCTCTTTCTGCTATTTCCCAGCTAGCTCTAGTGATAAACTGGTAGACTTGAAACCTCTGGTATAGTAAAACGTGTCTTTTTACAGTATTGCCCTACCCCAGAGAGAGCAAGCACAAGACAAAACTTTGCCTTAATGCTCATGTATGTTACAGAAGCTGCTAGCATTTACAAAATGCATGATACTGACTTAGGTCTTGATCCTGCAAAAAGCTATACTGGCGCATGTTGTTTCTCAGGAGAACTACTCATATAAAAGACACTAAGCACACTTGAAGCATCCAGCTGAATTACTTGCATTCATTTGTGGTTTGCCTCGCAAATACGCAGTTTTCTTGATAGCGCGATGATCTGCCATATTTTAATTCTCTGGGTTGAATGAGTCCTTCTGAAGAGACTTTGTCTGTGAAGGCGAGCAGCTCTAACGTAGGAGCCTGGCTCCTGCTGGTGGAGGTGCTCCTCCTGAGCGGCTCGGTCTGCAGCTCCCGGACAAGTCAGTATATTGACGGGGGGAGCGTGTAAGTTGGAAGGAGCTTGTTGGTCTGTGGAGACTGACAGTTGTAGTTGTACATACGTAGATGTATCTTAATAGATAAAAACAAAAGGTAAGTTTGCTACTGTAAAGGCTTTAAGTATTCTAGTCTAGTTTAGCTGTCTTTGAAGGTTTCAGTCTTATATTAATGCCATATTAATTTGCTGTCTTTATCAGTCTCCAAGTTGTAAGCAGCCCTTTTCGTTAGGTTTTGTTCAGCGTTCAGTGAATATTCAAAGGCTTAAATGCTTTAAAAGCCTTAAAATGCTATCTGTACACTTTTAGAGAAAAGATGACTTGTTTCAGAAGAAAGTTGTGAAACTTGATTAAGCCGTATGTGTAGATGTCTGCATAATTCCAAGTAAAAATGCTACTTACCAATACAGTACTACCGTTCTCAGAAAATTATTATTCGTTTCCTCGGCACTTGGAAGCATGGTGACTAAAGCAGTAAGTCAGATAAACTGAGTCAGTCTTGTATGATGGTAGCGAATGTCTTAATCCACCGGAAAATGGGAATATTTGTCTATATGTATTTAAGGCAAAGCCAGTCAATATAAATTCATGACTTCTTCTGGAAGCTAGAACAGACTATTAGAATAATCTAGAATGTTGCACATTACAGATCAAAGACCGTGTCCAGTTCTGTAATATTATGGTAAATTTTGCTGCAACATTTAAAAACAGATGGCAGGGTAAATTAGTTTTTCGTTTAGGTTATGTCTGTGTAACAAGTTGCTGCAAGTTACAGTGCGGATTTACAGTGCAATTAGCTGTTCGGTGATAACTGCCTGCTTGCGTGAGAAAAGCAAGCCGGTGCCCTGCAGGTGCACTGAGGCAAGTCTCCCACCATGGCTTTATACTGCGGCCGCACTCAGTAACTTGTTTGGTTTGGCAAATATCAACGTCCTTGTAGCTTGGTGATGGAAGGAACTGAGCGAAGCTGCTCTGCATCAGGTGCCACGTGGAGCAGGGACAGCTGGCTGAATGGGCTCCGTGCGATGGCTCTGCCCCTGTGGATCTTTACGTGATAGTAGTAGGGTTTTGGACCAAGTTTTTGCTTTCTGTGTGCCTGCTGCTGTCACAATCTGTACATAATTGACCTGCTTTGGCAGATTAGTGCAATCTTGTCTGTCTCAAGTAGTGCCGATTTAAGCTTATGAAGTAGGACCATCCAGGAGAGTAGCAGTTACTTTAAAAGGAAGAACGTAAATAGCTGCATGGAAAGAGAGGCTGAGGCTTATTTTTTTAAATAAAAACCTGTTCCTTAATAGGTATCAAACATGTAAGGTGATTCCTGTTGTCAGAGAACCATCAAAAAAGGGTAAGACTAATATAAGATAAAGTCTGTCCTTGCCTATCCCCAGTATACTTTATAGTCTGGATGTAGTAGGGCAAAACTAACTTTTGCATGTGGCCAAGCACATGTGCTGAAACTTCATGCAACAAACTGTGCCAGCTCTTCGGAGGTGTCCCGTTAGATCCTGGTTGCGCAGTTTATTCTCTGTTCAAAGTAAACAATGAAATGCCCGTTTATTAAATAGACAACAGGGACAATGTGTCAGGCAGCAAGCTGGTAAATGGACAAAGGCAAATATTTTCTGGAAGACCATCATTTTTTTGACATGGTACATGTTTCCACTGAGGCAAAATAAGGGAAATTGATGGATCGCATCTAGTATCAATCTCATCTATTTTTATTTTCTTATAGCTGTCGACTTTGCAGTCATCAGTAATTCTAAATTGAATTCATGTTGAGTTGAGCATAGCAGGGCTTTTGTACCGTAACAGAGTTGTAACATGTACATTTGTTTTCAGGATCTATTCCTTAAAGACAAAAGAAAATGCCACATGAAAAAAATCAAAACCATTAGCTGGCAATATCTGTCATGGGGTGTCATGCAAGCAGGAGAATTTTCAGAATTTGGACTCGGTTATGTATAAGGCAATATTTGCTATCCAGTTTGGTTTCGTAGAAAACTCTTCTCCTGCTCGTTACTTGAAAAGTAGTATGGCATATTCACAGCATTGTACAGCTGCCACTTCTGTGACTAACGAGCCACTAACTGGCTGCTCATGGCTTGGACAGGCGTACTCTTCACTGGGTAAAAAACTGGCTGGATGGCGGGGCCCAAAGGCTTGTGGTGAATGGAGTTAAATCCAGTTGGAGGCCAGTCACAACTGGTGTTCCCCAGGACTCAGTACTGGGGCCAGTTCTGTTTAATGTCTTTATCAAAGATCTGCATGAGGGGATTGAGTGCAGCCTCAGTAAGTTTGCAGATGACACCAAGTTGGGTGGGAGTGTTGATCTGCTGGAGGGGGTAGAAGGGCTCTACAGAGGGGTCTGGACAGACTGGATCCATGGGTCAAGGCCAGTTGTGTGAAGTTCATCAAGGCCAAGTGCTGGGTCCTGCGCTTGGGTCACAACAACCCCATGCAGAGCTACAGGCTTGGGGAAGAGTGGCTGGAAGGCTGCCGGGCGGAAAAGGACCTGGGGGTGCTGGTCGACAGCCAGCTGAATATGAGCCGGCAGCGTGCCCAGGTGGCCAAGGCAGCCAGCAGCATCCTGGCTTGGATCAGAAACAGCATGGCCAGCAGGAGTGGGGGAGTGATTTTACCCCCGTACTCGGCACTTGTGAGGCCGCACCTTGAATACCGTGTTCCGTTTTGGGCCCCTCCCCACAAGAAGGACACGGAGGTGCTGGAGCGAGCCCAGAGAAGGGCAAGGAAGCTGGTGAGGGGTCTGGAGCACAAGTCTCATGAGGAGCGGCTGAGGGAACTGGGGTGGTTTAGCCGGGAGAAAAGGAGGCTGAGGGAGACCTTGTCGCTCTCTACAACTCCCTGACAGGAGGTTGCAGCGAGGTGGGGGTCGGTCTCTTCTCCCAGGTAACAAGCGATAGGACGAGAGGAAACGGCCTCAAGTTGCGCCAGGGGAGGTTTAGATTGGATATCAGGAAGAATTTCTTCACCAAAAGGGCTGTCAGGCTCTGGAACAGGCTGCCCAGGGAAGCGGTTGGGTCACCACCCCGGAGGTATTTAGAAGACGTGTAGACGTGGCGCTTAGGGACATGGTTTAGCGGTGGACTTGGCAGTGCTAGGTTAAGGGTTGGACTTGATGATCTTAAAGGTCTTTTCTAACCTAAAAGTTTCTATGATTCTAAGGGACAGTGCTACTTCAAGGGTTTGTAAGTAGAAAGATAACAAGCTGGGCCCTGCTGGGGTAGTGATAAGGACACTTTCTTAAGGTGTCAACAACTATAATAGTTGTTGCTAAATATAGAGATGCATCTGCTTGGGGAGATCATGACCCATTTCAGTTCGTTCTTGTTTTATGAGCTCTCTGTGCCTTTGAAGGTACAATCAGAATAAACCATTTCTCCCTCCAGGACTTCTCCTTTCCTCGACCCTGCATCAGTCAGAAACCTCGTACCAACAGATGTTGTGAAAGCAGCGTAGGCCCTACGTGGTTTTTCATACCACCGTGCAGATGTCTGAATTAAGATAACCTTAAGTTCCCTATGTAGTTAATGGGGGAGATGTACTCTCCTGCTCCACCAGAGGCTTATTAGAATATGGCAAATTAGGCAAAAGCCAAATTTAGATGTTATAAGGTGATATATAGAGGATATAAGCTCTTCTGAATTTTTAAGTAGGTTCGTTAAGACAATCTGAGGAAGACTCAAGAGTCATAGCAGCTTTATGTTTGGCTCCTTCTTAATAGAGGGAAATTATTCAGTATCTGCTAGGGCAGATCTGCACTGAGCGCAGGGATGTTGACCCTGCTGGGCTGGCAGAACATCTCAAATCCAGAGATGCTTAGCTGAACTCAGTGAATTGGCAGCATCGTGAAGCTGACTGCCAGAATTCAGCACACATAAAGATGAAATTATCTTTCCTTTTTCTTTCTCTCCCCCCCTTAACAAAGTTACCATAAGAGGAAACTAAGAAAGAAAAGGAAAAAAAAAATTATATATATACACACACATACAGAGTCTTGGAGTAGGTTGCTTAGATTTAGACCTTGCTTAGATTTTAATTTAGGATACTTTAGCTATATCTCAACTGTGAATGGAATAATGCAACGTCAGCAACCTGCTTCTTGGGTCAATACTGCTCAGTACTTGTGAATTTAATGGCTTTTTCAAAAACTTGGCAGGGTGTTAATAGTTAACCTCTCTCATTCTGGTGTTGCACATAATATCCAGATCTTTCTATACTACCCTGCACAGGATTGTCAAGATGGATAATGCGGATGAGATTTTAAAAAGAAAAAAAAAAAAGGAAAAGAAAAAAAATAAAATGAAATCCAATGAGTGGTGTGTTTTGAGGGGTTTTTCGAAGTGTACTGTGGAGTCAGGTTTTGCCCAAGTGGAGAGACTTGCTGAAATGAATTCTGAATGAGCCTTTGCTTGCCCAGAATAAGACCTGGAAAGTCTGCTGTATATTTTAACTTCCCAGCTGAGTTTGTCCTGAAAATGAAAATTACTTAAGCTTAAAGTGAGAATGAGATTTACTAAAATGAGAATGAGACTTACTTAAGCCTTAAAATGAGAATTACTCAAGTTTAGAGTGGTCAACAGATACAAAAAGAGGATTGATCTTCCTTGCCTTCCAGTCCTGACCCTAGATCAAGTGATTTGGAACAACCGGGCTCTAAAGTTTTTCCCATCTTGATCTTTCATATATAAACGTTCCTCCTAACATCTAGTATGTATGTGCTGACCTAAACCAAAATTTTTAATAGTTACAGCTCATCCTTACAATGTGCATTACTTTTGACAACGCTGTCTTTCATCGGCTGTCAAGTTGCCTGTTAGAGCTGCAGTCCTTAGAATTACTCCCTTAGAATTACTCCAAGGATTCTCTAGTTTGATTAATCTGAGTATCATCTGCACGTTTTACACTGGAACAATTTCTGTGTTCTGCTTAATCAAAATGGATCAGCTTTGGGGGAAAAATCTAAAGTTTCTAACTTGGAATCCTTAGCCTAACATCTAGGTGTGCCGAAAACCCTTTAAAGTTGGTTGCCGAAAGAGAATTTGAGTAAGCTTGTAATCAGAGGTAGGAAGCGCACACTGAAAATTTATGGTACGTGCCTTCTGTCCTTTCTGCTCCGGGCTTTTGCTTTTTCTTCATCGTCAGTTTCTCGTTACAATACGATACTCTCCTTAACCCAAAATTCAGGAAGAAAAATATGAAAGTAATTCACGCCTGTAATATCCTTCAGTGCCTACAGATATTACAAACTACTTGTGTAGTTTGGCGAGCAGGATGGCAGATGGTCTGTGTCTGAGCGGAAGAAAGAGCAGCAGCAAAGGAAATAGCATTGCCAAGAGTGATAGTGAAGTTTAAAAAACAGTAAACGTAGCTGCGTGCTAGGCAGCAGCTAAGAGATTCTTCAAGAGGAGGGAGTTTGGAAAAATGTGAGATCAGAGAAGGAATTCACGATTACTGCCTAAGCACATCCCTTTTTACTCTTGATGCAAGATCCCTTACCGGAAGATTATAACATATGTGGTAGGAGTAGATAAATATTTTAGTAGTAGGTGGTTGGCTCACAAAAAGACAAAACCAAATCAGTGGGAATAGAGGGAAAATACTGCATTTTAAGATGAGTTTTGTGGGGGTTTAATTGTGTAAGGCAACGGAGCAGCAGGAGTAGATGGCCAGGAGGAACAGATGGAAAGTTGTTCTCGAGGTGATGGATGCGAACAAGCTTGGACTTGGGGTCTGCAGAGCCCTGGCTGCTAATGCTGCCTTGAGCCCATGGTCGGGATCTGGCTCCAGGGCCAGGCAGGTTGCTGAAGAGGGACTTTGGGATGTTCTGAAAGATTTCTGAGTGTCTTGAATTGCTGGCCGTAAAAAGCCAGAAGAGAAAGGAAAATCAGAATAGACACCGCTGCTTTGATCAATGCAGTCGGAATGTTACTCCCTAGGTTTTGACCACAGAGGGCCCCGATTTACGTCCGCTCGTCCCTGGTGCACGTTAAACACAAAATGCCGTTTTCCCCCAGGGTTGTTAGTGAGAACTGTGTTCAGACGTCTTTGACTTTTGGTACAGGTTTACAATCAAGAATTCAATTCAGAGCTCTTCTCTATGCCATTATTTTTCATTCAGTGGTTTTGATTGATAAAGGCTGAAGAAGAACTGCATAAAGTTGTCAAGTTTGGATTGGGACTGCTATGGATCTTTATTTTGGTCTCTTTTGTTCATTAAAAATGCATACACAGAAATTTTTACTGTTTTCATTTGTACAGAATGTGGTATTAACACCAGAAGACATGCAAAAATCAGATGTCAGAATAAGTGAACTGGCTGGGAAAGAAGCAGCGCGTGCCCGGTACAACAGTTACTGTGTAGATGAAGTGCGGTTGTTTTGTGGGCAAAGTGAGATGTGCTGAGATCCTGACATTGTCGCGTTTGGTTTTTTTCTTGTTACACAAACTCGTTGATACGGTTACCATTTTTTTCTTTATTGATAGCAATGCAGAAGAATAACTATTATTTTCTGCTTTAACACGTTCATTGGCTTAGAAAACGGTTTTCTACAGTATGTTTTGGTCAAAGAGGAAAGTACTACATTATCCATGTCAGTACTGTGAAACGCATAACGTATTTTCCTGAAGAAGCAGCCAAGTTGATTGGAGAATTTTGTTTTACGTTTGTCTGTAAACTTGGATCGGTTGTCCAGCAGTTTGATTGACTGATGCAGCTTCTCTTTGGTATGCATCCAAATGTACTTGTTTATTGTGCACTTCCATTGCTGTTCATAAATCTCTCAAGCCTTAGGTGCTAGCAGCTGCACCGCGATTTGAATGTGAAACAATGCATCTGCTGTGTAAGAATGCAAAAGTCTCTTACACGCAGGGAAAAAGTAAAGGCAGAAAGTGCCAAATTATTAGCAGAATTTCAACACCTGTGGACATTTAATAATAGTTAGGCTCCTATATGTCTTAAGTCAGTTTTTGAAATTATACTTAGGCTTTGTGAATATTACCTCCTTAATGCCTTTGAAACACCTGGGAGTAAATGAATGGTTGATGAAATTTTTTGTATGCGATTTTAGGGCTTGGGAGTTTTTTCTTTCTTCTGAGTCCCAAATGGTATTTGTATTGCGTGCCTTGGTTTGGTTAGCTTTGAAAGTGGAGAGGATATTTGAGAACAGACGTTGGACTGGATAACTGGTAATGGCCAGGAGGCGAGATGCCAGCTCTTGGTATCTGATTCCCTTTCCAGCGTCTGGTTGCCACAAGGAGAGGGACTGTTACTGGGAGACCTTACAGACACGCAGGGCTGTGGAGAAACAGCCGACCCCCCAAACTGTACAGAATTTCCCTAGAATCTGTCCTTAAATTTCCTGTGTGTATCATGACTGTTCCTGAGTGCAGCTCTTGCAGATGTGACGGAGCCCAGAGCTCAACAACCCTTTCTAAAGGGTGCCACGAGGTATGTGGAGTAACAAGTTGTCAGTAGGCTTAAGGGAAGTCGTTGGAGATACTGAACTGGTACCCAGGTGTTTGGCGTACAAGCCTCCCTACTCAGAGATGTGGAAGTTGTTATCAGTTATGTTAGCGAATAACCATTGTTACTAGTTTTCAGAAAGAGCAGCCTTTATCAACGCTGAAGCTGGCTGAAAGCCAGAGATACTCTCGGCACCGACTCACCACATTAAAGAGGAGAAGAAGCACAGGACCACCAGTGCGGAACAGGGAGGAGGCAGAGAGGGAGAGGAACATCAACCGAGAAACAAAAAGCTTGATGGGTACCTGTTTGGGTGGGTGGGTGGGTGGGTGGTTTTGCTTTTACAGAGCCAAGTAACATAACGTGACTTGTCTGGTTATAATTCTTCCCAAGGAGATCTGCATTGTGAACAGACGGTTTTACGACCACTTGGCGTGGTCATAACATCTTCTTTGCAGTTACAAAATACAGTCGGTGAGTTCGAAGGCTGAGTAGGTCAGGCTGGTCGGTGATGGGCTTGCACTGTGCCCGCTGACGCTCTACACTGCGGCAACATTTTAAAGACGTGTTCTTCCTGCTCTGGGTGCTTCTAACCCTTCTGTTCTCAATGAGAAGCACATTAAGTGTAGGCTTTTTCTGTTTTTAGACCTACTCTTTTAAAAATAAATTTAATTTTGTGCACGGTACATAAACATTCATTACTTTATGCCCTTCCTCTAAGCAAAAGCCCTTTCCTCTCTTTTAGTTAAGCAACCCAGTTATTTTCACAAAGCTATTCTTACTCTTCCGTAACTTACCTTTGCAATATATGAGCCAAGTAAAAACCGTAGCATCTCCTTAGAAGTAGGATTTGAAAACCTAACATATTTGAATTTTCTTTATTTTCTCTGCTCTTTTCTTGAGTTGTTGGAAGCTGTGTTCTCACAGAGGATAGACATGTTTTCCCTTCCATTTATATTTAACAAAAAACATGAGGAAAAAAACTGAGATAGTGACTCTTGGAGCTGAAATTTTCAGAGGCACGTTCGGTAGAACCATAAGACCTGGCTGCATTTTACGTATAAATATGTATTTTAGCTCTCGAGTCAGTGTTCTGCTGCCTTCGCTAATGTTCTGCACGGATACAGGAGCTTGATCTAGAAATAAAATGTGGTATTTTTCCACCTCATAACATTGCTTTCGTATTACTCACGTGGCACAAAGGGAATGGAAGCCGCGTGTTTCCCCGTCTAGAAATTCTGCCTTCGTGAGACTTCTTTGCTATCAAACCCATCGTGAAAGAAGGGAGTAGGAGCAGCTTCCTTGTGGCCATCTGCAGGGAGCAGGCAGCCTGTAGAAGCAGTTTGTTATCTTCTTCTGTGTGGCAGAGCAACTCGCAGGCTTTTCTAGCTTGGGCGGACAAGGAAAATGAGGAGACTGGGAAGTCCGCCCGACGCGCGCAGTGGAGAAGATGAGGCCTGTCAGTGTATAAATGTAATGGTCACTAATGCTGTGAAGCACTTGGGTATGCGGTGTCCTGTTACTTAGCTGCTTATTAGCTTCTCGCTAATTGCCGTTGACAGTACATTTGAATTACTATGCCAGCTTTCTGACTACATTATAGGAGTTTTAATCTAGCCTTTCCTGATTTGACTGATCAATTTTGTGCTGCAACAATGTTTTATGAAGTTTTAATTTGCTCATGAGAAATTTATTTGGTATGGGGCTGTGTGACTTCCCAAGATCATTTCTGCAGCGCACTGCTTGCTACGCTCGTCCTGTGGCTGAATGAGGAGATACCCAAGCAAATTCTAAATGAATTAGGTCAGGTTGTGGAAGCAGTTTCGCTGCGGCAGCACAGAGCTCAGCAAAAGCCAATTAATCTGCCTGCTTGCATAAATACCGTTCTGCCTGCCCCTCTCCCTGAAGAAGAAAAGCAATTTTGTCTGTCTTCAACCCAGTAACTCTCATGGGCCCTTTTTTCAACATAGTTTACGTGTATTAATCACAGCCCAGTTTTCTTCTCTGTCTGTCCTTGTGTTGCATTATTCTAATCTGGTTTGATTGGATGACAAATGCAACAACAAAAGCACAAAGTTCAAGGTCAAAAAGGATCTTTTGGGTCTGGAGAGTATCTTCAAAAGTAAATAAAGAATAAATCTGTAGCGTAATGAATCTGAAGAACTTGCATCACCATAAAATCACTTCAGGAGAAGAACTGGGTTGCTGCCTCCTGTAAACTTCTCTGCTAGTGTGTTAAACTTCCCGAATGAGCTTTGTTCATTATTGGCTAATTAAGCAAAGTGTTCTGTTCTCGTTGCCCTTATGCTCACAAAGCTCTTTTTAGTATCCGTGTTCAATATGCCCTTTAGAAAATAATTTTGCTTGTTTTCCTAGTCTTCCATGGAAGTCCCCGTTCTGCATCATCCGATAAAATAGAGGCTTCCTGTCTGTTGCGTGTAATACTAGTTTTGACCCAAGGGCTTAGCCAGAACTGAAGAGTCTGTGAAATTAGCAGTTAGGAAGACAAGCTGGTAATACCCGGGTATATTTGATGCAGTTACGGTTACAAAAGAATGAGCACATTTCTCTTCTCTGAGCAGGACACATGGAACAAAAGAAGTTGCCCCAGCACTACAGCTGCACGAGAAGTGCCTTTCCCACCACTTTTTCCTAGGCCCACGCGCTGTGTTTCTCTGCCTCTTAACGCTCCTCCTGTGATACTGTCTTTACTGCTTCTCTCTCGCATAACTTGGCCAAAACTTCATGTACGCTCTGTGATTTCCTCTGGTTTGGAGGACCAGAGGTCTTCGGTTCTGTCATACTGATCTCACTCTCCCCTTAAGTGAAGAACAACCAGAATACTTCCCTAACCTGTAAGTCTGCCTTTTGCCTATGTGCCATATATCTGAGGCTAAAATAGAATATTTAATCTAGCCATTAAAACAACTATTAACGTCACCAAACGTTACAGTTGTGCTCAGATGGGCAAAATATCTCCCATTTCTAAATATGTGTCACTGCTGATAGATTTCCTTAATCCACTTTGCACAGCTGTAGCAAATTACTATTATTTTTTTTCTAACACGTACTTTGTGCTTGCAAATGCTCTTGAAAAATCACCGAGAGCTCTGTGGAAGCTGCCATTGTAGTAATTGTAAACAGTTGTATAAAATCGTGCTGTCATGCTGTCTGTTCCAATTAAACGCATAACATTTTTGCATGGGGTATACAAACGTATATAGTAAACTGGAGAGAATGGGTCCTTGACAGTTCTATTAAAAGGCAAATTATATTTCTTCATGGCATAACTTGAGAAAAAATATAAGCAGTCAGCCTCTTTCTAAGATAAAAATGCACTAAAAGACACAATTTAACAGTAAACTGCGATCCAGAAATGCTGCAAAGATTTTACCTTTCCGTCACAATCACAACGGCATCTTTTCCAGTTACGTTAAACACTACCTGAAGGTGAGGGACCAGCATGTACAAATGGGATTAACTTAACCTGCTTGTAGTAGCGCGTTATGCTGCTCGCTGCTGAGAGCCTTCTGGTTTTCCTTTCTTAGCATTCCAAGTGAGAGTGGGACAGAGTCTGACAAGACAAGGCGCAAGGTGCGGTGTCCATTTTTGTGTCTGGCACATTCGCTGTTCTACTCTGGTTATACAAAGGAGTGGTTTCGTGGCAGAGCAGAGCATTCTGACCCTGAAACTTTTGCAGACACTTAAAACACCCCTGCCACGTTTCTCTCAGTAGCAAAGGTAAAAAAGGTGGGCAGTCACATTCCAGTGTGGCGTTTTTATATGCAGATAAACAGTAGAAGGTGGAGGGGTAGGAGCACTGAGAGAGAACAGAGCCTGAACAATCTGATCCTCAATCCCAAATTTCCTGTATGAGTTCATTAGAAAGCACTGGAACAATTTGGAATTCAGATTTTTTCAAAGTGGAATCATTTTATTGGCTGTCAGCTGATTTAAGCACAGTGCATGCTGGCACCTCTAGCTTCCGTCACTCTGGTTTTGTAATCTTTGAGAAGTAGTACAAATATCCTGGCCGCACCACACACCCTTGGGAACGTTGAGTGGCCTGTGAAAAAAGCCATCTCGGGTGAGTTCGTGATAGACGAAGAGCTCAAATCAAATACATTAGTTGTGTCAGAGAAATTTGTTACGAAGAGGACAAAAATAAATGGATTGGAAGTTGAATTCTTTGAAACTGGTTTGTCAGGCATGTAAAGGACACTGTGCTGCAAAGGGACTGCGCCGTGGCGCTTGGGGACCCCCGTCTTTTCAGAGCTGCTTTGGTAACCCATTCAGCTGGTGCTTCATCCCTCAGCGGTGGTACGCTCCATCATCTTTAAAGGCTAGAAGTACCCATCGAAATGAATGAAAACGTCCTGACTTGGTGGCACATCCTGCGCACCAATTAATTTGTTTATAAACACCGGTTTTGAGAAAAGGGAAGAAAACTGTCATTGGTACCAGTGACTTGACAAAATACGCATTCCCTCGTAAAGCGTGTGGAAGGTCCAATCCAAATGTAAGCTATCCCCGTCTGCTGCCTTCGAATGGCAGGTGAAGCAAACAAATAGGTCTTATTTGTATCATTCAGTATCTGACCTACTCTCTGATTCTCCTGAATGCTTAAAAGATGATGTTAAATAGGCGCGGTTCATTCCTTACAATTTGCTGCGAATAATTCTTTGACCTACCATACTTCGCGCTTAACGGCCATAGGCAGAGAAAGCAGAAATTAGCACAACTGATGAAAGGCAGTGAAGAGGATACGTAGCCGTAACGTTAACTTAGCTGAGATATATGCGAATTAATCTGATTCGTCTTACTCATCACAGTAGAGTTTGATTTGTGTTACCATTGTTATGATTAATCTTCCCTTGTTATGGTGGAGGTATCATTTAGTAATGTCCAGTTAGATGCGATGTATTTTTGGTGAATGCCTTTCATAGAAACAAAATACCTCTGCTCTCCCCCATCCCCGTTCTGTGGTCATCCAAAGGGGAGAAGTGGGGGAGAATGGTCTCTGGTTTGCTCAAGAGAGAAAAGTTTGGTCTCAAAACTGCAATTTCTTAAGAAAATGTGTATAAGCAGTGTAAGTGTCTTGTTTTGCTTCACCTGGTTATTTTGCCCTGGAGCGTGGTTAATTTTGTTAAAGTCAGCCTAATGGACTGCAAGAAAAAGAAGATGTGCGATTGCAGAGCAGCTAATGAGGCTCCAGCACGGCGACACTGATTTCAGCCCGGGCAGACTAGGGCTGTGTGCCTTCGTTGTTGGGGGGTTTTACGGTATTTGGCATATCTGCTGTCTTCAGCCACTCACGTTAGTGCTTACTATATGACTCTACCGCTGACTGAGAATACCTTCCAGAAGTCAGGTTCATGTTGCAGGCCTCAACTTGTATTAATTCTTCAACGAGCATTTCTTCTCCAGGTACTGTGGCAGTTGGTAGGCACGTATTTAACAACTCATTTGTAATTACTGTGCATGTATTTAAACTTACTTAAATGCAATACTGAACAGGGAAGATAAGTTAATGAGACATCAAAATTACTATTGTAAGTGGTCCAAACAATCTAAACAGCATTAGCAAAAAACAAGAAATAAAAGAAATGAAGAAAAAAGTATTTATATTATGATGGTCTTGTGCAGCAGTGTTCAGCATCTACACAAAAGGCAGAGGGAAGCACAAGGTGTGACTACATTTCTTGAATGACTATATACGTGTACATAACCTGTAATTACCACAACGTGATTTCGTAAAAATTGCTTTCAGAAATGCGATCTTAAGACCTCTGTCTTGAATTTTATGTTCTGTTCTAAAACCAAAAGATTTTTATTCTGAACATTTTTTCTTGGTGCAAAAGTTCGTTATGGAAAAGAGTTAGATCTTGAACTGTTTTGACTTATTTTATCCGGAAGTTGTCACACAAATAGGATGGGAACGCATTTTCCTCAATTAAAAATGTTCACTCCATTTAATAATTCTAGATAAAATCCAGTTAGTGGGGCAGAAATTTTCCTCCTAGGCAAAAGGGATTTAAGGAAAATCTTCAGATCCATTATGACAGTTTTCTCACAGCTGGACCGGTAGTGGAGCGAGCAGCCATGCCAGCCAGCACAGTCCTTAATATGTACCTGTTGGGATGAGATTGCACTTTTGGTGGCAGATCTTCTATTTTCCTCTCCCTTGAAGCGTCTGACCCAAAGGCTAGTCAAAGCCTTTTACCTCTTTTATTCTTGCTCAGTGGAGGTTTTTTTGGTTTGTTTCTGGTCATTCTGGCAGCACCAATAGGTACACGGTATGGTTTTTGCTCTTTTCACGTGCTGCGTTTTATAGGAATGTAGGAAGTGATGGTAGGAGCAGTGATCAGGTTTTCTAAAAGTATTTGAACACCATTGTTTGAGTGAATATATTGCTGATCCAGTACAGTAATTGATAGACGTTCCAGTGTCTGTCTGGAAATTACAGCTGTATAGAACGATGGCCAGGGTGATATGTCAGAGAGATACCGTTGGGTCTGTAAATAAGTCAAGTGATAAATATAAAGGAAAGATAAGAATGATTGAAGCTGAAAGATACGTTGGCGCAAGAATGAATGGGTTTAATTTGGTGCAGTACGAATTTAGACTGAAAATCAAAAGGAACATTCTTACACGTTGGAAAAAATCAGGTTCCGCGCCTCGGAGCCTGAGGCATGTTTAAGACCTCAGCTGGTCAACATAATAGTACGATAGTACAAGTGACTCGAGTTCACTGCCTTTTTCCTGCCGTGGTTGCCGGAGCTCCGTAGAAATTTCCCACATGTGAGCACGCAGACTCCAGGTTTTGCTGCCCTGCTAGCTTTCTGCTAGCCGTTTGGCAAAAGTAGGAGCAGTCGTCTCAGCAAAATGGGTATCTCGTAGCAAATCTAGGTGTCTCCAAGCTAACCTGATCTACCTAGCGTGAGCAACGATAGCAACGTCACGGAAGAACCAGCTGCAAGACCACAAGGTGTTCCTAGGCTGTGATAATTCATGCATGGCTGTTCTTCCGTGCTGCAACAACGGCAGGCAGGTATACCTTCTGCTGACTAGTTGAAAGTGCGAATGTAAGGCTAGGTGCAAGGGTCACTTGTCTCTCTTACAATATAGATGTTAGCCCAAAGAAGTAAAATTTTCAGGACAGCTTAAGAAGTATGAGCCTAAGACAACTGGTTTCCATTTTGAAAGTGACTTCAGCTTTGTTTTGCAAAGGTAAAGGCGTCGGGGTTTGTATTTTACAGAGGTATTTAGGTGCCTAAACACGTTTTTAACTGTGTGATAGCCTCTCTTTAATGTTTTATTTAAGGGAAGAAAATCCCTTATCCTCAATGGCAAGTGCATTTGGCAAATGAAGAATAGAGGCAGCTGCTTTTTCAGCTTAAAATACTCTTGAAAGCTAGCTATATGTAGTGCGCAGCTGCTGAAAAAAGGGAGGGGACTACGGTTTGCAATGCACAACTGTTTTCCTCTGAGGAGAACGGTCTTCCTTGCTGCTGCTGACAATGTTCTCCGATATTAAGGCAAAATACTGAATTCTTCACAAACCTGTCTGAAAAAACCTTTTGTTTTTACCTGCATACCTGATAGAGGTAATGGTATTATAGCAATAGTAGGGCTTACTTTTTCATTGATATCAGTTTATTTCCAGGATATTTACTGATCCTTTGTAAAGCTACCCTGAAATGTAAATACCTGTTTCTGATGCTGCTGTCAGCTCAAGCAGCATACGGTCCCTTCTGTAGCACCGATTTCAGACCACAATGGATGTAACGGCTTGACGAAACAGCAGGATGAGATTGTTACTCTGTACAGCGTTTTAGGGAAGAAGACCACTTCTGGCAAATGCGACAGATGGAACAGCTGACTGGGAAGATCGGCAGCCAGAGTCCCAGAAAACGCAGATACTGTTTTGCCGGAGCCCTACGGCTCCTCTGAAGAGCAGTTTTGCCCTTCTTCAGGTGTTGTGGGAAAGGGAGGATTTGGGTCAGAAGCATATTCCAGACCTCTCTTTTCTGCTGTTCACTGACGCTTACATGCTCCAAAGAACAAGTAGCTTGTTTAACAGTCTGATTAATGAATTTGAGTTAGAGTGATGTGGGTGGGATCTACTCACTGAACACAAACCTTAGGCTGTCTTTTTGACTCCTCTCTGGCTTCTTCCTGCTGTCGTAAGGTGACTTGTCTTTCTCAACGATTGTAGCCCCTTTAAAAGCTCCCCCAGACTGCCACCAACATGGCGGTAAAATAGGTGTGTAGCTAGAGGAAAAAGAGGCGATAGCTGGACTTCTCAATTTTGAGACCGTATACAGGTAAAATAAAATAAATTAAAAAAAACCAAAACCCCCAAAATCCAATTTTGATGAGACTCAGCTTAACAGACTCAGCTTCCCGAAGTTTGCTGTGAAATCACAGTTTTCGTCTCAGGTTAGCAGCAAGTCTGCTTCAGTGGGGTTTGGGGCAGGCACTGGAAAATTGTGCCACTCAACTTTTGGACCTTTTCGCCATCTTTCAGGTTAATTTTCCTACCTGATCTTATTCTGTACCTGAAATTCTGACCCTCAAGTAAAGTATAAATATATTGGAAGTCACAATAGAAGTGCGTCTTTGTCTCTTTTTCCCTTCCCTATATTAAGCTTTGTGAACATTTCGCAGTGTGTCCGACACTTCTGTAACTATTTGCTCTGTAATATTGCCACCGCAAAAAAGGAATTTTCCGTGTAGGCTCCCAGCCCAGTAACCATGGTCCTGTCAACTGAGAGGTCACCTGCCAGTTTGTGCTTCCATTTTTAGCGGGCTGCATTGCCAGGTAAGATGCAAGGCCATTTGATAACCCAGAGCTTTCCCCACCTTGCTGTGGTCAGTGTAACTGTGTGCATAAGTGAATGAATTCATGATGCAGTTTCATTTAGCAAAGATCAAATTAAAATGTGCACAGGTAGCAGGATTGTTTACTTTCCTCCTGAAATGCTGATCTATTATGTATTTGTCTTGTAATTTGAAAGCGTTTTCTTCTTGTTGGGTCATATACGCCTTTGGTCTTATGACTTGCTAAAAAGAGAAGACCTTTCAGTAAGGTATCCTGTATTTCTGCTAGAAATTGCTTGTAATGTTTTCTAGAAATTTTACTGGAATTTACATGTGAGATGCGATAGTTCTTACTTTGTGACCATATACACATCTGATTTCTCAGACTAGTATGTTTCACGGGGGGAAACCCCATTTCATCTGGGTAGCAGATTATCCAAAACCGTTTTAGCTGAAGCTGTAGTAGTGTTCACTCATTCCCCTGTTGTACAGACCTTGGTTCAAAGTTCATTTAGATCTCATGTGAACGTGATTTCCGTACTCCTGGCTCTTAACTGAGCCATGATGAGAGAAAAAACAGGTGTTTTCTGTATTTGCTTTATACTTACTTTTTATAGATGCAGATGCTTCAGAGTGTTAATACATTTCAATCCCGCCTGGGTATTTACCCGCCCTCTGTAGTGTGCAAATGGCGGTGCTTACCCTGCACTCGAAGTGCAGTTGCGCCGGGTCGGTCCTTCAGAGCCGTAACTGCCCAGCAGCGTGTTGCCTGCTGTGTTGGCTGACCCGTTCTCCAGAACTTGTGAGGTGCTCAAGCTGTGAAGCGAGGTGCAGTGGTGGAGCGAAGCACGGTGTCCTGGTTTGGGCTGGGACAGAGTTAATGGTCCTCCCGGCAGCCGGCACAGCGCTGTGTGTTGGGTTCGGTAGGA
>JAVKLA010000093.1:12795548-12881127 GCA_034782735.1 Sagittarius serpentarius | reverse complement strand
CCCCCCCCCCCCCCCCCCCCCCCCCCCCCCCCCCCCCCCCCCCCCCCCCCCCCCCCGGGAAGGAGAAAAAACCCCAAACCACCACCCGTGGTTTACTGCATTTGAGCAGCGCTTGCATGATACCTGGTGGCGTGGAAGGCTTGTTTGCCACGTATAGTCCCCGAGGTGCCGCTGTCACCTGTGGCATTGGCCGCCGTGCAGCCGGCGGGCTTAGCCTGGCTCCCAGCCCAGCCGCCTTTGCCGGCCGCTGCTGGCTCTGGTGCAGCGTCCCTTCCCCAAACACGAGGGTGAGCGCAGAGGCCGGCTCCCAGGCTTGGGCGCTGCTGCCATTGTACGTGTGCCATGGGAGCGGGGCAGGAGGGCTGCGCCGGTGCCAGCGTGCGCTAAATCCGCAAGAATTATAATTGTATTATTTTCTGTTCTCAGATAGCTGCTCATAGAGCTTGTTGAACTACGCTTGATGATATAAATTGGGTATTTTACTGTAAAGGTTTATCCTATTAGACATCCTTTCATCATAACCTGGGTAAATCAGCTTTGTCAGCAACATGTATTATGCTGGTTGCTGAAGTCGCTTTCCAGGCCCGTGAGATACTGAAAATAAATAACCTGACCTGTTTCCACCCTCTACAGTTGAACACGTTTCCCAGGAAGGCTATGGATACCCTTGACTCTCGCTCACCTATAAGCCATTCAAAGATTAACCAAAATGCTTTTACGTCTTTTTAAAGGAAAGGTGTGTTTTGTATGCACTTTTTGAGGAAGTGGCTTTTAACCATGTTGGTGAACTCAATGAGGAGATTGTAGGCTGCAAATGGAAAACATGTAGAGAACGTGTATGGCCCAGTTAGGAAAGGAGGATTGTTTTTTCAGCTGTTCTGTATAGATTTAAAAAGATGATATTGCATGATCTTGCTGCATGAATTAATATCTTTACCTCCTTAGAGACCAGATTACAGTGCTTTGATCTCTGTTACCATTTTTTAAAGTAAGCAGTTGTTGACTACATCTTGATGCAGTTTACAGAAGGATGCAAGGTGTGAATTGCACACAGGTAATATATGCAGATTTCACAGGTACAGAAAATTAGAGGAAAAAAACTGAGTTACAAATCTCTGTGAATATAGTATGTTGAATGCACTTTTGATATTTCTGGTCTCATGCTCTTATAAAAATTACATTCCTGTGTCAAATGTACCGAAGGGATGTTTGTACGTGATGCTTGTACGTGAAGGCATGAACACGGATTAGAAGATTGTAACGTAGAATACGTATACGTATGGTTTTGAGTAACGTATTTAATACCAAAAAGAAAGATTCATTTGGGTGTCACTAGACATGCATAATACTCCTGTCCTAACACCACGCTAATAAGGTTTTTATACCACATGGCATCACCCTGGGAACATCCAAGGCCAGGCTGGACGGGGCTCTGAGCAACCTGATCGAGTTGAAGGGGTCCCTGCCCACCGCAGGGGGGTTGGACTTGATGACCTTTGATGGTCCCTTCCAGCCCAAGCCATTCTATGATTCTATGATCTTATGTTCTTTTCTTTTGAGATGTATATTGTGTCTTCTGCATGCAGACAGATACGGAGTTTAGCAACTATTATATAGATTTGTATGCTAAGTGAGCTGAGCAAGCTGATGCTCGATGCCTTCTGGAAGAATTGAAAGGTTGCAAAAGGTGAATCACTCTCAGCATTTTCAGCAGAAACACAAACATTTCACATTCTCGTCACAGGTACCAGAGCTGACAATTCATACGATAAAGTGTTTAAAATTACTGTTGGTTTATGTTGGAAAATCTTCTTTTAACTTTGATGTATGGTTCTTAAGTGGACTTTTGAAAGTTGCAGTACGTTGGGTAATGGGACCGAGTGTTTCGCACAGCTCCCAGTAGTACCTCCCGGCTCGAAGCACGAGCCAACGCATCAGCCTTGCTCTGTCTCTCTTGTAACCCTCCTCCTCTTTCCCTGCTGCTTTCTGCTCCGCACACGCTGCTCTTGGAAACTTTGGCAAAGTCATGTATTAATCTGTTCTGTATTAAGGAAATGTGACTATAAATTGAAAGGAAGACAAACACAATTCAAATATTTTGCTTTTATTATATTTTAAAGGGAAATACTGCATTTTCCTCAGAAAAAAAATCCTTCTTTGTTCTTTATAAAGCAAATTATTACCTCCCATGGAAAAGCAAAATATTTCAAGTCTAGAAAGTGTAGAAGAGAATTGCGTTCTGCAGCTTTTCTGAACGTCATGTCTTCCACAATTTCTGTTTGGACTTGAAGCTGCTACTCCTTACACACTCAGTTCTGAAAAGTCAGTTATCATTTTTTCTGTTGCCCTGTGCCTGCAGGATGGAGAGTTAGTTATTCTTTAATTGCGTATCAACTTAAACATGCTTCCTATCAACTTAAAATTAATAAGTGTTTTATATAAATTTAAATCTGCTTTGCACTAAAACACCTGTCTGTTAGAGACATATCATATCCTAATTTGTCATGTGAAAAAAGGGTCCTGAAATGTTTTGAACTCCATGTGGTAAATTCAGTCAATATTCTAAAAATGTTAAAATTTTTGCTTCAGTTCTAAATGTCTGGGAGTTATTGCATCATACCGGTCAGATGGCTGAGGAGGGACCATGGCTACTGTTTCCTGAAGTCAGCTGTTGTGTTGCACAACAGGTAGCTGTTACGCGATCCTGTTGGGTGCCAGTGTGGCCACTGCGCTGTAGCGAGAGCTGCAAAACTCAGTAAGCGCCTTCCATTCGTCTCTTTAGGTTTTGATCTCTGTCAGAGAAAAGGAAAGCAAGAACCTCGTCTAACTAATGGTGATAGTTAGCATGTTGAGAGAAGAGTTTCAGGAGGAGGAGAAAGTGAAATTCCTGTAGGTAGCTGGCTTCAGGGACTTCAGTCGAACATAAATGTAATGAGGAAAGGCGTTTGTGTCCTTCCCCAAATACACTTCCCTTCTGTGACACCTCAGTGCCCTAAATTCCCATCTTAGGATTGCCCTTCAACGGGCAGGGTTCTGCTTTCCTTTTTGACCAGTACCCGCGCAGTGGGCCCCCGACCCCGCATTGCGTTCTGCAGCTCTCCCATACAAATATCGAATGCTACCGGTGATGATAAAGGTGATATTTACATTTTGGTCTATTTCTAACATTTCCGTCTCTTTTTTCTTTTTTTCTTTTACATGCTTTCTTGGGTATAGCAGACCATTTAGGAATTGAATTCATGGGTAAGTTTCCATTTCTCTTCCTTCCACTTGCTAGTATTTATCTTGGTGCCTTATCCCAAAGCACATGGAAGTTAATGGGAAGACTGCCATGACCTCCATCATTGTATTTGGGATTGGGCTCCTGTTATATTTACCGATTACATTTGCAATTATATGACGATTTAATTTTTCTCTTGTCCACGGGTAGGAGGCTTAAAAACTACATAATGATGTTTTGGTACTTTATTGGTGTTTAATGAAACATAATATAAAGATTATATGGCCGTATCATGACATTTGAGGAATAATATTTTATATGAAATTTTAGGAAAGAGTTAATGCCTATCTTCATCTAAAGGAAAGTAAATTTTAAATTAGATTATTTTTTTCCCCAGAATTTGGTGTTGATTACAATGTTAAATGTAACTAGGTTTAATAAGAACCATTTCATTAGCTTTTAACAGACCAGTTAGAAGAATACCTTTGAGAAAAGGGACAGATATCTGTGATTCTGTGAAGTAAGTTAACTTCAGGTTAGGAAAAAGCTAAAGCAGGAGTGAATAATTGCTTCTTATAATTTTGGAAAGGAAAAGATGATGTTCTGTTGACTCAGTTGCTGCCCTGTAATGTATTCATAGCCTGATGGAATGACAGGCTTAACAGGTCACCGCTTCACCTCTCAGCTGACGATCTGCAGAGAGCATAGGTAATTTCCTCGAGGAAGCCCAGGTTTGTCCTTAGCAGAGTTAGTGGACTGGTGCATCCTTTGTTTAAAAACAGCTTGCATAAACCACTAAATATGACTGAAAACGCTATAATAAAAAGCTTGCAAATTCATATCAAAGTCATTAAAAAATTACTTCTAATGTGGCCTTTCCCTATGTTGAGTTTTACCTAACTTTTTTAGCTTTTAAAAATAAAAATATGATGGCCTAGTGATTGTAAGTGATGATACAGGGATCTTGTTGGTAAGTTGAGTATAAGTTCTCATGAAACCACTGTGGTGATGGGCATTAACTGTGTGGCAGGCTGCATTAGCAAGAGGAGAGCCAGCAGGTTGAGGGATTTTTTCCTACCGCTTCTGGACTTCTGGGGCATACCTAGAGAACAGTTCTCTCTAGAGGACTAGTCTGTGATCTCCAGAAGTTTAGTGTTTCACTTCACTTTATATGAAACTTTAAAAGTACCGGTGGAATCGATGCAAGGTGTTTTCACAGACTTAGTGGACAAGCACAGCTGGGAAGTGGTTACTTTAAAGGCCCTGCACCTATCCCAGTTTTACTGCTTAACTTAAGTTGTAGGCAGCGGTCTCGAGGCATACGAATTGAAGGACGAGCATACAAATAAAAGAAACAGGGTAAGGAATATATATAGGAACCTTAGAGTGAGCCTTTCCATAGGAAGCAGGAAGGTGTTACTCAGGAGACAAATCTGAATTATTTTCATTTTATTTTGAGGCTTTTTGTTCCTTTTTTTTTTTTTTTTTTTTTTTTTTTTTGTTAAGACATCTCTTTAAGGCTTGAAATAAAGCCAACCCCTGAAGTCTTGGCTCAGGGTAGTCTCGTCACATGAGTAGCTTTCTGATTGTCTTATTTAGTATTGGAACAGATCTTGATGGTATAGAAATTAATGAAATCTTGTGTCTCGAGCCTGAAAATATTATGACAGCGGTCTAAAACGGGGCTTGAGGTGGTTTTCCATGGGCTAGAAAAAAACAAGTTCCAGAATCGTATGCAAAAGTGAAATGCTTGTGCTTCTTAAACCCTCCTCCAATCTTTTTGAAGAATTACTTAGGATTTGTAAGCACATACGGAATCATTACTGCGCGGATAGCAAAGTACAAATCCCCACCCTGTATACGGAGAGACCAGGTGACAATATCCTCGTCAAATTAGGGCCACTCATGCAAAGCCTGTCCCATGAGTTTACCCCTGTACTGTAGAAAATAATTGCAATTGGTGGGAAGAGTATTTTCCAATTATGAAAAATAACAACGTATAGATGCTGCAGAGCTTAGCCTTGTTTGTATGTGATTGAGGGAACACTCTTTCTAATGTTTGCATTGCATTTGTGGGCTCACTTGACTTCGGAATTCCATCGTCACCTTCCAGAAATTTTGCTTGAAAACCGTGTAAGCCTGGATTCCCAGGGAAGGCTGAACTCCTTCCACAGTAGGTAAAGCTGAAGTCTCATGTAGATAGGAACATCTGTATGTAGAGTGCCCCAGGGGAGAGATGAAATGTACGCTACCTACACATCTAGCTTAGTGTGCATTTGCCAAGGAAAGTAGGTGAGCGCAGTCATTTTTTTTGCTAGGCTCTCAGGAATCGTTGGAGTGTATATACCTGCCCGGTCCTCTCACTGTCCTGTTAGGGATCTGTTGTCCGTGAATGTGCGTATCCTTTTGTGAAGCAGCTGATACTGTCTTCCCCCACAAGCTCCTGCGGCAGCCAGTCCCGGAGCTCAGTAGTTAGAGGCTGTGCACGTTGCTTTTCCATGAGGCGTGCAAGTCCGCTTCCTACCAGATCCCTAGCCGTCATGTGCGGGACTTACTGAACGAGAGTTACGCATTCAGTTTATCTACCGCACTGACGGCTGTGTTAACCGCTCTCGTGTTCTCACACCCCCTTCCCCTTCTGGATATTGTCAGGTTAACGTTCCGTACAATATTCGATATTGTGCATTCGCAAGCATGAGTTCGTGATGCTTTAATATTGTTGCTGGGTTTGGTTTGCGGTGTCTGTTTCTTTGTATGGGTAGCAGAGATAAATGCAGGCATATTAACGTGGCATATCTGTTTTAAAATGTTGCAAATAGAACAGTTAATGTACGGTTCTGATGTACGCACGTGTAGCTTCTCTTGAATTAAATGAAAGCCAAGTATGTGTTCAAGGGACACTCTGTCCTTAAAAACATGGATTTAAGTATTGTGGTCAGAGTGGCCAAGCTTTGTGAAATCATTGGTGATAAGGAAATGCTTTACACTTTCTAGTACCTCAGAGAAAAAAAGAAAAAAAAAAAAAATCTTGTGTTTGATACTCGCTCGTGAGAGCTAGATTCCATTTCCATCTCTGATGCAATCTTCCAGAAAGGCTTTGGGCGAGGTATTTTAATCTCTCTGTGCCTTAGATTCTCAGTTACAGTAATTTGTGTCAGGCTTTCGGCATCTAGGTTCCTCAGCTCTCTGGGGAATATCTTTCAGCAGTGTGTAACACAGAAACTATTTCTTCCTTGCAAGAGGGTGCAGACCTCACTGCCTCCTTGCCTGTGCTCCCCGGTTCCTCGTAAGAGAGCACAGCAATGCATGGGAGAATAGCGTACAGCTCACGCAGGAGTGCAGTGCACCTGGTCTGGATTGGTGCACATGTCCGCGTGGTTCCCAGTGTCTCACCAGTGATGATGCGTGCAATTTTATTTAAATTTCCAACACAAAGGTAAGTGGCTATTTTCACAGTGTTCCTACAAACTGGAAATCTGCTCGTTCGGTTAACAGTTCGGTGTCAATTGAAAGCAGGCTGGTTGATGGTAATGCTCATGTGAGGCAGCGAGTTTGTAAAAAAAGATTGAAAGAAGCGGCTTTTATTCAGCGAGAAAACTAAGTGATGTATTGTTAGCATTAGATAGCATGGGAATATGAGTATCTACAGCTTACTATCATTTTTTGACCCAAGTGGTTAACCACACTTCAAGGCTGAATGGTTTATTTTTGTCTGATGGAAAATTTGATGATGAAGCTCGGTGTCTCTGATAGCCAAGACGGCTGATCAGGTTACTTTGCTGCAACAGGTGGCAGTTGAAAGCCGAGTTGTGGAGACTGACCTTGTGCATGTGGTCCCAGCTGCAGAGTGAAATGGTTGCTTTAACTGCCAGATACAAGGAGACGCAAAAGCCTGAGAGTGATCTTTGGACGTAAGTGTTCTGGGCAAAGAGTCAATGCCCAAGAGAAGGAGTCGTCAGTTTTACTCATTTCTTACACTGAGAATGAGTAGTTAAGGTGTGTTAAGGGATGAAACATGAACGTGAATGAGTATTGGAATAACCTGCTACAATACGTGAACAAACACGACTCTTTCAGCAATTCGCCTACACTACCTAATCTGATGATCCAGAATCTTTATCTTTTGTTCTGTAACAGTAATTTACGACGGTTAGAGCTGAAAATAAAATGCCCCAAGGAAGTGCAACAGGCAGGTCACTACAGTTTTCGTGGCTCCAGTCATTACATGACATAGTCCTCACCCTTAGTCTGCTTAGCAGTTAAACCAGTATCAATGGCGTAAACAATTATGATGTGATAACCTGCATCTCCCCATGTGTGAATTGCAAAAATCATACAGTGGTTGCTATATTTAGTCGCTACTTTTAACTTGCTGATACTTAGGCCTTACACAGGAAGTTAGTATTTTCCCTTAGAACTGGTTATCTTTTCTGGAAAAATCAGAAGCAGCTTCACTGAAGCCCATGGAGTATGAATGATATACCCGTCTAAGTGCTGAATCATTTAATTGAGCAGAGCAATAAAAACGGGATCCTATTAAAATTTATATATCTCCTTGCAACAACTACAATGTGAAATGTATTCAGTTTTCTGTACTCGGAGCAGTTGTTAATATTGGTTAATATTAAGATGGTGCATGCTTTATTTTCACTGTGCTGATGCTCACTGCCTTCTCATTGCGATAAGATGGTTGTATGCCCAAGACTCCAGGAACACATGATCCATTTAACTAAATTGACTCTGTGACCTTGTGTCATCCACTGTGGCAGATGCATTTTGATTTTTCCAAACCGCAAAAGGTAGTTTTGCTGATGGGCAGTATAAGCAAGACTGCAACAATTTAGTATTTTTCCTGTTTGCAAAGAAATAAAAAGGCAAAGTTCATTTGTTCCTGCACAGCTCACAACATGTGCAGCTGGTGAGCTGTCCTCTGAAACTCAAAGGTCTTGTAGCAGCAAACAGGCAATGAAAATAAATAACCAGTGTTTGCATGGATGGTCCTAGCCGTAGTTACCACTTAGCAGCTCTTATCTCTTATAAAAGCCTGTAACACTCCTGCCCTCTCTGGAAGAGAGGATGAATGTTCAATTACATGAGCAAAGAATGTACGTGTTCTAAAGGACATATGTTTAAAAAATAAAGTTCAGTTTTCCCTGTGTTCCTTTTTTGAAGTATAAAGCAGGTAGGGCCTTTTCGGGTAACATGGCACACTGACTGTTTTTATGCTCCTGTTTACACAAAATCTATTATTAGAGATTCTGATCACAATCATCCTGCAGTACTATCAAAGCATATCTGTCTAAGAATTATATTGTTGTTAATCATAAGCATTTAAAATACTTCATCTGTACTCCTTCAGTAAATTCCTGAAGAACTAAGAGGGGCTATTCCAATAGGCATTGATACTTGTAATGTTTACTCCCGTTGTTGTCATCGCTCCTTGAATCCCTTTGTTCTTCATCCTGCCCCAAGTTTTCATTACCTTCTTCTGATTTTACCTTTTCAAATTTAGTAAAGGCTTTGCTCGTGGGACCTTGTCTTTCTGTTTGCTTTGTGAAATACCTGTCCTTTTTAAGTATGCTGCAAAATAACAGTAGTATCCTGAGGCATGAAATGGCTTTAGATCTTCAGCACTTTCCGTGGGATTCTTTTAGCTGGGAAGAAGAGTCATATATCACCTCTAGAGAAAAGAGACATAAGCACCAGAAGAGAGAGTTTTATAGAAACAGCCGACGTCTGCGTGCTATAAGAGTAATGGATGAAGCAGAGGTTCCTCGGGGGCTGGAGGAAGCTCTGCCAGTGGTTGTACCTGTTTAGGAAAACATAACTCTTAAATGAAAGTCAACATGCATCTGGTGAATATGTTGCAGGCTGCCTTACAACATCTTGGCTCAGTTTGGGGGATATGGATTGGTTTTGGTTTAGTGGGAGGGAGAGATTTATCCCTGGATGGTTTGTGACCTAGCTACCGTCTTGGTTCGGTGCTACCATCTGTACTTTTCTTGGAATGTGATTTTTCCGATTTATCTGCATTTTCTGTATTGCCGATGAACTGGGTTGGATTAACTGGCATTATTTTTAAAAAGCAAGACTAAGATTTACCATGTGGTTAACTTACGTGTGCTGTTAATTGCCTGTAGTGCTTTATTAAAATAGTAATGCTGTGAACTGTGTGGATAAAATGGATAAAATACTGTTAATACATGTAACTTACTCTGGTGACCTTCCTTTGTGTTTGGTTTCTTCTGCTTTCTCTGACTGAAGCTACTGATCATTTGTGATGAAACTTACGGAGACTAAAAAAAAAACTGATAACGCAGTATGTTGACAAGTTTAGAAAGCCAGAATTGGTCTGGTTTTCTCTGTTTTGCTGGCGGCTAGGTTGGGAGGAGGCACTAGCTGCGTTAAGCAGGGTATCAGTCTGTAAAAGTGGGTGTATGCCATCGGTAATGCTACGTATCACCATTAGTCTGTCCCTTCCGATGTGAATGTGTACTGCGTATCCTTATGTGCTGATCGGGGGGTGCTGCCAAGGTCAAAGTGTTGTCTGTGGATTAGAAGACGGAATTTGAGAAGCCTTAAAAATGCCTCCAGGTAAGTTTCCATGTAACTCCTGGTGCCAGGTACAAACCTCTTGTGCGTGGTGCGGGTTTGAAGAACATTCATGCTGTACTGTCACCTCGGGGAGAAGGGAGGTGTGCCGCGAGGCTGGATTTCAGCTGAGGACCCAGCATCTCATCTGCGTACAGCAGGGCTTTGCTCTATGATGTCTCTGTGCGTGCAGATTACGCGCATTCTGGTTTGGGATTAGGCGTGTGCCCTAGGTTCCTGCGTGGCTGCTGTATCTCAGAGGTAAACGCTTTTTATCATGAAATGCAGGTAACTGGATGGCACCAACACTGAACAGGCAGCTGTGTATTTAAATGTGACCTTATACCCAGTCTCGTAACCTGCATTTTGAATGTGGTATTTAGGTAAATGCTTCACTGAGCTTGAGGAATTGTTAAAACTGACACCGCAAGGGTATGCTAATGCAGTCAGATGACTTGCAATGTTAAGATTTTACTCCTGGCCTTGTTTGGGCTCAGTTGCAGTTTAACCAGATGCAAACATACGTAGACAGTGACTTGTATATATGGTTCCCTGCTGAAAGAAGCCTAGCAGGACAAAGGCGAGATCTGCACGTCAAAGGCGAGATCTGCACGTCAGAGGTGATGGTCGAGACAGCTGCCAGAAGACTTGCCGGTGAGACTTTACATTTCCAGTTGAGAGAGGACCTGGGAGGAGGCTTCAAAGTAGTAAGTACAATCTGGACATGCCCATGAGAACTTGGAACCCATTGTTAGCCTGTTAGAGGCGGCGGGGGGTGTTCTGTTTATTAGTAAAAGTTTGTTTACTGTGTACTGAAGTTATCTCGCTGTAGGAGAAGAGGCTCCAAATGCCGGAGCTGTGCCAAGTTTACGCAGCCACGGTGAATCAGTGTTACTTTGTCCTTTTCCTACTTGGAGGTGTTATGTAGATGTCAAGTCTCATTCAGTAAATAAATGATGGAAGGATTTGGAAAGCAGAAGGTAAGTATCACGATAAATGTTCCATGACAGTGGTGCACTTGTAATGTATATTACGGTTGTATAGAAAAATTGATGTTTTTGACAGTGAACTAAATCTTTCTGTGTCCTCTATGCCTAGAATGAGTAGAGAGAGTGTCCTGCCAGTAATTGCTGGAAGCAGAGGAGAAGGGTAAGCAGTGTGGAAAAATTGACAATGCGCTATGTGGAGCACTAATTATTTTTTCATGTACTTCCTTTTCTTTTCTCTTGCAGGAGCTGTAGGATACTGGCACGTGGAGAAGTGCAGAGATATTATTCCTACTCTGGCTGATTGTTTTTAATAAAGTTATTTCTGTGATAATTGAAAATTGTCTCATGATCCTATTTCCTGTCCCCATCAGCATCAGTTTGTCCCCATTTTAAAATTAACCTGTCCGTACTGAAAAATGCTGTTGTCGAGTTACCCAGGGTATCTACCAGTATTTGCTTCTGACTAGACAGCCCAGGTTATCTGGGAAACAAGCCTGAGCAGCAGAAAAGGAGGGGGGGAAAAACAAGTGGTGTGTATTAGTGTGCAGGTATTGTTCTCGTATGCGCAATTCTTAACAACAGTTTAAACATCAGAGAATTGCAGACTCTTGCAGGCAGATGACCAACGAGCTTTTTTGTTTACCAGTGCGGACTCTTTATCTTCATCTGGTAAAATTAATCGCCGTGAGGTGTTTTCATTTAGTATGGATTCAGAATTTTCAAACACCATTTGGATCATGTTCATGTAGTTCAGTCACTGTGGTTATAGTTATTATATCAGTCATCCAGTAATTCTCATCTGAATTAACATGATCCTTTTTTATTTTTGTGAGAAGTTAATTATGTACTACTCCATGCCTACATTAGCAAGTAAACTCTGTTGTAATATAGTGTTACTCTCTGGTTATTCTTTCATGTCTCTTGGTAATTTTGCATTTCACATTCAAATAGACAGGAAAATCAAAATGGAAATTTAAAATAATAACCTGCTAATGGAGCACCATAAAATGTGACAGTAGTGAAGTTCTCAGCAGAATTAACTGAAACCGTGTGGGGTCTTCACTATTCGACAATGAAATACAAAAACATAATCCACTCAAAATAACAGATAGACAAAATGAATTGGACCAAGCAGTTTGTAGAGGGGACGGAAGCGAGAGAAAAGCTGTTTATTTGCAATTAAGAGCATTAATACTTCTATTAGTAGTTTCCCACACATTGCTGTTAAGGGCTAGGACTGTGAGTTGTTTCCGTCATTGAAATAACGACCGAAGAACTTCCATAGCCCAGCGCTGAACGCTGCCCTGCCTAAGCCTTACCTCCGTCGTGCGCGGCGGCTAGCTGCACTTGCAGCCTTCTTGCCAGTCCGCCGTGGCATGCGATAAGCACCAAGTTCTTCAGTGCTATGAAGACTTAAGTATCTCTGTGCAAGGCAAGAATATTTAAAATTGGTACCTACAAAGACTTGAGGTGTTTTCAGAGTGTTAGTTGACTGGAAATTTTGAGAATTGCAGTGTTGAACTTGGTAAGAATTACTTTGGTCTTGCTCGTGATTTCTGACTAGAACACATGGAAGTCAATAGATACTTCAATATAATTTCTGTTATTTCTAATATAATACACAGAATTTGAAATCAAGATCAAGTGTGTGACTGGATTCACATATGAAGTGAGTTTATCCTTTTCCTGACTGGCTCCAAATCATCTAAAACTGGAAGAGAGATGAATCTCTCGACAGTAATTACAAAACCTAGCATGTACAACTAATTTTGTGTAATTTTGCAAAGCTAGGAGTATCTTCCTTTCCTCTCTTGAACTTTCATTCGTCTTCTTCCTGCCTTTCCTCTTTTGTATCCACCTCATTCTTTTCTTTTTTCTATACCCCTGCAGACTTGCCTTTTCTATTAGTTTCATAAATTTACCGATCGATGTGACTTACTCTCTTTAAGTGTGTGTTGCTATTTACAACACTACGAATCAGTTGTAAGTATCACAACTGCTCTGTTTAGCTGTAGTGGAGAGTATGACATGCACACACTGAAGTTTTACTCATTTTTAATTGTAATGTCCCCTCCTGTATCCAGAAGTGATACAGCATTTTAAAAAATGGGAGTTGCAATATACACTAACTCGCCCAGCTCATAAAATATGAATGCTCAGAAAATGAATACAGCAGTGTTAATACAGTTAATCAGCTTTAGAAAAACAAAAATATCCATTTATCACTATAGCATGCACTTGCATGGGATATTAATGAAAAATACCAGCTAATTTGTTTTCTGTATTTGTTCTACACTGTGCTCGTTACTCTCATTCAACTAGTTTAAATTTGTTTCAGGATAAGGATGATTTGCTTCTGATGAGAAAAGTTTAGCTGTCTTCTGTGCCACGTTTTTCCTTGAGTCTGTAAGCTAGAGTCTATGCGCTGAATATAAAGCCAGCTGTGCTGGAGATTTTGTACATTACAATGGACTTACAGGGTAGACCTTTAAAGTTGTTGAGCTGTAGTTGTATGTAGTGCATTGTTAGAATGTGTACCATAAAAAAAAATAAAAGACTTTATTAAATTCAAACTAATAATCTGCCTCAGTCAGAATAGCACTCTGACTTCTGCTAATTTTGCTGCATGAAGTTTCTTTATGCTTCTGTACTTTGGGTAATGTGCTTAAGACAAAAACAAGAAAGTGTCCTCAGTTAACTCTTTGTTTAATGAATGATAAAGAGAAAATCACCAAAACAAGTAAACGTTTTATTTCAGGGTGGTTTTTTTTTTTTTCTTGTAAATGTCTCTAGTGTGCTTTTAAAGTTTCTCTTGCCTGATGGAGAGTCTCTTTCCAAGGTAAGGTAGTACCAGAGCATCTCATTCTTTCAGTTAGTAGTGAATCTTGTCTTGAAATAAGATGGCTGACCAGTAGTCGGAAAAGGTGAGTGAATCTGATAAAAATCCTGTAGAAACAAATCAAGTCATTTTAAATTAATTTATTCCAAGAAGTGACTTAAGGGTGGACTGGAGAGAAAAGGTGGATGTATTTGTCTTAAGTTACACTGTTTCGTTGAAGTTAAATAGCTATTCATTTCCCAAGATTACTTATTTTAAGGTACACGTTCTAGTCAAGATTTTGCTCGGTAAGACTAGATAATCTCATGAAAACCTCAACAAAAATGTGGGAATTCTATTACTTCTGAATAGTTTGAATACGACTAGTGATTTGCAAGAACTACGCTGGAAAGGCAATTATCTTACTTCTCAGTATTGGGTCAAAGTTTCTTAATTGACTGATGCAGTTGGTGTGGATGGAGGACATTTGAAAGACAGTTAAAGTCCATGCCTTGTCATTGATGCTGCTTTATTCAGCTTTCATGGCAGGTGTTGTTCTGCTCAAGAGGTGAGTAATGTATTGCCGTTGGCTTGCTTTTTCAAGGGATTTGTAATTTTTTCTATATCTTTGAGGACTTGGTAGTATTCATGTATCAGCTATTTTTATCGTTTCATTGCCTCAATACCTTTATGGGTTGGATTTAACATCTGTAGGCCATGAATCAGTTCAGTAATGATCCCGTTCAGTCTGCTCATTCGTGTGCAGTGAGGATCTGACAGTCCTTGTGCAAAGAAAATTCAGAACCGCCTGTAAGTTTGCAGCTGTAACTCTCATTGTGACAAACCGCCGTGTGAATGTAGGATTGAAATGTGCTCCAGATACCTTGCTGCATGTCTAGCCTGCGTTCGTGGATTCTGGTGGTGCTAGTTTACTGTGTCACCCATGCAGCAAGAAGGGGGACATAGTCTGTTCCCCTTTTTGGTACTGTGAAGAATGTGGTGGGGAAACAGTTCACTTTTTAAGAAGCCCATCCCCTGCCCCCCCAAAGACGCTCAGCTTGCTCAGTTCTTTTAGAAATCTATAGCTTCAATTTAAGTTTGTAGAGTTCCTTCTCTCAATAAAGCATGCTAATAAAAATTCATGATAATACCAGTATATGATTAACCTTTCTTGGAATTATCTTCTCATAAATACACCCCATGATGTGACATTACCGTTTTCTCGCATTCTGTACTCCTTATTCTTTACGGTATCAAGGTGTGTACCATCAGTGATTTCATTTATCCTTTTGTCATCTTTATTGCTTGCTCAGTCTCTTTGATATCTTCATCTTATCCTTCGTTCTTTTGCTCTCGGTGTTCTAAAAAACTATTGATGCTTGTGTTGATAGAACAGCTGTGCTGATAGACCGGCTTGCGAGGCCTTCTGCTGTTCAAAGGAGCCTGTCCCTCGCTGTCATTACTCTCGTGTCGCTGTTCTTGAGAGAACAGCTTTTCAGCTCTTTGCTTCCTGTAGGTGTTTCTCCTTTTATTTGTCATTGTTTGGCACACCTCTGCCTGCAGCCATTTCTTACTCCCTGATTATTTTGCTATCGCTATTACTTCTGCTGTTGATGCTGTCTTCTTTTTTTCTCACCTGAAGTCTGTAATGTTAAATTTTCTGAATTATTCATAAAAGTCCATGTATGAACACCTGCATCTATTATTCAGAACTTCTTATTTTATTTCCTTTATGCTGGAGCCTGAAACCTCTTTTGTAATTCAATAATAAATGCTAGCCTTCAGTTTTTTCAGAGTTCTTTTTGCCAGCCTCATGTTTATCTCCAGTCTCCCAACTGTCTTTTAGTTATCTGTGAGGAGCACTGCAGTGCAAGGAGCTACATACTTGTTAAAATAATTTAGAGTATCCCTTCCCCCTTTGCTCTCTCTGTCTTTATGCGCTGACCTCGCTGTGCGGTATGTTTGAAGTGGTTCCTGATCTACAGTATCTTTCTTACCAGCATACAAATCTTTTTTTCTCTAATTCTTAGTCTTTTCTCTGACAATATTACCTGATACTTACTGCCTTTTTTAGCTTTAAAGAGGTGGTAATGAAAAAAAAAAAAAATCGTTTTCTTTTGCTTTGTGCCACCTGTTTTGCTCCTTCGTGCAATTTTTTATTTCTGTTCCCCACTTGTCTGAAACTTCTGTCCTCTAGCACATTAGTTGGTGGGCCTGTGAGTTTTCCTGTTTACTTAAAAAGTATTTGTAGAGTGGAAGTGGCAGAACCACTGAATCGTTCAGGGTGGAACCTGAAGACCCGAAGGTCTCTCATCCAAGCTGGTGCTCAAAGCAGGGTCAGCTCCGGTGCCGTCAGGCTGCTCAGGGCTTTGTCCAGCTTCGTCTTTAAAAGCTGGAGACTGCATGACTTCTGCAGGCAACCCGTTCCAATGCTTGACTGTCCTCATGGTAAAAGATTTTCCTTATATCTAGTAAAATGTCTCATTTTAGTTTATTATTTGTGTAGAAATATTCTGGCATTACATATTTTCTATTACTTGATGCTTTGTATTTCAGACAAATAATTGCTTAGTGATACTCAGTTCTCTGCTTATGTAGGATGTTGTGCTTTTGGTAGGTCAAAAAGTATTTAGTCTTGGTTTAGATAGTCCTTCTTTTCTTGTCCTGTCAAAACTATACTAGTCCTCATTTATTTCTGTCATTTTACTACTAGAAGTAGTATGCGATATAATTCTAAAGTAAAGGTCCCTCTGCAGCTTTGTAATTATCCAGACCTACAGTGTAATATTTTATCAGCTTTATGCAAAAGCAGGTTCTAAAATTAATGAGCTGCAGAACATTGTTTTAGGTTAGATCATCATAGCTGAAAAGCTAGGAAGTTATTCTGTTTTAGACATCTTTGCTCATGTAGTATAAGTTTGTGATACAGAGAATTTCTCGCCTAGTACCTGATTTCACATTAAATTCTGTATTTAGGCAAAAATGTAAAGAATTGACTGGAAGTGTTGAGATTTCTAATGGCCACAAAGATGAGCAAAGCAGTTTAACAATCTTGACAGTCGGTTTACAGAAATACGGTATGTAATCTGCTGTGATTCCTGATATAAGACCATTCAACAGAATTCAGTCATAGCAGTACCAGGAACAGTAGGATTCGCCATCAGTTTATCCATATTCTTTAAAGATCTTTTGGGTCTAGCACAACAGAATTAGAAACTGTTTGAACCAGCTTCAGCAATGCAGTCTCATCTTCAAAGAGCCTCAGTGAAAGAGTGATAAACTTTAGAGAATGCCATCAAAATACGCTTGAGAAGGTATTTAAAGCACAGGCCTAGCTTTAAGCAAACACACGCTCTATTCCGTAAGTGCTTTTATTGATAGATGTATACTTTTGCAGTAGCCTGCAGCAGGAGCATGATCGTGAGGGGTGGAAAGTCAGGATTGACTCGTGCCTCAGTGTTGAAAATCTAGGATAGGTTCTTTTTTGATTGCTCGTATGCTGTTTCCTTTCTAACGTTGTCTACGTTTAAATTGCTTTAATTGTATTGTATGTTCCAAATCGATGAACTTTAAGGGAATTTTAATAACTTTTAAAATAGTATAGTACTTCTACTTGCATATCTTACTTATCTTTGTGTTTTAGTGAATATTTACGTAGCAAATGACTGTACTATTATTATTAAAATGTTTTGCTTAAGGTGTTTTATGACATCATCCTTCTAGACTGAGATGCATCTATTCCATTTTTATGGTGAATGGTGGCGGTGAGCAAGCAGCCCAATAAATCCAAGTGAAGTTAATGGAGTATTCTTTCTTTCCTGGTGTTTCTATGACAACGCTATCAGCAAAAGGAAGAAAAGACTAATGATCTCCCTTTAGGGACAACTCTTCCTTTCCTACATCATTTTACGTATTGGCCAGACTTCTTTTTAGAAGGCCTTTCATGAAGTAAGATGCCTGTAAAAAGGCAGTTTGATCATTAATTATGATTATCAATTCATTACGTATTTCTGGTAGCACGCAAAAGTGCTAGTCACTTCCCAAACAAAGCAGGGGCCGTGGACGAGTGCTGTGCAGTAACCTAAGAAACAAATGAACACCAGAGGTAACGAAGTGTGTCAGGTTGGGTACGGCAACAGGATATAACCTGGCTCTTCTAGGCTGCTGATCTGACTCCCAGTATGGGAGTAGTGCAAGGTTCTGGGTTAAGTTGCACAGATACGCTCGTGAAAATACGCGGATGCTCATGAAGGTGAACATACTTGGTTTTAACCTGAGATTAGAATGCGTATTGGCCATAAGCTTGAGAAACTACTAGCACAAGTGAAACAGGTTGCGAGATCACGTGATAGTAACTGGAATGCACTGAAATATGGCGGGCGCAAGTCTTGACTTATAAAGTACCCTGAGATCGCCTTAAGTTCACTGCCATTCTGCACTGATATTACTTACCAACCCCAGTAATGCCTTCATATTGCACTTCCCCATTCATACCGTTGGCTGTCTTGTTTGCGTTCAAGTTGGTGGTGTAATCTCTGGCTTTTGTAACAGAGGAGGTGGGTAACTCGGCGTTCCACCGATGAAATGAAAGGGTAATGCAACTTCAGGGAGTCGTCAGAAATACTAGCTCCAGTCCATCACCAAAACCACTCTCTAGCAGGAGGATATCTTTATGCTTTGGGACACATTTCTGCAGTAATTTAAAAAGTGGCATATAAATCAGGAATGCTGTTTTACAGAAGTGATTGATAATCTTTTTTACTTCACTGTACAGTCTAACGGCTCAATGGTTTGGGTTTTTTAACAATCGGCAGCACCCTAGCACGGTGGATTAGCTACTGCAAACCTAAGTTCATAATGCGCTCTAGTATCTGTTAATAGTGTATTAACTTACGCAGATAAAAGTACAGTAGTACAAAAAACTGACCTGATGGAATTAGTTTTTTCATTAATAGTGTATTTTCTCAAAGAAGTAAAAGTGGAAGAAAAATTTACTTCTCAAGAAGTACTGTGTAAATTAAACTAAAATAAAATTTATAAAATAAAAAATACTGCTGTTTCACAATGCAGTGTGTAAGTGTCCACTCAATTTGTGAGCAAATGTAAATGTCCTAAAATTGGATTTTACTCTTATTGAGATATGTGTTAAAAAAAAAGAAAATTGCAAGTGTTTAGGGCTGAATGATGATGCCTTCCATGATATTCCCAAATTTTTACACTACACTAGTGCAACAGGTTGCAACACAGCATTATTCTAAAGCAATTATTTACCGGTACTAATCTAGATCTTCAGTGTTAGAGCTGAGGTATGAAAGGAGGATAATCAGACATTTCCTCTACCGTAATTAATTTTTCAGTACTGTTCTTACCTTAATCTATGATACTTACATTTGAAGTCATCTTCATGGATAGATTCTCTGAATAAGGTGAGGGCTTTTGAGCATCTTTTCGTGACAAGTGTTTTTTTGCTGGTCATTTTAGCTTTTTTTCCTTTCACTTTTTTTTTTTTTTTAATTGCAAGGGATATGTTATGTAGCAAGTCCATCCAAAACGTAACTGACTTCCTTCTGTAAGTGTAGTGCCTTTCTGTAAACCCTTTTGTTTTAATCGGAGATCTTTGTGGTGTTCTCGCTGTCCTCCTGACAGTGCAAATGTAAATACGTATTAACCCTGCCACGAGGCTGATGATTTCTTTTGGTTTGTTTTCCTAAGTTCTACAGATCATTTTAGAATTGTGCGATTTCCGCGTCTTCGAGGTTAAACGCTGTGTTGAATGGTCACGTGGTCATTTTGATTCCTTTTTACTGTGCCACGGACTTTATAAAATTGCCATGGCCTGGCTCTTCCAAAGTAGCTTCTGTATGATTACCAGCTAGCGCAGCCGAGTCTGTTGCGCGTCTTTCGAAACAAAATGCATAGAGAGGATCTGCCTTACGGGTTACGTGGTCTAGGTAGTCCTGAGCACTTAGGGTTTGAACCACTGTCAAACTGCTGATTATTTTGAGGTTCTTTTGGCAAGGGTGAGCGATGGAAGCAAACGTGCCCCTGTCCTTCCCTGAGGCAAAGCTTTGCTCAGCAGCTTCCTGCCTTCCCCCTGCCGAATGCCGCTCTCGCCGCGCGTACTCTGCGGTGTAAGAACCGCTTTGGCAGCTGTGCTTGGATTCCTCCACCTCCCTGAAGAGGCACAAGGGCTCTGCCGGGGAGCTGAGCGGCTTGCTCACCCGTTTGCCCCACGGGCCAGGGTATGTTCGCACGTGCCTCCGAGGGTAGGTACGTGTGCGATTTTAACGGTCGTAGAAGGTGCAGCGCTCGGAGGTGGAGATGCCAGCCTTTTGGGGAAACTGCTGATAGATACTTTTTGGCTCAGCGTAACACGTCTCCGTAACCGCCTGATGGGGAATGTGCACCGATCGCTCCTTTATGACCGTACGTCCCCCGGTATCTGCCTAGTTTTTCTTCGGTAGGGATAAAGAAGCAATTGAAGCTGTGCCCAAAACCACAGGGGTACCTTTATAAAATAAGCAAATTCCATTTATTTTACTCTTAGTGTTACGCTTGGTGTTTTCAAGGGCACTGGTTATGAATACAGTGAAGAAATAATGTTCTATCGTCTAAAATACCGTGTATTTTATGTCTGAGCCCTTCTCTTTGCTGCTATGCCTTTCTGCACCTACTGCTAAATTGCTGCTTTTTAGGGAGGAGACAAGTAGCATCTGAAAAACACCCTCGTCTGCTGGATTACTTCCCAGGGTTGTTTGCTCAGCATGGAGCCCGGTGGATCGGGGTTGTAAGATGCTGTAATCCCTCCTGTTGGCCCATGTTTGTACACCAAATCGATTAAGACTGAAGCTGATGCAGGCAGGAAAGGTAAAATTAAAAACAGGGGGAAGTCCAGCACCTCTTCAAGAAAGCAAGGAGAAACCACTTCAGTCTGTGTTAGGAGGCAGCGTGCTCGGCTGGAAAAGGCAGCAGTGACCCTGTGAAACGCTGTGATTCTGTTGTTGTAGAGGGAAAGGGTTTGTTTCCCGTTGTTACCCTAAAAGCAGGGTCTGGGAACGAAGGCTCTCGTGGCGAAAGGGAAGCCAGGAGTTTTGCTGAGGAAAAAAGTCAGTAAGTGTTGCAGCCAGCCTGCTTCTGAGTCAGAAAATCGGTGTCGATCTGAGGAAGAGCATCAATAAAATGTGCCTTTACGTGAATGACTGGGAGACAAATGAAGGTTGTTCTAGCGTGGGTGGTGACCTTCGTACGTTGAACTACTTCTGCAAACTTCTGCTTTTGCAAGCACCAGGAACATTTTTTCTGGCTGTTCTGTAGGTGAGACAGGAGCATCTGATTCAGAGCGGTTCACGGCTTTGTACGCTACCTAGTAAATGTACCATTGCTAAGTTTCATATTGGGATTTAATTAATTTTGCTTTTCATGTGATAGTATTTCTTGTGCATATTTCTGTAGGCGTTTCTGTTACTGAAAGCAAACTCGTATTCTTTCCTTATTTAATTTCCATGATATTATGTATTCTTTTATTTAGATTTCCAGTTTGCCCACTTAAAACTCATATATACCCCCTTGTACTACAGTTTTAACACAATCTAAGTATATCATCATCATTTATTGGGCTTTATTAATGGATGATTGCGCTGAACGTCTACTAGAATGCTTGTGTAGGTTTTTAACATACAAGATTATTGTGTTACATAATCCAAAGCCACAAAAGCAGTCCAGTTTTAAGGGGAAATGTAAACTTAATCACTCCTCTCCATGTCTCCCACAAAAAATAATTGATGTTATGCACATTTTGGAACATGTCACTAACTTTACTGTTTCGACAACAGAAGATGACCAGGCGCTGACCCCAAACTACTTACCAAAGTAAAATTTCCAAGCTGACATTGAATCAGAGTTGGTTTACGTATGGAAAGAATATAGCATATAAGAAACATAACACTGTAGAATAAGTTATAATAGAGGAGATACTAGGGAAACCATTTATCTGCTTATCCATCACGGGTGACTTGCAGGGCGAAAGCATGCTACATGGCACGTGGAGCACAAACTATGCAGTATTTGTAGCATGAAGGAATGAAGTGACATCTAGAGAAACAAATACAGAAAAGAAGTGTGCATTTATTAAGTGTCTTTATTAAGCGAATGAATCTTGCTTATAAGAAGTGCCATGAACCTCCTCTGTACAGAGATGCGCATGACCATAGAAAGTACAGCTTGAATTTCATAGGAAGGTTTTGCTCTTGACAGTGGGAGGCAGCTTGGTAAATACTCGCTGCAGCAGCGCTGTGCTCACTTACTCCCTTTGAGGACCTGCCCCTCTTGTTTTAATTAAAAAGCAGCAGACAAAACCTGTTCATGCAGAGCCTGCTCCATACCAAACCCAGAGTCAGAATGAATCCTTCATGCTCAGTGTAAAGCTGAATTGAGCAACCGTGTCGTGTAACCACATCTTCTGCCGCACGCCCTGAAAGGCAAAGTCATGGGAAGAGCATCTCAGGAGACTGTGAAAAGGCAGCAAAAGAAGCAATTACAGCATTCATTTTTCCCTTTCATTGTCTGAGTCACGCCAGAAATGTTGTTAGTGAGCAACATTTAATTAAACTGTTATCAACTTAACTTTGGAGCATTTCATAATCTCACCCTTGGCATTGTCTTTTTATTAGGAAAAGGCTTGAGTGACTATGAAATATAATGAAGAGCCGTGGGGAGGGCTTGCACATAACGAAGCGGCTAATTCATTGGAGACCTCTGTGGGAAACGTTCATTTCTCTGTGGCAGAGTAGAGCTTTGAAGGTTATCAGGACCTTTTATCTTCTAGTCAGCTTTCTCTGAATTGAAGCCCTATCTATGCAAAGTACATCCCAGCAAATACCCGCTGAGCTTGAGGTGGAGAGACTAATTTGTTGCTGCTTTTCCTCAAATGTTTTAGATCTTTCTAATTGTTTATTTGTTTTACGCAGTGTGTAGGAGCCAGAGTGAGAGTCCAGGACGGTAAGCACAATACGACTCTGTTCGGTGCCCCAGAGGGTTGATTGTGCAAATTGTTAGGTGCTATTCAGACAACGTGTTCTTGACGCTGCAAACATACAGATGTGTATTTTTCTCAGCCTCAAACTAGATTAAAAGATCAGGACTGATCCAGCAATAGCAGGGGTGCAATATTTTCCTCTTAGGTTTGTTCTTTTTACATAGGAATCTGTTTGTCTGATCAACCAGGAACCTACTGGCAGAATGTGGAGTTTCCGCTGCTGAATAGAGCGAGCTCCTTTGGTTTGAATCTTGCCATGCATACCCACACTCTACCAGTGATGGCTCTGGGGGCTGCCGTCTCCATGTTTCCTAAAAATGCCCATGCCAGGCACTTTAATTCATCCGTAAGTGAAAGCGGTAGTTGTCTGTCCCCAGACTCATTTACTGGTGAATAACCACGTCATGCAAAATCTGTTACCGCCGTTCTGCATCCACACTGCTGTGCCTGCCCATCAGCAGCAGTTAACAAAGAAACACAACATAAATTAGCCACTTAATTTAAACCAAAATACAGCTGAAGCATTCATTAGGCACCTTGGAAAATCTCGTCTTAACTATTTAGGCTAAATACTTTCACGAGTTTGGTTGTTTGGGGTTTTTTTTACATAGTTAAAAGCACTACTTCTGAAGCCTTGATTGAGCTGTGAGATCTTCAGTTTTCTAGGGAGGAGAGGCAGGCTGTTTGCTTTACAATTTTTGCCTGAAAATGTAGTGTCCCAGCTTGGGGCAATAACATATAAATATTAGTTCTGGCTTCTTAACTCTTGTCGCTGTTCCTTCCACAGAGCTTCAAATATTGTTGTGATCTTTATCAAAGACATTATTGTAGAGAATTACTGTGATCCCGCTAGCCCGGGAGTACTGAAAAGTACCGTAAACCAGAGAGTGCATGTTTTTCACTTGTTGTTTAGCTTGAGTCATTTCCCCGTATCAGAGGTACTAACATCGGCCGTTCGGTTGAAGAGTTAACCCTGGCTGCGATTGGTGTTTACTGACTGTGTCTAAATTGCTCCTAACGTTAACAACAGTGGCGCCAGCATTTCGTAGAACATAATTACCTTTTTGTGTGTGTTTTCTGTTTTTAATTTCAAATCCTCGCTTCCTCTGTTGTATTATCACTCTTACAAATAGCTTTTAGAAAAAAAATCAGTGATTTGTGTTTAAAATACCTGACTTGGGTTGACTGGATGCCACTGATCACGCTGCCAGAACGATCTCGTAACTGAATAATGTCTTAAGTACTACTTCCCTGAAATCCTCAGTATAAAGCAGTGCTCCCTACATTACGACCTGAAATGTCTCTGCTCGCCAGCTGAGTTCTTCCTAACTGTATTCAGATGGAGTAGCAGCACGATGATGGGAATCGCTGCGGCCAAAGGGAGCTAGCGGCTTTCCTCCCTGGGATGCCGTCCAGAGGAGTTTCTCACGTGCCATTGAAGTATTCACCTGCATGGGGGGTAAACCAAGTTGCGCGCTTGGCAGGTACAGAAACCTGTTACAGGAGGAGACGTTGAGACAGGCTGCGAGTTTTGCTTCGTGTGCCAGAGGAGACGGTAGAAGGGAGAGAAGCGGCTGTGTAGTGGGGCCGATTCTTTCTAACTCGTTTCTTCGTTAGCCACAGGGGTTTATATGGGCACCGCTTCCTTGTCAGTATCCCAAAACCCTGTGGCTGGGAATGCGGATTCCTCTTCAAAGAATGGGTCTTCTCTGGTTCACTCGGTTGCTTCTCAGCTTCCTAGAAGGCATCCTGCAGGATCTCTGTGCTTTGTCTTTTGGAAACGGTGTGTTTACCATGTTCTGTCACATACTATATGAAACGTAGGTCTCATAGGAACTTAAATGAAAACAAATTAAAAATTACTTCAAATACTTGCTGTTCTAGAAGATTGTTTGTGCAGGCAAGCGGTAGATATTCACAGGGAAAACAAAATGGGATTAATACAACTGAAGCTAATTCACTTCTTTCTTTAGTCAAATATTTAGAGACAATTTTAGTTAATCAACCTGCTCTTCAAAAAATACTGAAAAGGTCATACAAATTAATATCCAATTTTGAAAGAGCATTTGCATTAAAAAAAAAAAAAGGAAGGAGATGCGCATCTTACCAGAATGGAGTGCAGTAACTGCTAAGTTAAAAATAATTAGGATACGAGATAATGAGTATCTCCAAATATGTGTAAAGTACTATTTTCAGTAAAATACATGAACTCCGTTTTTACTCTGTCTCTTCAGTTAGTATATAGGTTGGTACTGGGGGCTCATTTTTTTTTTTCAATTAACAGAAAGAAAAGCTCTTCAGTAAGATCCAAGTAGTTAACATGCATTGCATGGTAAACCAAGTAAATTGATTATCTGCATCTCCCAAATAGCTTCACTTGCTCATTAGTGGTAATTACTGCTCATTAGTGAAAAAAGTTGCAGTCGATGTGTTAACGTCACAGAAACAGCAACAAAACCTAATGTCCCTAGTGTAGCATTTGTCTAAAGTTCTCCTCCCTTGGCAGTTCACTTAAATAGCTCTGTATTTTATTACCTGATAAGACTTGCTACAATTTCAGCTAAAAAATAATGTTCTTCATAACATCTCTTATGTCACATGGCCATAAATTTCTGAAATGTTTCTTTCGATGCTCTGTTTTTCTCTGGAGAGGAATTTTTTTTTTTTTTGGAACATGTAAGAGTATTCAGTGGTCCAGTGAGCAGTGCTTAGGCATTATTTTTATATAAATACAAAAAAAATTATTTAATGGTGCTATTTGTAATTTCCCATAGACTTGAAATGTTTCCGTAAAGAAAGTTTAATGGGGTTCAATTTGGCTGAGGAGGTAAAATTTATTAGGATTGGATTTATTCAGACATATTTTTCCTCTTCCTTCATTGCAGCTTCTACGAGCTGCTAAATAGCAGAGCTATTGCTGACGCTAGGCTATTTGATTAACATAAAAAGGCTTTTGCCTCATTTCATATCTGAATATTTTTGAATATATAAAAGCCTTGTATTTCACGCTGTTTAAAAAAAAAAATTGATTGCATGTGGTTGCATTGCTGAATGTCTCTCTAATCTCTAGGTTTATGGTACGAGAAGAGGAGTTTGTGCCTGTTAGGGAGGAGCGGGTGGCATTGTTTCCTGCCTGTAAAGAGATGCTGTGAGAGCCGAGAGTTCTTCGGCCACCAGAGTTTTGCACTAGGATCGTAATATAGACTGGTTGCTTTAGGGCCAGAATTTTGATACTGAATAAAAACATACAGTAAATAAAAGTTACCAGTGACAGTAAATAAAGCAAATCCTAAACTCCAAAAAGACTTTTTGGGCCGTCTTGAATTCATAGCTCTTGCAAGATTCTTGTGTCCTGAGACTTCTTTTATGTCACAACGATCCAGCTTTGTTGCAAACCAAACAAAAATATTTAATTGAATTCTTAAATAGGAAGCTAAATAGATAATGATTTCTAGAAGCTTCAGAACTGACTTCTTATATTAGAAGTTATTGCAGTTGTTTATTAATTTTTTTATATATAAAAGACAATAGATTATTACACAGAAATCAGAGGTTTGGCTCAAAGAGAAATATACATGGATTCAGCTATGAGGGTTTTTTTAATGTCTCCCTTAAGAGCAGCGTCTTTGTGGTCTAGCAGGTAGAATTCTTGTTGTTCTGCCAGAAATAAAAAAAAATAAAAATCTATATAATTAATTCATTATAATTAGTTGACCTGTTATAAGATATTAGCATCCTATTTTTCTGTACAAACAAAAAGGAGATAAGATTATGAGATGTGCAGTTAGCTGTTTGGTAATTTTAGAAGTAGGCAAAGATCTCGTACAGAAAGGTTGAAGTAAGATTGTAAAGTACTTCAATATAAAATGTTGCAGTATTCCTGAGAGAGTTGCATTGCGACTTGGAGAGCCGCAGTCAATATTAAAGCAAGGTGTCTTTTGATTTGTAAACTAGGTAGATCAGGCATTTTAGTGTAAGGGGACTCAGAAGACATTAAAAAGTCAGATTATATCCTCCTGGGTACCTACAAAACTCAACATTATTGATGCTTTGTCTTCAAGGGTATTTATAATTCAGGAGAGAAGCAGGCGTAATGTTAACCAAATAGAGAAAGATACGTTAGGGTGCCATGTGGTACCGATGCACGCTTTTAAAACACATACGTACATGAGCTAGTTGGAAAGTCTGTGGTTTGGTGTTTATTTAGAAAAAGAAAGAGCTGCTTTTTCTGAAGAGAGATTTCTGGCATGGTCCTTTATTTTGTTTCTGCTAAACCCGGGAGGCTTTCCAGGTAGTGCTGGAATGGCAGGAAGCATGGCAGATGGGAAGAAGTAAAAATTTAGAGAAACAGTAAACGATTTTTTCTTTCTTTATTATTCCTTAGTATAGGGTGTAAAGTGAGAAATGTCTGCTTTTACTTCAAGATGTTAAAGGGGTTTTGTTTAGGAGGATTTGTCTTCCAACATATTGTTGTAAGAAAATGTTACATCAATTCAGGGTTGATCTCACTGCTGTTTCAGTTCTCCAAACTATAAGTATAAGCAATATAATAGTGTAATTACAGCATATTAAATAGGAGGCTACAAGAAATACCTTTTACTTCTTTTTGGTTTGTCAAATGACAACTTGTAAGGCAGTGCTACAGGTTTTCACCTTAAATACAGAGTCTATTCGTATATTCCACAGAGTCTAAAAGCTAGGTATTGAGCAATAGTACTATGCCAGAAGTATGCGAAACACTGTGCTAGGTGTAGCTAAGAAACTTTGTTTGCCGGGGAAACGTGATATATTTTCTTTATTTCCAAAACGTATGCGATTTACATGTGTTATTTGTTTCACAGAAACTTACATGATTTTCATGTTAGGAAGAGGAGGAGGAGAGAAAAGCCAGCCCACACTTTGACTTAACTTTATGATTTTTAAATGATTATAGTTCTTCAGTCTGTCTTCACTCAACTAAAAGAATGAAAAATTACCTCTAGAAGAAAATATGAGTTCACTGAACATGCAAAAGACAACTTGAAGTGAAATACTCTGTTCCACTGAAAAAAATCAATGGCTTTTTGGACTGTTGACTTTTCTCAGGAAATTATGGTCCTGGGGACGAGCTTTCATCATGGGTACATGCTTCAGTCACCTAAACTTGGCCAAATTGTTAGTCATGGAGTCATACTGCCAGAGGAGATTTAGTGCAGAGGAACAAGAGCACTTGAGAAAGACTGACATATGGGGGGAGGGGGGAGGGGTGCTGTATTAAAAAAATATATATAGAAACCTAATAATGCCTACTAGAGAAACCCTGGTGTTTAACTCAGTGTTCCGTAGCTCCAACTTTTCTTAAAGACAAGCTAATGTATGTCTGTATCATATATGTCATGTGCGTGTTATTCACCCTCTCTGCATTGATAGCAACAGGATTACTGGATTTACAAAGGTGAAAGCAGAGGAGTCTGTTGCATTTCAGCATTGTGAGAAGTGACCAATATGTGTGGGGAATCAAGTTTCCTTGTTTTCCTCAAACCCTTCCTCCTTGTCTTTAATCATTTCACCCTCACGCTCGCTAATTCCCGGAATTAGATCAATGCTTACATGCATCTCTTAATTGGTCCTTTGAAAATTTTTGTTCTTAGGCTCTGGAAGTGCAATTAAAAAAAAAAAAAAAAACACAAACAAAAAGAGAAAATAAAAAAAAAAAAAGCAAACCCAAATGCCTCTAGACGGGAATTTAAACCCTGAGATCTTCTTTTCTTTCTCTCAGATGTTTCTGCTCCATTATTCATAGGAGAGGGCTTTATATCACTTGTACCTAGCTGGCCACAGATTTGTTCTGTCCATTTCAACCCATTTCATATTAAAGATTAATTAGCGAGACTGGAATTTTCTTTAACTGTTGAGCAGGCTTTGGGGAAAATCCTAGCATGTGTACGTAACTGCAGCACGCGGCCGACAGGAGCTTAAACAAGGTAGTTACGGTAGCAATAGGATTCAACAGAACTTACAGCCTTTCGGAACATCCTGCTTCTCAGCTGATTGGGGAGGGTGGGTTTGCTCTTCTGCTTCCTTTCCCAGACACTCTGGAACAGTTGCCTGATAGCGAGCCAACGCCTCGCTAGAAAATGTAGAAAGATGGGCTTTGATCCAGGGTAAATTTTGAGCGTACAGCTGAAGAGTGTTTCACATATCTTTGTGATGTTGGACGTTAGTTATAAAGTCTTGGAAAAGAATTTTTGCAGAGAAATTCTTTCAAAAGCATCTGCAGTATTCCTTTTCTACTTCGGGGTTGTGGCTCTTCTCTGACTAAGAGTGAAAGGGTGACAGCCTTCATTGCAGTTTATTTAGTTTTTATCTGAAAAGTAAAACTTAAGGACCCTTCTGAAAAAACCTGACATCTTTCTCCACCATTTAAAACATTAATTTTTCTGTGAGAAGGACTTCAGTGAGGAGAACCGGCGAATAGCTTCTCTCTGTGCCGTGTGCGGACGTTTGTGAAGGAAAGAGGAGAGTTTCATATAATTACACTACTGAAAATAATTGCTTAATAAAAATAATTGCATAAAAATTATGTTACTAACAATATGCAAAGAGTAATTAAAAAAACCTGTTTCAGGTAGGTGGGAAGTTTCCTGCTGATTTAGTATGCCATCTCATCAGAACTTGCAGTGAGTATTTGGCAGAATTTTTAAATTATTTTTACAAATGTAAAATAATATGTAAACAGCTCTTACATAATAGGTTTATTTATAAAAATAGAAATAATATTTTGATTATTTGAAGTACGTTTTTTACATTTTCCAGGGCTTGAAAGGGGTTCACTTCCAAAATTATTTTTGCAGAAAAAAAGCTTTTTCATTAAACTCTGTAGTATAAGATCTTGGTTTACTGAACCCCCCCTCTCCCCCCCCCCTTTTTTTTTCTTTCCCCAAAATTACATGAAGAGTCCCGGCTAATGTATAAGGTGATTTGTATTTATGTGTTTTAATTTAGGGGCCTGCCAGAAGGAAAGTTTGTCTTCCAGAGTATTTTGTACTTGAACCGGATAGAACTGAGAATGATTGTGCAGACTGAATTTTGTCCATGACGATTAAAATCATTAAGCTTCAAAGACTGGATTATTTCTATAGTGTTCCTAGACTAAAAGTTACTAGTCTTTATAAAAAAAATCTGATAAGCCTGATGTTAAGCTACAAACGTATTGCAAGTACAAGAGTTACCCCTAAGTTATTTCCCATTGACTGGCTTAGGCTTGTGAATTCACTGAAGCAAAAATACACGCTTTGACGCAGTCACTTACTGAAGTTCAACATCTCATAAATGACCTCAGTGACTCAAAGAATTTGAAGGCATCCACAACATTTGATGGAGATGTCAGTTACGATTCTCTCTGTCAATTCAAGTAACATAGGCCAGAAATCATTGCAGGGTTACGGTACTCTGCAGGACATCATTTGGCTCCTCAGGTTACGGAAATTTAGGCTGATTTTAGAATACCTAGAATATAAGACTGGTTTTGTCAAAAGGTTAAAAAAAAGAAAAACAAACCAAACAAAAAAACTTCTAGCGAAGAAATGACTCGGTATGTAATTTCATTTTGAGATGGCTAACAGTAAAACAAGGAGCAGGAAACAGGTGAGCATAAATACACAATATATTCAGGGAGCATCCTGGTCAGCATTTCTAAATCCTTCCCAAATGTCTTGTCAGAGGATTCACAAGCCTTTGCCTGGGAAAATACCTGCTTGCTTCAAATATTGCAGTTGCTTCTGTGCAAATATTCTTAATGAGCTGAAAACTGGCAGTACCTAAGAGAGGCGCGATCAACGGAGGCTTTGCTTAATTGGGACACATAGCTGGTAGCTGATTCTCTTACCTGTATTTTCTAAGGTCCGATTCTGCATTATTGGAATGTTTGATGTTCCATGTGCCAGTTAAGAATACCTGGAAATGGATTTTTGGTTCAGTAAGAAGCATTTGAGAAAATGTAAGAGGAAAGCTCACATCTGAATGGCAGATCTTGTTCCAGCCAACGTATAGTAACGGCTGGTCGTGCACATTCTGGGTTTACGCCACAACAACCAGTATGGCTAAGTTTTCAGTGGCATTTTCTTGCGTGTAGCAAAGTAGACCAGAATCGATCCCACTGTTCGTAGCGATTCTTTCTCTGCTCTGCGCAGGAGTCCTAGCAGGTGGATTTCCCAGATTAATCCATCCAAAACACTACTTGAATGTTTCCAACTCAAAAATTAGCCTAAACAAGGTGGAAATACCCGGAAAGATTTATTAAAAGCTGCAAGTGAGAAGAGTTGGGGGTTGAGGAATGTCAGTCTGGCAGGTTCTTGAATCTGGTTCCCAGCTATTAACATAGTATAAGCTTATACATTTGTACGTTTGTTGTATGTATAACATATATAAACAAAACTGTATTAGAGGAAAAGACATCTAAACTGGGATTTAATGTCTCCTTTATCGTTAGCAACTGAGGCAGCTGGAAGTCCTTACCTTTTTTATGACAATTTACTTAATTCATTTCTCTTAGCTCATAACTACCATCTTTGTGTACCACCTCTGCAGTCTCTGACAGTGTTGTGAAAATTGAAATTGATGATGGCAGTGTGTTGGCAACTTGATGAATCGTATGCTTTCTGAACGTTTCTTAGCGTAGGTGTAAGATGTATACCATTAAGATGACGAGTAAAGAAGGGTCATCTGAAGGAATCTCCTCTCTGGTCCTGCTCAGAGGAGCAAAACAGATCGGAGTTGTCAAAGAGGATGTATGAAGAGCAATGTGGAAAGGCAATGCATTTTCCTTGGCTTTAGCAACACCTGACAGCAAAGGAAAAATTCAAAGACGGTTAAGATGTGCAGAGATTTTACCTAGCCGCCTTCTCGATAATACTGCAAACTGGGTTTTTCCTGAATTAATGACAGGAGAATTACTCATAACTATTTAAAGCTGCTAGGAAATACAAAGGCATATAATTTTAAAACATGGGTAACTTCAGATGCAGGGGAGAAAAAAAACCAACTCAGAGCCACAGGCAGCAGGTTGGCCAACGAGGAGGCCTTTTTGTGTGGAATTGCAGCCGCGGTCACAAAGGCGTCTCCGTGAACACTCACACCTCTTCCACGGCGTTGGGATCGTGAATGGCACCGTCTCCTGCAGTCTGTGCTTTTGTGTTCTTTCACCTTTTGCTTTCCTGCCGCGGCGGCTGCTCCCTCCTGCCTCCCCATCCGCCCGCCCTCGGCCGCTCGGCACCTTCCAAGCTCTTCAAAATATGTCTCGCCCAGGCGGAAAAGGAAACTGGGTCCCAAGGTGGGCCCAAGTAGGCCAAGGTATTGCCTGCTGTTCAGCTGCCTTTGTTTGGGTTGTTCTGTTCGGCCTCTCCAAGTCTGCTTATTCTTTTCGTTAAGCCATACTCAGAGTTGTGATGTTTCAGCAGTGTTTGTCCAGAGCTCAGCACCCCATTTGGCCCTGCAGTCCTAAGCTGTCCGTCATGACTGCCACGGAAAATAATGTGAATACTTTTAAAAGACATGAAGCTGAGGGGTACAGAAAGGGCTGTCGTATAAAGCGTGAGTCAGAAAACGCTGCGGCGACGGCTCGGCAAAGTGAGCTTTGTGCTAAAACGTTGTGACGAACCAGAGGTGGTGCTTACTTCTGGCGTAGTATTTCCATTTGCAATTTCTAGATAAAAATCACAACCAGAGATGTTACAAAGCACATCAAAAGCTGCCCTGTGCTGACAGCATCACTATCGTGCGTGACAGCTCCTGGCCTGTAACGCCCACCCAGGCACTCTGTGTGGAAGTGCCGACTACTGGTACCACCAGTCAGGCTTCGCTTGAAGACATTTGACATGGGTGTAATATGTCCTTCAGCGTGCCACGCAGCGGCTCTGTAAAGTTGCTCCCTTCCATGCAGTCAGAAAATGACTCCGGTTTGGAGGGACCTCAGGGGCTGCCTAGTCAAGGGGCTGGGTGCCAAAAGCCTCCGCGGACGGACACTGGATGGGATCCCTGGGCAGCCTGCTCCACCACCCGGCTCTCCTCTTGGGGACAAGTTCTTCCTCCTGTCCAGCGGGCAACTCTCTCGTTTCAAGTACCGTCTGTTTTCTCTTGTCCTCCTGCCGCATGCTGCCGCCTCTGTCTTCTCAATAACCTCCTCAGGGTCAGAGATCATTAAACATCTCTTTTATTTATTTTTTAAGTCGCTTTAAACTCGTTGCATGTGTCATTCCGAAAGTACTTTTGCTATCGCTGAGTTTAACTTCCTATTCTTCTATAGATTATGAGAAGTTAGGTTGCACTGTATGGTTTTTGGATAACCATGCGTCTTTTTGAAATGGCAAGCTTATGGAATTTTTTTCTGATGCTTTGCGTGCTTCACTCTTGAAAAAGAATCAGCATATGTAAGGGATTTTGAAATTTAAAAATCTACTAGTAAAAAATGTATTTGTGTTTATGCGCATTGTTAGCCTTAAGGCATGTGTTTGCATCCCTTTCAGCTACGATTTGCACATGTGTTTAAAACCCACCTAAATGTATTAATAGAGGGAGACTGAACTGCATATTGCGTTTTGTATGTATCTGTCGGGAGGCCAGGAGAAGGAGTTAACGAGAACAAGTAGAGCTGTATTCTCAACGACTTCAAGAACGTTCTTCTAGCTAGGAGCACAATTAGGCTGTGTTACTGATGTCATGCAGCGTGTCAGTTGCTCAAGATTTTAATCCCCCTCTTCAGTCCTTCCGAAGCGAAGGAACGCGGCAAGGCTTGCTCTGCGGCGGGCCCCGCAGTCGCGTACGCGTACAAGTCGGCACCTGCGCGGCTCGGTTTTGGCAGGTTGCTGCCTGCCGGCAGCCAAGTGCACGAGGCGGATCCCTCGGCGTGGGTGAGCGCAGGGAGTGCTCCGCTCGGCGTTTGTGGGCTGAGGGCTTAACTGTGTCTTAACACTGCTACTACTCGCACGAGCAGACTTTTAAGCATCTGCCGTTGCTTGGTATGAACAACTGGATGCATTAGCCGTCGGGTTGGCAAAAAGCCTCTGGAGGATTAAAGGAAGAGTATAGCTGCGTACGGTCACCATGTTTACTTTTCTCTCTCTGCCACCATGGTCTGGTTTTCTCTCTGGTCATTTATCCAGCCCAGACCTCAGTGTCGTCGTCGCTGCGGTGAGGGAACGTGCACTCGTGACGGGGACCTGACTGACGGGAATATTTTGTGACAAGGTGAAGGGGATGTCGGTGCACCTGTAGAGGTGGGGGGACGGCGCACGCCACGCCAGATCTCTCTCTCTCCGTCTCCAGTTTCCACGCACGGAGTAGGTAGGGAAAATGAGCAGAACAAGCAATGGGCGCACAAGTATGGAGTCCCTTAATCCTCCGCCTGTGGGCGCTTTGCGTGGGGATTGCTTCAAGGCGGAACGCTCTGTGAAGAAGGACGCTTCGCCGACTCCCTCTGCCAGTCTCTCTCCCCGTTGTCACATTCGTTGCTGGTCACTGGCCTGTGAGGAGAAGCCGGGTCAAGGAGCTGGGGCTTGGAGCAAAACGAAGGCAACACACGTGGTCCTGTGCCTGCAGGGCCTGATTCAGAGACCGTGGTACTTGTGCAGCAACAGAGCGTCCTTTGTCACACCTTTCTGCAGCTGACTAAGCCCTTGTCCTTACCCTCTGTGCCCTCGCCCTCCAGAGCCCTCCCGGGCAGGGCACCACGCTTCTGTTTCGGCAGATGAAGATGAAAAGCAAAAAATATTTCAAGTTATTGACAGTCATTTTCTGTGGTTCTCCTGTCGCTGCTCACACCATATTTTTGTAAAGAAAAAAAAAAAACAAACCTATAAAAACGCCCCGGTTAAAACAGCAGCAGTCAAAACAGAGGTGGCACTTAATTATAGTAGTGCTTGACTTACTGTGAGCTCCTGACAATGTACCCATCAACGATAACTGTCAAATATACTTCGCCAGCTTTGATGTTAGCTTGAGATTTGAGTGGAACGTTCAATACTAGCAAGTGAGCAAGATACGGAATATATAAGCCTCACCTGTGGGAGAAATTCCAGTGACAGGGCTTTGTTGATAATAGCAATGCAAGCTGTGAGATCAAATCAAATATCAGCTGGGAAATTAAGACATTATTATGTTAGATGTTAGCCATGCTTAGGATCTTAGGAATAACACCCCCCATCAGCTAAGGAATTACTAAGGCAGAATTAAAGAACGCTATTGCTTTATAAAGCCATAATATTTTATGTAATAAACCTCTCAGAAACTGTCTTTATGGAGTTACATATAAAACAATTTAAAGTGCAGTGATTATGTGTCTGATCCAACGCCTCTTGCACTTAATGGTCTTTGGATTAGTCCCTATATATATGTATGTATGTATCTCAAGAAAGCATGATACGCTCTACAATAAGGCACGCGGGAAGCTTGTGTCTAAATGCCCTTCCCTCGGCTCCTCCATTTACCAGCGCAAAGTCTGACGGAACCAGGGCCTCAGGAGAGCTGGAAAGCTCAGCTAAGCATGGGCTCTGCAGAAATAGAAGGTCATACTGCGCGAAGAATGCATGCTGAACAGAAGTTTCACTTTGGAAGATGTTTCATGCTGATGGCAGGGGAAAAAAAGATGATAGCAAAGACATCTTTAAAGTGCATAACTCTGTGTGGTTATAAGATTTACAATAAAAAATAAGAAAAGGAAAGGAAGATAACAAAATCAGAGAGGGAGGATGAAGAGATGTGCCAAGAAGCAGCCAAAAATTAAGATAGGAAAAAGGGGTGAGTCGTCATTCTGGAGCAGGATAGTATACCATTCCCCCCCCCCCCCCTTAAGACTCTCATACAGAATTGTGGCGCTTACACGCTCTGTCTGAGAGCGAGCAAGGGAATAATACTTTCTATGGGAAATGTATGGTATGAAAGGTCTCTAGGACCTGGCAAATAATTGATAGCCTGCAAGAATATACATGGAAACACAATCACTGAAAAAAAACCGAAACTAAATCCTTCTGGAAAGAATGTTATTGAATTAAAAAAAAAATCACTGTATATTTGTAATACTTTCCAGTCTTTAAGATTTTGTGATTTATACTCTGAAGCTTTTTGCTTATCTGTGAAAGACTAGAAGTTTTTTTCTGTACAATGCAGAAAACGTTGCAAATTCCTTTGCTCAGTGGAAGACCAGTAGGTAATATGGAGCCGTGGTGTAATGTATTACAGTTACGTGGATTTTCTTACCTAAATTTCAAATGGTTTCAAAACCATTATATGAGAGTGGTCAACAGTGCTGTCAACACAAAGGTAGCTGGAACTGTGTGGACTGTCTGCCTGGTTGGTGTTTGGCTGTGAAACTAAATTATCGGCATCTTGACGCCCTCCTTGCCTGCTGACTTAGTATGATCCTGTCACCGAGAGCGGTCTGGTGGCGAGACCTCATTCAAGGGGTTGAATTTGCATCTCTTGGACACACAGTAGGAGGAGCTGGAGGTACTTCGAGCTGTGACTCTCGGTAAGCAGAAGTGACATAAACACATGAAGAGTAAGACTTGATGGTAGATCATGAAGTTTTAGCTATTAGCTAAGAGGTTTTAGTAACTAAACCAGACGTGGGTTTAGCTGTCAGTTCAGCAGCTATTAGTTTTAGCTATTTCAGTCCTGAGGTGCTAGCAAGCGTAACGATGGTACCGTGAAGAGGTTTTGCACCACCGAGACGTGCAGAGTACTGCAAAGGTTTAAAAACCCCCAGCTGTCCCACTGGGATTTTCTTGCAGCGTATTTTTGCAGTTGGCCTCTTCGGCACCACTCCGTTGCTACCCGTGTTCTGCCGGCGGTGCCGTGCTGTCCCGTCCCCGGTGGGTTCCCCGTGCTGCCTGTCGTGCCATCCGTCGTGCCAGGAAAAGCACTCGCGCGGCATTGGCACTGAGGTTCTCTCCTGTGCGGCGTGAATACACACAAAGAGAAAGCATACAAAGACGGGGTATCGGGCTCTAAAGTTTCTTTGACAATCGGAGAACGAGGGGGCAAATTGTTCTCCCTCATCGTGCTGTTAAGCTTTGGATGTTCCTGTTCACTGGGGTCTGCTTCCTCTTGCCGTTCTCAATCTCGTTTTCGTTTTCGTTTGCGGTAATAAAGGCGGAGCTTTCCGTGTCCAGAAACCAGTAACTGGTGTACCGCTTATGGGACTCACTGATCGAGGGCTGACTGAGTTATAACTAAATTGGAGGAGTTCGGCTTGGTGGCTGGAGTATCACTGTTGGTCCGTGCCCTTCTGCGCCGAACAATAGGAGATGACAAAAAAATAGGTGCTCTGTGGGGTCCTGTCCCCCTCCGTTTCAGATAGGACGCGATCTTTTGGGGGAAAGGGACAGAGTTACTTTGAAAATGCTTGCTGCTTCTCTGCTCTTTTCTGCTGAGCGCTGTTCATTTCTTTTCTCAGTTGCAACTCAGTTGCAGGAATACCACGGCATATAGGGCTATGTGCAATCCATACTGCCCAGGGAAAACTTTGGTAAGTCTTCAGCTTTGTATCTCAAGGCTGCAAGTTTTCCCTTGAGGTTCGGGGAAGAGTTCATCTCCTTTAGGTGTAGCTGGTTTGCCCAGAATTTCACACCCTATTGCCATGATACTGTTTCTTCAGCAACCCGATGCATTTTTAGCAGAAATGCCCTCAACAGTGGTCTAATATAAAAGAGAAATTACATGTTTCAGATCTTTTAGTGGGTTCTTTTTCTCTCCACCAGGTATCAAGTTTCTCTCCTTTGGGATTGCTGTTCTTTAGGGGGCTGCTCCTTAGCTGCTCATCCCTTGCACACATCAGCAAAAATGCAGGCAGCCATCGGGCGGGAAGGTTACTGTCAGAGGATCACAAGTTTTAGACAGCTTTACCCTTTTTAGCGCAAGGGGTTTTTTTTCAGCATGCTCATTGTCTAAAATACTGCTATAAACTTTTAGCTGTCACCTCTGTTAACCAGGTAACTTTTCCTCTGTATCCAGGCTGGAAGTTAAGTCATGGGAGGGAGGAAAAATGTCCTTCGTATTTGTTTTTCTCTTATACTTGGCAAACTCAAGTTAGAATAGTTACATTCAGGTTGTATCAGAAATGAATGAGATAAAAACAAGGTTCATGTGTAATTTTTATTCTTATTAGTGTATCATAATAGTGTAGTACTGGTTAGCTTACCGGGTGTATTTTTGCAGTAACAGAGGGTCTTAGAGAAACTTAGAATTGCTATAATAAATTCTAAACCAGCATCTTTCAAAAAGGAAAACTAGCGCACACACAGAGAGGCTGCTGAGACTTAGGTAGTGAATTGTGTTGGTAGACGACTGACCTTATCCATCCTAAACATAGAATGAAAATAGGTAAAGTTTGTAATAGAACCGGGTTGTCTTACTTGTAAATTGTCGATACACAAAAACTCTTAACCAGTCTTTTTCTTAAAAAGGAAGAAGCTACTTCTCATCCCTTAGCTGCCGATGGAGCTATTTCAATTGATATTTAGTAATAAGCCTAAGATTTAATAAATATGTTGCATTGAATGTACTTAACTAAAGCTTTGAAGGTTTGTTAGACTTGAGTTCTGGTTATAGCTGACACAAATTCCCACGTTCCCTGCAGATAAAAGGAAATGATTGCTTCTTAGGAAACCAAAGTTAAAATTCATTTACCTTCAGAATTACGACCTTGCTGTTTAAAAGTACTTACCAAATTTTCACTTCATAACAAGTAGCACTTGCTAAGAATATCGGCACCTTCACTCCTGTTGTAACCATAGACGACACTAGAGATTTTTGTGTAAGGTTAGCCTCCCTTTTTTCTTTTTTGCAGATAACTCTCCACTGTTTGGCTCATTTTATTTTGTGGGGTTTTTTAAGGATGGGCTTGATGGAACAATTTTCCGGGAGATTTTGGTTCATTAAGTTTTGAACGAGATTTTGCCTTTCGCTCGCCAACCTAAAATAGCTGGCTGAGACCTCAGGGTTAGAGCACGCACCTTTGCGTGCCTTTTCATGATAAGTCTATAACATTATACTTAAATCATTGCTTCATTTTTAATATTCCATGTAAAACTAGTGCTAATGCAGCATTAATGTTGTAGAATCAAGTACTCGGAATAGGTCAGTCAGGTTGAACACTCATCCCTTCCTTTTCTGCCTTCTGTGGAGGCAGAAAAACGATCTTACTAGTGTGAAATACCAATAGTCAAACAATGTATAATATCATGCAATTATAATATATAACGGGCTACATCTATTTCACTTTGCTCTCATTAAGATCATTCTGCTGTGGACATTCCACAAATAGAAGAAAACGTGTTTTGTTAATCTTTGTTACAATCAGAATCATCGAATGGTTCTTCCCAAGAGAGAATCACTATCGAAACTATGAAATGCTTTATGAACTTTTGCCAGCAGAAGTCAGCTTGCTCCGATTCCAGTTTGAAATGTGAACCCGTGCAATTAACCTTGACTCTGCCCTTTCTGCGAATGATAGCAGATACAAACTTCCGCTCCTCATTTTGAACCTCAGTGTTTTGAAGCCCTTCTCAGAGGGAAATTCTACCCAGACAGACAAAAGTTGAAGGAAGAAGACTCAGTGTCTAATAAAGGTAGCTGAGAATTAGAATAAAGCATGGTATTTTATGTGAAGTAATGCCTATGCTCTTAAAGATGTTGGAACAGAATTATCTGAGGCAGGTTTATCTATTTCACATATTTGCATAGACTTCATTCCTTTAGAGGTTACTATGTTTATATTAAATTTTATCGTGTTAATTGCCGAAAAGGAAGAGGCAGTATTATCCTCATGGTTACAGAAAGAACAAGGGTCTCGACTTACCCAAGGTCAGAGAAGAATTTTGTGAACTGTGGCTTGTAGCATTTCAACTGTTAAATCGTTCTGCCTTAGCACAAGCTACAGCATATGGCAGTGAGTCTGTACGGCAGGTTTTCGCAAGTGAAAGAGCAGAGAAAACTCTTGGGAGAGTTGGAAGTCTGATGCTGAGGCAATCACAGGTTTTGTGGAACATGCGGGCTTTTTTTGTTCTCTTCGCGAATTAAATTTAGAACGCCGTATATAGTTCAGCGCTTGTCACACATAACTCTAAGTATATTGAGAAGAATGCTCTAACTACTCTCTTGCCTTTTAACTTACAGGAATCTGTATTTTATTGGAAACGTTGACATCATGTATGGGGTTTCCATGTAGTCCTCCTCTGTTGTTGTACATGGGACTTTAAGGATGCAGGACACCCTAAGAGTGTCAGCGGCAAATGATACGATTGAGGTTCACCTCGGCAGCGAGGTTCTGGCTCTGCCGGAGATGCCAGTGCAATACGGCAGGCGAAGGCGCGCGTCAGCAAACGCACCGTCAGGGAACGAAGGGAAATGAAAGAAGCGTGCGGCGGGGAGGTTACCGCAGAGGTGACGATGCCCGCTTCACTGCGCCTGCATGGCCTAGTTTTTGCTTGGGGACAAAAAGGAAGCCTGCCTTCATGCTGTCTTGTGATTTATTGAGGAAAAGCTGGGTTTCTGTTCTACCCATTAAGCCACGCTGCCTCTGTTAACTCATAAATGGCGGGGACTGGGAAAAAGGTGAAGAAGAACATCTCTAAATTTTGTGGTGAAAAATAAGTCATAGAACTATTTTCATAAAGTTTTCCTTGGCATTTATCGATGGGAGAAAGCACATGGAAAGCAATTGTTTGTCATACACACCGATGACAAGATACGAGGCTTCCCGTATTTATTCCATAGCGTGTTGTTACTTGCAGCGCTGCAGAGTGGGTCCGTTTAGGGGAGGGAGGGGAGGACGGTAAGGGAATGCCGAATGCTGTTAGGGTTTGTGGTGCTTTTTGGGCTGAGACTAAAACTTCAGCAGAAAAATTAATCTGCACATGTATTCGTATTTTTTGTCTTTCTCGAGCAAAGCTTAAAGAATGCATTTGTATGGTAAATGTCGTAATTTCTCAGTTGGCTCAGTTTGACTATTCAGTAATTATGCTCTGTGAGGCTTGTGACCATATTGAGATTTTATTCAAGAGCCACTGAAATGAGCACCACAAAGGGGAAAGCTACTTTTTTTGTTTCGCTTAGGCCACATGCACAATGCTGTTCTTCATATTTGAAATACCTCTCAAAGATATTTCAATGAATTCAGAAAATAAACAATAGAACTAGCGAATCCAGTGATTACAGCTGGTAATGATATTGTGGATTTAGGTGCTCACAAAGCCTAACATAATCTGTTTTAATTAACTAAATCATTTTTTTCTCAGTAATACGGTTAGAAACATACATGGTTGTTTCTCAGGGACCTTGTACCAGTGTTCTTCCTTTTATAATAAAGTCACAAAGAAGAGGCAAGTTTCAGCTTATTTACACAACAAAACTACCCCATCCTTTAGAAGGAGCAATCGTGAGGAAGATGCGTCTACCGTATACTTTTTAATCCTCTAAAGACTTACGTGTATGCTTCAGTGAGTCCTTCCACATGCATAAAGCAGACGGATGACAGCCTTTAAAAGTAAATTTTAAAGAGCAAGAGAATAAAAAAACCCCAAACCCTAGTACCGGGAATATGGCACGTACTTTTTTTTAGTAACAGCCGGATGAAATCTGACTGTGATGCGAGTGCCGGAAGAAACTTTGCTTCTGTGGGTCACCAGCAGTAATTTCGTGTTTCGTAACGGTAGCAAATGTGTGAGATCAGCTTAGAAAAAGGAGCACGTAAGGCACGAGAAGTTTACATTGAGTGGGGTGACGTGACAGGGGTGAAGGGAGAGAGACAATTTTGTAGCAGGAATGCAAATAAGTAAGGATCCATGGCATAAATAGAAACGGGCTAGACATGTAACAGCGCACACAGTGAATGGGGACTTGTCTATGGGAACCCAGCCTTTCAGCAGGCTTCGTGTCCCACGTGAGTTTGTCTTGTCCCTATGTTCTGGGAAGATCTTTCTTTCCATAATTTTTTATTAAACAAAATAGTCTGCATCTAAGCCCTTTACTATGTTATTTTTCAGCACTGTGGTCTGTGGTTGTATTTCCGTTGGTACAGGTTACGTATTTTGTACAATTTGAATGCTTGGTGGAATTCACGTTCTGTAGTCTTAACTCCTCAGCTGGATTATCCAAGAATATCCATGGCAGTTTATATTTTGGTTTTTAGCTGAAATATTTTCTGGGCTGCTCATGAAATGAGGAATCCTCTCCTTAGAGTATTTATTTCAGTAGAATGTAATGAGGGTGATTTACTTCACAAGGAATGTATGAATATATGCAAATAAACAGAGACATCATAATTTCAGTCACACTTTAGATTACCTTGGGAAGTTCGTTTCAGTACGTAAATAAGCGCGTGCACAAGCTGACGCACATCTTCAACTAAGGAGAGGGAATTTTCAGGTCTTCTCTTTTCTACACGTAGAATTTCTACAGCCGCCGTTCTGTGAGAGCAGAAGTGCTTTTCAGTACTTAGCTTCTGCCTGACGTAAAGGCCCTGTCCAGTACACCGTGGCTAGAGGGGATCTCAGCTGTGCTATACGTGTTCAGAGCAAGAGTGAGGTTAAATCAAGGCAACCATGAGGAGACCTTCAGCGTCTGCAGGGAGAGACAGATTACATTTCCATCAGAAAGAAGCCAGTGTGGAAGATTAGAGAATAGAAAAATGCTTGACCGATTATATTTTAAGATGTTGGGAGACAGAAAATGGTGGAGTCCAATGCATAAATAAAGGTTTAAAGCATATAAAAAAATGAACGAAGGTGTCTAACAAATGGAGTAAAGTTAATCAATAAGTAGTTCTTTAAATATGCACTGTACAAAATAAACAAAAAGGAAAGAAAGCATTGATCAGCATGTGTTGAAAGCTTTTGACAGGGATTAATCTGACTACACAAAAGACTTAAATCTTCACGTAGTTGTCTGAGCAAGATAATATTCTCTGGTCTCTGAATTGCTTTTATCTTGGTAAGACATACTCTGCAGCATCTTTAACAAGACAGTGATAGCTATTCGGGACTGACAAAAGACCGTAGCTGCATTAAACTCACCATTTCTCCAAAAAAAATAACAAAAGAAAAAAAAAAGTCTTTAATGAGGACTTAGGTTGCAAGAAAAGCAAAATTAAGCCTCTTTGCACACATTACTTAAGTCAGTTTCTTTTAATAAATAGATTTTTTTTTTAATTACATGCAATCTTTGAGTGAAATTACAGTTCATAAGTATGTTGTAGTTGAGGTCTTAGGCAGTAGGTGCTGAAATTGGTACTCGGGCAGAAGAGATTAACAGTTGCTGAACTGAACAGTTCTTTAACTATTTGCAGTGTGAGCCACCTCAACATAAAAATTCAAAATTTGTACGATTACACCTTTGTGTACTGCAGTGGAAATGGAAGGCGGATACTTGTGTTTACACAGGCTAGTAAAAACAAACAAACAAAAGAAAAGAAATTAAAACCCCAAACGTTTAGTTCATTGCCAAAGAGGATTTTCTGTCTAGATTCAAATTTTATACATGCCCATGAGGAATGGTCCTAAAGCTCTACTGGAATCAGTTTTACTGCAATGTTACCAGGATTTCCTATTGAATTACAACCTTTCCAGATATATTTTATTTATATATAAGTTACTGTATTTGCTTCTTTTTATTTTTAAGACAATATTTTAAAAGTACAACTTTCAGAATTTCGAAATTAAATGAGGGAGCTGAGGACATTTTCCATCTTAGAAATGGTCCGAATCACTGTGGTGTTCTTTGAGTGAGCAAGTAAAGAAGTAACTAAGAAATAAAGATTTGGTACTTGTAATTTTATTTGAAATAACTTATGAAAAAGGACTGGGACTTTTGCAAGAGGCAAATGACTGTATTTAAGATTGTGTTTAGTAACAGCACTGTGATATTCATTCTTGAGAAATTAATAATTAGTACTGATTAGGATGCTGTACATAGTCTTCAGTCATTACAACACCAGATAGTATTTGACTGAAGTTGCAGTTAGGTGTAGATTTTTTTCAATATTTGCCTAAACTCACCTTGATGTTGTCATGTGATATTTTCTTCTTGTGGACCTGAGACCTACGAAGCTGGAATTTGGAGTTACTGTCACCTACTTGACATAGTGTCTGGTATATGTATTGATGGGGGGGGTCTGCACTGGAGATCTCCAGCCTAGAAAGGAAATACAGGTTTGTCAGTGTACGGTGCTTGTGCTGTGCTTTGACAATCCTGTATGTTGGGTTTCCACCTAAAATATGTGAATGAAAATGCTGGTTTGTATGTTGCTTGTTTGGCGAAACTGATCTTAAAAAAACAACAATCTGTTCAGCATGCTAGCACTTTGGACTAGAGAAGCAGCTGAAATAATAAAATATAACACTTAAGGAGCTATTGGTGAATCGAGTGTGTGAAGCTCCAGTTGCCTATCAGCTTCCGTATGCTGTCATGAATGAGTGTCTTCTCCTGTTTCCTTTGCTTTTTTTTTTTCTTTCTTTTACTTTCATTCTGTTCCTGTTTTAAAATTAATTAGAAGATTATGAGATATATTAAGGAAACTTCTTTTTGAAAAATAGACTCCCGTGAAAGCAGTGTCTGGTGCATTACAGCATAGTAGTCATCGGGTTCCATCCAGGTTGACTGAATTAATTTTTTACTGCGGTATGTTGTACGTAAGCTTCAAGTACAGGGAATGACATGGGAGTAAGGCATTGTCATCACCATTCGATCAAAACCAAACTTACATTTTTGGGGTAGCTAAGAAAGAATTCTGAACCTTACGGGACCTTGTGAGAGCTCTGATGGGTCTTCCCTTAAGCCAGAAAAACTCCACGGTTGTAGGGCTCTTTGTCCTGTTGACAGTAGGAGCTTTCTAAAAAAGCTGAAAAACAGCATGTAGGGCAGAGAAAATATTAAACTATCCTGATTTTTATTATTATGTATCTCTCAGTGTGTATTGGAACCATTTTCTAAAACTTTCCGAGGAGGCCACAACTCCATGAACCTTATCTAGATGAGAGGTTCAGAGAAGCATCCATTCTGTTGAGGAACTGGCCAACCCAGACCTCCAAATCTCTCATATCTGTCCATCGTTAGTGAAACCGTGATGTGCTGAAATCCACTGTTTGCAAGTATTGTTTTCTGATGCTTTCATAACTCTCAATTTTGCTGTTCACAGAGAGCGAAGAAGTGTACCAGCGCCAGGTGCTGTCTATTTCCTGTATCGTCTTTGGCATAGTCGTAGTGGGCATGCTTTGTGCAGCGTTCTACTTCAAAACAAAGTAAGAGCCTTCGTCTAGCGTGTTTGTTACTTAGCTTCTGTCCTTTTTACGGCTTTACAGTTCTTCCGTTTCTGCCCTCCTTTTTTGAAGCTGTTGTATTCTCTGGACAGGCTAGAGCAGTTGCCCGTGGCTACACTGTTTAAGTCCAAAAAAAGGTAAACAGGAGTAACGCCTATTCTTGTTTCTGTTTTCTGACATCGGGAAAGAAGGGATTGTGTCCTTTCCAGTTCTTTTTTGGACAATAATAATTTCGTGTCTTTTACTATCAGTGCAATAATCACTTTCCTCTTTTGAAAATAAAAATTTAAACATACCATCTCCTTTTGCATTTCATTTCCTATCCCTGAATGTTCCTTTTGTTTCTGTATGCTGAGAGCAAAAGCGCAGTTAGAAATGCAGAAAGAGACAAGTCCTCTGCAGGTACGTGTAACCTGTAGCTAATAGTTGTAAACTGCCGATGTAGTGCGTAATGACTATGTGTAATGCACAAGCACATTGAACTCTCAGAAGCATGGTAGAATCATCTCTACTGAACTATTTGCAGGTGAAAGGCTCACTTTCCACTCTATCTTCCCCGCTGGACATTATTTTATAATATTTATTGTTATGCGTGTAATTTGAGTTGCAAAAACCTCATGGCAATTACATGACATGCTTGTCAAGTGCCACTGTATCTATAAATATGTTCTGTATGGTTGTCATCCCTCATGCCTGTTCCAGCTGGAGCTAATGAGAGAACACGTCTCGACATAAATAGTGCCTGCATGAGGTTAGTCATGGTGGCTGAGCATCAAAAACGTGGAGGTTTGCACTATTTGAAAGTTTGGATGCTTATCTGAATCCCCCTTCTTAGAATTTATTTTAATGGGTAGGAAATCTGATGAAGACTACTTTTTATTTAAATAAAAAAATGACATTTCCATCAGGAAAAAAACGAAGTTGGAAAAGTCACCTGGCCTATTTCTCCCCGGTTTTTTCCCCTCAAACTTCAGGGCTAGTTTGTGCAAGATTTGAGTGAAGATTTCAGTTGGTTCATGTTTCATGTAATCGCTCCTGCCTGTTGTAATGTCTTGAGGGATGTTGTTTCATTGTTCTTTGGACGCAGAGTTACGACAGCGATGCTAGCTGGGAGGATGCTGTGGCAGGACAGGTCACCTCTGCAGACTCCGGCTGTAGTATAAATCGTGAGCAGAGACAGCCATTTTGCCACCGCACTAGAGACGTCATTACGCGTTTTAGATCTGCAGAAGAAAGGAGGAGAAAATAAGGTGTTCCTGTTCTTCCCTGTTCTTCCTGGAACGGCGGGGGGGTTCTGCTGGTGAAGAGAGATTCCGAAAAGGCAGAACAGGGTTGTCAGTTGGAAGAACATGCAGTCAACCGCTGAGCGTAGCGTGAACAAAATGTTCCGCTGTTACTCAGCTGCGCCCCTCTTGGTTTTGCACAGTTGCAGGGAGCGGTGGAGAGCTGGGTTGGAACAGCCTTCAAAATACCATGACTTTGATGAGGTGGTGGGGAGAGCCGTGTCTCAAAATAACGAGTAGGAATCATGCTTCAAAGATGAACTCGCAGGACAATAGTGCTTCATCGTCTCAGCAGGAGGTGGGGGTGCTGGGTTTGGTTTTTTATCGGCATTATAAATACGATAGTGAAGAGTTACCGGGAGGAGTTGAAGTGTGCCTATGCCAGATTCTGGGAACCGGAGTTTGAAGAGTAATGAGAAAACAAGTTGAGTCAAGAGGTCTTATCAGATATATGAAACACAGATACTAATCAATCCCTGACTCCCTGGCTGTGGCTCCATCTGGCAGACTGTCCAAAAAGTAAATAAGAGTGTCTAGACTGGGTTGCATAGAGGCCACATAAAACAGTGTCATAACTGTGACATTGGCCAGTGTCTTAAGGGTGTAAAACCCAACAAATTTAAAGTGCCTCAACCCTTATCATATGTTGGCTTTTAGTCAACAGATTTTCAGGAGCTTCTTCATCAGGCAGATGTATCTTGATCACGCTTAAGAGTTCTCAAAGAATTCCTCCTGCGTGGGGGATAATCCTCGGGTTTAATTCGATGTATCCAAAATTTAAAATTCTGTTTCAAAACCCAGAAATTCTGAATGGTGCGCCCCTTAAGAAAAACGTTTCCATGAAGACACTGACCCTGACTTTCTTAGTCTGACAATTCCATAATACCTACTGCTAAAAATATGCACTTCCCTGTGCACCATTGAATTAAAAGTCCTTCTTTAAAATAAATTCAGTCTGAGGAAGTTTAGAACTATAATTAAACACTATGCCCTTCCAATTACTCCTTTCAGGGTAATCAAGAAAGTGCTGTAAGTGTTAGCAACAGAGGGACAGTACAGTAATGGGCTTCTCTTTATGCCTTAGACTTTTATAAATGACTGGTGACTTTATTTCTTGCTGAAGTAACAACACTTTATTGCTGAATATCTCTAAAGGAGAACACGTAAGGCCCATTTGTTTTGAAAACAAAACTGACAAAATAAATATACTAAATGGTGAGTAACTTTGAATTATTAATAGATTCTAGTTTTATAACTGTGCATCCTATAGTTTGGCAAAATGAATATGCATAAACCTAATATTAATGTTAGGCTGCATGAACATAAAAGGAAATTAATTATTAGATTGTTTCTCTCGGTAAATTACCTTCGGGAATCTCAGTCGTAATGTTGAAGATTGCAGCAGTGAAGCTGAATATTCCAGTTTGCTTAACGTGTGTTTATAGATGTAGAAACAACTCTAAACCCAGGTTTTCTAAATAAATCCAAAATAAATATGATCATATATAAAAATAAATAATTCCAAACACTTGTAGTTTGTTTTGTTATGTTCCTGATTAAATTCTAAGAACATTGTGCGTACAGGAGAGAGTCCCAAAGTCTGATGCTGTGATCGCGTTTTGCTGGCGTTGTTCAGACTTTATATGAAGTCTCCACTCAGAAACAGTCATCAAAAAAGGCTGGATGTGCCATAACCGTTAGGGAGACCAACATGCAAGTGGCTGGCTTTCCAGTAGGACGTACAGATACATATGCTTATTTCCTTAGTGTATGTAATTTAGCTGGTCAGAAAATAATTTTTCATACAAACTCTAGAGTTGCTTTTATGAATTTCCCCTGGAGTTTTATGAGAAGCTAAAGAGTTCATTTTGCTGGTTTACAAATTAAATTATTCCATTTCATTGGTTTCGCAGATAAGTAGATATCAAAAAATGTTTTTAAAAGAGCTGTTTCAGAATCAACTAAGTAATTTAATTTGACAGTATAATCCTTCGGATTATACATCTATTCAGATTATTCTGATACTAGCTTTACAAGTTATTTGGGGTAAGGAAGAATTTTGAAAGTTTAATAAGTTTTTGTGCGTAAGAAATGATTTCCTTACCCAGCCACAGTCATAAATCTTACTAATGATGAGCTCCTAGCTGTACTCAAAACATGCCACTCATATTTGTAACATGCTCACAACGTAAATTCATTCCTTTTCCTTTGTCATGCTGTTTCAGAACAGGATGTAAGTAGAAAGCATGAGAGATACGTACAGAGGCCACGGTTTATTATAGTTTATGACCTGTATTCAGGAAACATGCTGTAACAAATACCTACTTCTAAGCAGGTGCTTACAGCTTGTTGAATGTAAGCAAATGCTTAATCAGAACGAAGGGACTCAAAAGCAGAGAAAATCCCATATATTTATTTTAATATATTAAAAACTATATTATTAAAATTGAATATCTGAACGGTGATACTTCTCACTGCTTTCTTTCATACTGAGGGAACTTGTCCTTTCTCACAGTTTCCCTCCTTGACCACTTAAGTAAGTAATTTTCCTCTGGTTTCTTACACTTTCCTGCACCAGACACAGACTCCGCTGAAAGAAGTTAAAATGGCTTTTATATTTCATTCAGTGTCAAACTCATTGGCCCAAGTCAAGTACGATGCTGTGAAACTTGGCGATGGCACAAGGCTTTCAGCAGCAAAATCACCAGAAATTTTTCAAAATGTTGCTGGAGCCTCTTTGCTAAAATTTCAAATTTCAGTGTGGAAAGACTGTATTTCCTTTATTTCTCATCGACACGTCTCTGAAATCACTTCCTTCTGAAATTTGGCTCCGCACCCGTCGCTGTCCAAAAGCTGCTGGTGGCATAACAAAGTGCGGCTGCTGCTGCTGCTGCTGGCGAGCCCTTGACCTGGCTGGGCGGTTTCCAGGGCCGTTGTAGGTTTGCCGCTGGAGATGCATCTGCTGGGGAGAAAAAGGAAGAAGGGACGGAAGAAAGGAAGGAAGGAATTAAAATACCATTGTGGAGTTCTTTCTCATGATCATTTAAAACTGATAGTGTCAGACAAAGTCAGCTTATCAAAAGAATGGAGACTGATAAAAGACCTTAAATATGTTTTGCTAGCGGTTTTTGCCCAGATGAAGATAAATATTTAAGATAAAGTTTGCTGCTTCATATCCTCAATCATGTACAGAACTTTAAAAGTCCGTTGTCAATATAGCACGGCAGAAACGCAAAGCCTTTCTGAATAGCGTAGTTATCTTCTGAATACTGCAAGTGATTCATCTAGTGGTATTCCTAGCTCTGACATAGTGGATCATAGTATAATATGTCAAAAACACAGCCTCAGATACTCTGCTGATGGTTTTTTCCAGGTTTAAGCATGTAAGCAAAAGCTGGTCTATACACGATACTGGGTTATAGGTCAAGTCTAATCAGCTAGCAGAAGTCGTCGATTCTTCAACGGCTTTTTATAGCCAGCAGGGGCTAATGCCTGCTGTATTTGCCGAAATCTTTGTTCCAAATCAGAGCAAAATGCTTTTTTAATATTCAGGCCTACTTACAAGCTATTGTTAAATGTGTAATAGATGATCTTACAAAATTCTGCACTAAACCAACCAGCGTGCTATTATAGTAATCTGAGAATAGAAGATACTTTAAAGACAAAAGCTCTTTTTTTCCTTCCTTAAGCCTCACTGGAAAATGACCACTGCACTGAAATACTAGACACTAGTGAATTAGCTCAGCTGGTTAGTCTCATACAGTGAAGTTTTGAATAAAGGGAACCATGGCTATGAAAATATCACGGCTGTAGTAGAAGATCAGACTAGCTCTATCTTACATGAATTTTATTTCTCTCTGCAGGAAACAAACAAAGCAAATTCATGAACAGCTGAAAGAAACACAGAGTAGGAAAACCTACAGCCTGAATGCTTCCAGCATGATGGCAAAGTCAGAGTGTATGGCACAGAGCCGAGTCCAGCTGCAAAATGTAAGTAATCCTGCCAGCTACAACACTTAATAGCCTGGCTGAGTTCCTGCTGCTGATGGCAGCACATCGCCGTGTCGCTATTAGCATCTGAGCAATGGGAACAAGAATTCTCACCTCTTTCATAAAATGTTTTCGATCAGGCCTGTTAATGGACAACACCAAGCAGGGATTTTTTTCTGAAGTTGTTTCAATGGATCCTGGTACCTTTTGTTCACGTAGTAGAACTTGCTGAGCCCCCTAGCTCTGCATCCAGCAGCCGCAATTACTGTTATCGTTTCTGGCAATACCTTAGCTCATATGTATGGTTTGTATGTGAAAAGGGGGTCCTTGATCTTAAGTGATTTCAAGTCTTCCAGTAATTAATGAACATGCATGAAAAAATGTAGAGATTTGTCAGAGTTAATTCAGAGTAAATTCAAAATCTAGAACTAAATTTACAGATGTGAACTAGTGCCCAAGGGAGGACTATGCAGATGGTCTCATTTTCCTGGGTCTTGAGTTAAAGGGATATTTGATACCAGAAAGAGATCAGTTTGTTCAAACTAAATTTGAAATTTATTTAGTCATTTTCTGTATATAGTTATATGTAAGTTAATACAATCCCACAATCATGAAATACATACGGCTTATTTGAAACAAGGAACTTGAAGACGACCGATTTGTTTAGCCCTGGATGCAAGGTATTTTCCAATGAATGTCGTTCTTTTCCCCCGGTCATACACACTTGGTTCTGTCTTATTTTGGGCAAAGTCTTCGGAACAACTGGGAAGGATCCTGGTAGCAATAGAATAGGAAATCATAAAAGATGTACTTAACCCTTTCTAAATGCTTAACTCTTTTTTTTTTTTTTTTTTTTTTTTAAAGCAGCTTAGCTTTGCTTAAAGGGCTGACTACCTTATTTGCCCGATTCCATCAAAATAGTGGGAGTTTAGCAGAAGTGAGCACTCATGCCCGCTTAGCCACAGATGTCTCAACTCCTGGTTTACATCCAGTTAATGTGGAAATAAATATAAGCCCTTTTAACCAATTCGGAGTAGGCAGAGCCTCCATGCTGTGATCGAGGAGTTGTCAGAGCATTGCTTGTGTTCACTGAAAGTTTTGTTTTATAGGAGTACCATTGTGGTCATGATATGCTTTGTGTTTCAGGAGAAATATGCTGTTTCAAGAAGGAAGATAGCTCCACTAAATTGACCTAATCACAGTTTAGGGAACCTTGTGCAATTCTTTGCTTCATTTTCAGTTCCTTCAGTCATGTATTATACTTCTAGCCCCTAAAAATAAGCTGTTGGGAGTGTGGCTGGGTTGAAATGATGGCAACAAAAGGTAAAGTTGTAAAGAGCTTTTGTGATCCTTTTGTTCTAACCTATAAAGTAGGTCTTGGTTAACACTAAGAATATGTTCTTTGCCTTTTCCTCACTGTAATTCAGTGCAATATTTTGTCAACCCATCATCACCACGAACTATTTGATGTCTTCTGAGCACCTGACAAACACATCAACAAGCTTTGTTTAAGTCTTTTTCTTTTGCCATAACAATAGCCATAGTGGCTTGAAGTAGCAGTTTGTAGATTCCAGATATTAGAGATTGAAAACTGTTATTATTATTCATTATTTTAATCCAAATCTGCTTTTCAGCTTTAATGCTGTTCAGACTGGCATTATCGGTCCCGGTGATTAACACACCGTTTTCTTGTTCTTGCGGCTGCTTGCAGGCAGCCGTTTTCTCCCTGCCATTAATGCATTTTCCCTTTGGGAGCGGAGATGCTAAGGAAGGCAGCCAGAATGACCTTGTGCAGGATGTAGCGTAACAGTGCAGGGTAATAACGGCTTCTATTGTTAGCAAGGTTTTAGTGCAGGAATGCGTGTAGGCACTTCATGAAATATTTACAAGACGTGGCAGATTGGAGGGGGGAATAAAAGGGCAGGGGGTATGGCGAGGCAGCAGAAAAGAACTTTGAGATGGTGTTTCGTAGGAACGGCTGAGTGGCAACCCATCGGAGACCAGAGACGTGCTTTCGGCCGGGCCCTGTCTGGCTGCGATCTCTCTGCGACTCCCACCCGCAGCTCCCACCACAGGGGTCTGGGGAGAAGTCTTCGTTCTCTTCATTTCCCGGAGCCAATAAAGAAACTTAAATAAATTGAGGTGGCTATTTTCTGGAGACTTGTCCTCCAGTCTGGCATTTTGGTTTCTGTAATCCTGGAAGCCGTTTCTTTTCCTACTCCAAGTGCTCCTCTTACGTGGGAAAACCGTCTTGCATGTATGTCACCTTTCTCTCTTCCCCTGAAAGATTCTCCCATATTTTTCTCCTGCCTATTTTGAATGGACCTGGTGATGCTTTCAGGTTTCTCACCCTGCTTTTCCTTCTTCTGTAGAGAACACTACTTTAGTGGAGACCTGAGAATAGTTGCATAAGGTTCCTTATTCTTGATGACCATTCTAATAATGTCGATTCTGAAACAGCCATCGCATTTTGACTCGGAAGTTGCTACGTTTAGTAAAGGATGCGCGGACCTTTCCAAATGCTGTGTTGCTCCAGAAAGAGGTTTTACTTATTTCCCAAGACCCAGGGTATAGCAGATGGTGTTTCAAATCGTTTGTGGCTGTAAAGTTCTTGAGCAATCTCAGTGAAGTACTTTTTCTCCTCGTCGTTCCTTTTTTCCCTTTTTACCCTTGACTGGCCTTTGGGAAAAGAATTATTTTTCATTACTGATTTTTGAAGCCAACTCTGAATCTTTTTTTGAATGAGAGAAGCCATGTAAATGTATCAGAATTGCTGCTAACAGAAAAACCACACATTTCATTTTTGAACCGAGTATTAAAATGGATTCCAAATTTGCATTTTATTCTAGCCTAACTCATTATGCTTGCATCTGTTTACATTACTGCAGAAGGAAAAGAAGAGGACTTCAGACCTCAGTCCCGATGATATCCCACCTCTACGCCAATTAGAGCTTCCTTACAGTAGTGTGATTACGAGAACCGTATACAAGGTTAAAAGCTCTGAATGTTTGCTTTTAAAATACTCTCAATTTGTGTTAGAATTCTCCTGCTGCATCCTAGGACTATGGGTTACCTTGCAGCGATTCTTGTTTCAAAAGGCAGTGTTTAAGAAATGGATTTAAAGCGTCGGACACTCCCCCAAGTTCATTAAACATCCGTGTGGCAGGATTGCTCTTTCAGATGTGGATATTCAAGTTAAGCAACAGGACACCCAGAGAAAAAAACTGGAGCTGGCCAACTGAAAAGTGTAGGCTTTTTAGAACTCCCTTCGTTTAAGAAGTTACTCTCTTTGGGGGCTTTGCCCTCTCTGCTCAGCAGGGTAGGCACAAGCGAGGAAGGCAGGCCACATCCCAGCACCTCCCCGGCAAGCCCTCAGGCTGAGGAGGAGCGCAGGGAGAGTTAGGCGCTTGAGTTAAAACGTGGATGCCTGCCCGTCGTTTGCTGTGGGGCAGCAAACAGAGCTTTTCCTTTGCGCTGGCGGTATTTTGAAGTATCATTTGCTTTTCCTTCCCACACTCAAATGCATTCCAGCTCCTCCACTTCCTTCCTCTGCTCAGGTGTCATTCTGTAAAGGAAAAAAAAAAAAGGGTTAGATTTTGTCAGGACAGATGTATTCTCTCTGAACTCCTGCTGCTCATAGCTGGTAACTGTGTTCACCTGCGCCGAGTCCGTTTCTCTCGGCATCGATTCCGTTATTTTGTTAGGGATGTAAATCAGATGAAAAATACTGTATATGGTAAGCAGGATTCATAAATAACTGTTTGAACACAGCTCCTAGCGTTCCTCCTGAATCTCCTTCAAGTCCACTGCTTTTCCCGAATATCCTGGCAGCAGCACACTTAATTTCTCGCTAGGTTTTCTAGCGTCTTGGACTGGGGTGCTAACGCACTGGTAATCTTGCTGTAATTCTTCAGTCAGGAAAAGATAGGTGTGCCGGTTTTTAATGCGGGATCTTTGAGGTACACGGGAGATTCAGATTGATTTCACCTCACCCCTGGAACTTAGGACTTCCTAGTATCCTGCACCCCTTCCCGAAGAGGTTATATTACCTTCAGGAGACGTTTAACGAATGCGCTCCGCAGGGCTGCAGGGAACGGTTCCGTGTCCTCCGAGGCAAGAGGAAGCAAAGCGTCATTCTCAGCTGCCCCGGCGGAGAGACGAGCGCTCTGTGCCCCCTCGCACACCAGGCAAGGGGCGAGGGGGGTGCTGCGGCCCGCCTTCTGGTTTTCCGTAGGTCACCAGGCTTCACGAGTCTTAACAGAGCTCCTGATCGCTAGCTCCTTTTTCCACCTTGACTAGAGGGTTTCTTTAAAGTCTCGGGACTTGGCAAATATGTCGTGCGACAGGGGAAAAAAAAAATAAAAATAAAAAGCAGCTGAAGCGTTGCCGTTCCTTTAGTGAGTCTGAGAGTTGTCATGGTTGTTTAAAGTGGCCTTTTTCACCTTTGTGGATTTTCATACCTCCTCCCGTGGCACTAAGTGGATCTATTAATTCCCTATCACTTTCCCTCTGGGGTGGTCAATCTGCTTTTCGTGCTGTAGGGTGCGGTTTCACTTTTCACTGCACTTGTTTCTAATAGCTTGCCATCACTAGCTCCAGGTTTCTGATCTTCTTATAAGGAGGGGGGAAAAGTGCTCTTTTTGTGTCGTGTTGCCTTTGGTTGATAGTAGCAGGAAATAAATTCTTTTTAGTCACTGTGATAGAAATGCAATTAATATATGTTGAGCAACAGATACACTTAAATCGTTTAAAAGATTACTGTGTGGTTTTGCCTGAGTTGCAATGTGATTTATCGGCTAAGATCAAGAGCAAATTTCCCATTTCTGTATCGCATGTCTACGTAGGAAGAGCTGTCAGAATAGACAAACTTGGATTTACTGGCCTCTCTCTGGAGCTAGCGTTGGTAACAAAACGTATAGAGCATCTGGGAACAGCTGTACAGGCATTCAGTATACCACCTGACGGGCTGTTCTGCAAGGTCAGCCCATCCAGAACAGTCACTGGCTCTTCACCTCCGTGAGGCACCCTCTCTGAACGTGACGCAGAGCTGGCCCCCGCTGCCTTCTCAGGCCTTGCTGAAAGGGGAGCCCCCCCCGCACCTCTCTTCCAATGCCACCTGCGTTTCTGCGCATCTTATTATTACTATTTGGGGAAAACCATCGGGGAGGAACACAAGGCACGGAGCAGGGGAATTACGTGCTCACAGTCGTACGGCAGGTCAGTGGCAGAGGCTGATTTCTTGTCTCCTGGCCCAGGCTGCCTTTGCAGGTTCGCGTAGCGTTAACTAACGGGGTGTGGAATTTTATTGTCAAAGAGTTGAGTAATTGTACATAGCAGATGATTTTCTTCATGGAACCGTGAAAAATTGAGAATTTGCAAAACGGTTTATTTTTAAATGCTATCATTATTCTTGAACTTATTTAGCCATATGCATCAGCGTTTCTCAGTAATTGCTCAAACGAGCACAAATAATTAAGCAAGACAATAAAACCATAAAAAAACCCAAAATAATACAGCTAAGCCTCCAGTGATGCTTTCGACCTACGGGAACAGTCCTTTGAAAGTGTTTCACGACGTATTCTCCGTCGTGGCTGAGTATTCGGCAGCTTACAACAGTCAGAGGGCTCTGCAGAGCTCAGCCCAGGTGAGGACCGGGCTGCGGAAGCAGCAGGATGGGCTCTGCTGGGGTACGGATGGGGAGCGATCCTGTACTGTAGTTCTGGGGGCACCAACCGATGCTGCTGTAAACTCCTCACAGACATCTGAAGATATTTTTCTCCAGAGGTGATGTCAGAGAAGGGATGTGGCACTTACGGTTAAGCTAAAGGAGAATAAACCCAACTGTGTTTAAACCTATTAAAATATATGAATAACGTGATAAATCTATATAGGTTCAATTACATTGTTCAAATTCTCTGTATATTCACACCCTCTATTTAAATTGTGATTCACATTTTCGTTGTAATTAATGTTTTGGCTGTTACGGTAATTGGTAAGTGGTACATCTGAAAATGGCATAAAAGAAATGTTCTGTTGGGGGGGGGCGGGAGTCCTCTGCAGGCGGTGCCTGGGTGGTGCTGGATGTTGGACCTTCGGTATAGCTCGCTAGTCAGCATCGGAGCGGTCCCGGTTTTCCCCAGCTGTGACGAGGACAGGCTCTGTACCACCGCTCCAGCCCGCATCCACCTTCCCCACAGCTGCGGCAAAAGGCACAGCTGATCTCCAGTTGCCCTTCCCGATTCACTTCGTACTCATGGTCTTACAAGCCCCTTGGGTCTTCAGTTCAGTATCACGAACAAACAGAAAAAAGCACAGAAATAGCTTCCTGGCGCTAACAGCCCGTTCTTTACATACCTCAAATTGATTTATTCAGGTCAGAAATCAAAGACAGTTTCATTTCTGCAGCTGGCAGGGTAACTATTAAAGTTTAAAACCTCCACAGACACGAGTACCTTAAAAATCGTACTTCTGTCTGAATATTTTATCTCCAACATTTACAAGTGACAACTAAGATCATGGTAACTGAAAGAAATGAGAGTGGAATGTGTTTCTTCTTATTATTTCAGTTGTAATTACTTCATGCACGCGGCAACATTTTGCGTACTGTCACTCTCATAGCTTTGCCTTCAGAAGCACGTAAGCAGTGACTTTGGCCCCGTTTATGTGGGTATTTCAGGCAACAGAAAGAGGGAGAAGAGCACTGGAAAAAAATCGAAGATCTGTTATTTTGGCTATAGAAATCGGTCATAATAATTGGTCATAAGTAGATGGACTAAAATTGCATGTAACCCATTTTTAAAAGGGAGTAATCTTGTATGGCTTTCCTTTTGGATTTTGCTGAAGTCTGGGGAAATGTAGGTAAGAATAAGTGAGAATCAGAAAATAATTCTGTATTTTTAGGGAGTTACTGGTCTTTTCTTAGACAACAAAATAATTATGAAGAACTGTACTTTGAAAGAAATCTTACTGTCTTCTCCATGAATGTTTATGCTATTGTGTCATAGCGTGGCATTTTTTACCACTGTCATTTCTTTTATTATTATTATTATTATTATTATTTGTATTTTCTTTCTAAATTATTCAGTCGCGTAATAGCTTCCACAAGACCAGTTTATTGTGAAGATAACATGGATACCTGGGTATCTAGTACTAAAAATACAAACTCAATACAGAAAGAAATGGATTAAGGAAAAATAGTCGTCTTTTTAAAGAAAAATGAGGTTTAGTGCAGGTCATTGTAATCCAGTGTAAAAAATCTGCGAAGTGCAGTATTTTTCATACCTGAGTGGGAATGTGGGTTAACCTCTCGTATCTCTGAGATTCTGCCCGGTAACCACGAACAACATTGATTCTTCTTCCAAGCCAAAATGCAGCTTTTTTATATATATATATATATATATATATATATATATATATACTTTGCCTTTCTGGCTGCATTCAGGATCAGAAGCACAATTTTTGCTGAATTTCCAGTTGAATCACAAGGCAAGAAGAAGAAAATCTGTTCTTGCTTACGTCCGGCGTCTGCTTTACAGACCTGTGGGTCTCGCTGGGTGCCCAGAGGCTGCCCTCCGCCTGCAGCTGTCACAGAAGGACTGTGTTTGTGGTGTTCTTACTAGCGCAGCTACTCCCAGGTCAAAAGTTTCACGCTTGTTCAGAAGGGGCCTCCGGCTCTACGGATAGGATTCGAGTATTTTTCTTACTTACCTGATGATGCAAATGCTGTTTCAGTTTGGTTTTCGTAGTTATGCGTGCTGATAAAAGCAGTGTTTGACTGAAATCACCAAAGGACCCAGGAAGGTGCTGACCATCCTCTGAGATGCGTTTCATGGTCTCAGGCTCCGCACAGCCAGCCACAAAAGCACAGCTTTTGGTCAAAGGGATCAGTGTTCCCCATCATCACGGGCAGATCCATCAGCAATTTTGCTACTAATGCAGACATAAGCATTTTGATGTGGAGGAGGTAATGGGGGTGATGAGTACCGGCGCTTTCCGCTACGTAAACAATAGTGAGTGAATGTATTACTTGCAATGCCTAATTTTAATTTAAAAATGCATTAGAGCACTTCTTACCCCACTCCGATATGAATTCTGCTTGAATAGCGTCAACAATGTACTTTGCCTTTTGTGTATTAATTAATTTTATTCTCTGTGCCACAGTATTCAAAAACAGATAGGCATCCTGGGCCTATTCTGGACAAAGTTATGGAGTCTAGTTTTTCAGGCCCTCAGTCTTTCCCAGAGGCCTTGTCTCCCGACAGAGGAACCCAGCCCATCAAGCAACATAGGTAAGCAAATGGCCGTCTGATGGGCGATTTGGCAGGCTGCCGAGGGATGTCGCTGAAGTGGTGGTTCGGGTGCAGGGTTACTGTGCGCTGTGACTAGGAGAGATGCCGAATGGTGTGGTACCAACAGAGCCTCCGCCAACCCATTGAGCAGATGTCCAAGCATTTTCTTAGCTGCAGACACAAAAGGCAGTAGCAGTGCTCACCAATTTTTACCTGCATTTTGTAGAAGTCCTAGAGGAAGCATTTAAAGACTCCATCCAAGCTGTAGGCACCGGACCGGTGAATGAAAAAACGCTAGTCTGAGAAACCAGTAAAAGCAGGACTTCCCGTATCGATGCTCATGAATTTAATGACTCATTTGCTGCAGAAAGGCGAAGTTGCAAACTTCCGGCCTTTCTCGCTCTTTCTTGAAACAAATACGACTTGAAATGAATAATGACTTATTTGTGAACGCATGGTGGCCTTTGAAAACTAGTCTTTAAAAAGTTTGGATGGTTGTTTCCAAGAGAAAAAAAAAGAGGAAAGTCACCCATTACTGGATGGCATTTGGATTAGAATTCTGCTTTATACCCTTTTGGGGTGAAAAAGAGTGCAGATGCTGCGTTACGGGACTAGAAACCAAGCTCATGTCTGGTATAAGCAATAGTGTTGGTGGAATGGCAGTGCTAACGTCTGGTCCAGAGAAAAATGAGTTCAGAATCTTTTTAGCTAGACAATCTGGAGGGCAAGCCTTATTTATTAAAAGGATAATTTTTTTAAAGTTAGTAAAAAAAAAAAAGTCTGGGATTGCATTAGGTTCTGATCTGGCTTCTATAATATTTGCCGCATTTTCATTGCAGTTCCCCAGTCAGCATACATGTTCCTTCTCTTCTGAATGAATGATTTGCTTGACCTACCAACGTGCAGCGTATGAGCCAGGAAGGGATAGTTGAGTCCTATCTGCTTTTACCTTACTTAAGCCTTCAATTTGGCATGAAAAAATAATGCTAACTGTCATGTCAGATCCATTTCTTAGGTCTTATTCCTTATTACACAGAGATTTTCAAAATATGCGTGGTAATTTTACTGAACATAGACGAACTACGGAGCTGTTGCCTAGAATGCTTTCCACAGAAGTTCTGGGGGGAATTTTGTCTCCATTTAGTCAAAAGGTGAAGTTCAGCAAAACCACAGTGACATTCCCTTAGCTTTAATAACGTGATTGCAATATCCAAGTTTGCAATCTTTTAGGTGGAAATGTGGAAATAAATTAAAGACTGAAAATATTTCTGCTGTTTAGGAACATCACTTAAAACTAAAGCTGAATGACTCTCCAGACTCCCTGTTTTCCATAGGGAAATTACAGAATAAGCCACGCTGAATTTACAGTTGAACTAATGCAGAATCCCAGATTGGTCATTTTAACACCTTTGCACACAAAATCTCTGTTTCCCAGGGAAAAAAAAAATAAAAAATCCAGAAACAATAGTCATCTTATTTGCAGATGTCAAGCACCAGACTATCTTAAGAGAGTCTTTGCTTCAGAACTGGTTTAAGATTTGGAATGACTAGCTTAATTTATAAAGAATTCTTTTTGTGGTTTTATAACTTAAGATTTATTACACAAGGCCCTTGCTTTATAAAACACGCAACAGACTTGAACATCTGGGACTTAATAAGGCTGTCTTTAATTTATGCACCATGTGGCGGCTTCCTAATTTACTTGGTTTCTTTAGATTCTAAATAGTGTTCAATGTGGCCAAATGGTCAAATATGGCCAAGTGAGGAAAGTTGTTTTTTTTTCACTGGGATACATTTTTTGCTAGACGTACCTTCATTTCATTGCAAACCTGACGGGAGCCTGGAAAAACCACAGCAACTCTGCAGGTTCTCTGTTTTGTGCTGTTGCTAAACAATGTTGCTGTTTCGTTTCTGCTTGCTACGGAAATATTTTGTTCCACATCCAGACGTGTTTCCTCTGCTGATGTTTTCAAGGGCACTAATGATGGATGATCACCTCTTAAAATCGGGAGCTGTCTGTTTCCCATTCCTAAAACCAATACAATTTTGGCCTGTTGCAGTGAGACTGTCAAGGTGGGATATCATTGGGGGTTGCTGAAATTTGTCTGACAGAGATCACCTAGTTATTCACTCAGGTTACTAGATAATAGCAATTTTGTGTCTCTGCCAACCTCAGCTGCATGCAAAGAATTACTGCTGAGACTGAATTGAAAATTTGAATCTCCACTGAACCTTACTCCTGGAATATTTCGCCTGTATTACGCACTGTTATTACAGTAGAAGAATTTTACATCATCGGCTTGCATATGTAAAACAACTCTTAGTATTGTCAGAACTGGAAAGTAAGACAACGTGTTTAATCAGTAAATTTCCTGTAAAGTGTACAACGCGCTCAAAAATTCATCTCAGATTATCTGTTGATTTTAGTAAGAAGAAAACCCATAGTCTTAATTTCTAACAGATAGAAACAAATTAGAGTTTTGTTAATTACGGGATTGAGTTGTGATCCCTTTGAATAGCAGTTTTCATGGTAATTAGTCATCCTGACTTTCGTTCATTGATCCAGTCATCGTTGATTTTAGAGGGATTCATTTCAGAGAATACCGTGATGAAAGCCAAATGCAGAGGCTTTCAGCCTAGAGCAGTTGTATTGTCTTACAAAAATGCCAAAATAGGATAAACTTACTTTAAATTTTAAAATAATTTGTGTTTGCGTTTTTAATGAACTTTTAACACCATGAAAACCACAATACAAACAATTTTTTTATTTAGTAAGCGTTTTGCTCTTTATGCTCCCAATATAAGTGATTCAGTTTAAATTAAGACAGAGTAAACTAAAGTTAGTCTGTAAGTAAGGCTGTTGAATTTCAAAGAACGAGTACTGATAAACTAAAGCAACTAAGAATGTAAAGGGAGAGGAAGCCTGAAAGGGAGAAAGTATCAGGAGTCTGATATTTTCCCAAGGAAAGAACATAGTTTTCTGGAGAAATTTACTAAAAAGAATGCCTAAAGAGAATGGGGTGTAGGGAAGAAAAGACAGATATAGATATAGATATAGATATAGATATAGATATAGATACAGATATAGATATAGATATAGATAGATATATCTCACAGAGGGCAAGAAGTCATGCTTGAAGTGAGCGTTTCCAGGAATCACTGAGAGTTAAGAATTAATGGTAATACTGAAAGCAATCAGTTGTTCTTGCCGTATAAAGAAGAGGCGTACTATACAGGAAGAAGCAAAGCTGATGGTGGGACAGAGGTAATCTATGAAGCAGTTTGGGCAATCCTCAATAAATATATTTCATTTTTCGGTTAGGATGATTATTTGAGGATGAAGGTAGAATGGGAATAGAATCAAATGTACAAAAATAGACATTGCTACAGTCAAAGTGGAAGTATAATGCGGAAATCAAAGCCCTTAAGCCAAGATGGTCTGGTTAATCGTGATGAAAGAAGTCTGGAAGGAGAACTGGCTCATGAAATTTCAAGTCTGGTAGCAAAATTTATCAAAATGGGAGCTGTGCCATGTGGTGATGGAATAGCAAATGTCAAATATTTAGGAAGAGGAAAAATTTATCAAAGGATCTAAAGACCTGTTATGTTGAATTAGACTAGTAAAGGCTTTAGGACAAATGTGGGGGAAGCAGATTCTTTGGGTAGATACAAAAAAGGCTAAAAATTGTTACGAGCTTTACCAGCAGCAGTTCCTGCAACACTGCACTGATGACTTCCTTTGTATTTGGTGCAGGTGAGCTAGATCCCTACGCAGCCTCAGTCAGCCTTCGTCGTCACACGTGTCTGATGCCTTTAATGGGAGAAAGTAGGGAGAGGCAGAAAAACTGTCATACAGGTACACAGAGGTGGTTAAAAGGGAAATAGTAAGGAGTTACGTTGAGCAGGTTAAGTGCTGGGCTGAAGACATTCGCCGGTGGAGCACTAATGGACCTCTCAAAGAATTAGTCAGCGTTGGGGACAAATTTTCTTTAATGCTTTTGTGCGTGACTTTGGCGCAAAAAAGTTGGAACATACTGAAAAAATTAGTTAAAAGATAGACTCAGTACGGGTAAGGATCTAGAATTAAAGAATGGCTTTCATAACTTTAAAGGGTGGCGTAACAGAGGTGGATTGAAGCTCAGCAGTACTAAATACAAGGTCAGGCATTTGCAAACTAATAACAAAATTTAAGAAACAAATGAGGAAGAAAATTTTCGGTATATACTACTTGGTCAAAGGATAACCAAGTCACAAAGTGATGCAGCTGTGCAAAAGATAAATGGGATGAGAGGAAGTATTAATCAAGACATTTCCATCAGAAAGTCAGAAACAGTCAGAAACATTAAAACCACTTCACGAGACCCTGTTGTCACTTCATTTCAATATAGGATGAGAATATACCACTATTATCTCACCTCGTTAAAATGGCCTCCCGGTTACTATGGGTTCAAATTGCATTCATGAGCTAATAGGAGGAATGAATAATCTGTGTTCCGCGGGAAGTGTTAGAGAGTCTGTCTCGTTTCAGTCTTTGTTCAGAAGACTGAAAAGAGTGTATGACTGCTGCTTGTAAATACATCAGGGAAAGCATAATGAGAAGTAAAAGACCTGTTTAACTTGAAGGAGTATGGTGGCACATCCAACAAATAGATGTGTACTCATCATAAATAATTTTAAACTGAAAAGAAGCCTCAAAGTTTTCAAAATAGAACAACTTTCCGGAGTAGTGGCCTGTATATCATTGTAGATTCAGGATGGAGGTTGATCAATGTAGTACAGGGAACATACGATGAAGTTACAGCAGATGATTAAACTCACTGCCACTGAGGTACCTTTGAATGCTCTGTTCTTTTTTCCTGTTGTCTGTATCTGTCTGGTAGAACGGGGATGGTGACCAGGTGATAGGGGTAGCGTTGAAGGATTTATGTAGAGTTGCACAGTCCCCGATGAGCCCCGGCCATGCTATTCCTGAATGCATGAATAGATAATGGAAGCAACAGTGCTCTCATTTCAGAAATAATGAGTGGATTTGTAGGTATAGGCTGGCTGGTGGAAAGCTTCTCCTACAGATGGGAAGGGAGAAGAGAGTTTTGCAAACAGCAGGCTACAGTCCCACTCCATCACCTGGGCTGAGAACCTGACGAGCTGTAATGGGTCATAAACACAAGCCAGAAAACACACATCATCGTGCCGTTGTAGATGAGATGTTTTCCTGGGCAGAAATCGTGTACTTTCCAAAGGCACGGGAAAGAGCGGTGGTTAAATGCTTGGCCTACAGGATGCTATAGAGAAAAAAGGGATGAACTATTAAGGTCAGTTCTCTTATGCCACAACTTTTTTGGCCTAATCATCCCCTTACCATCTTAGTGTTCTTTTAATCAACAACAGCTTTGTTGAAGTCGCAAACATTATATTGACTTTCTCCCTTTGGGGAGCCGTCTATAACACAGGCTCCAACAGAGAGACACTCATTGTGTGTCATCTCGTTCTTTTAAACAGTCTGACAAAAGGGCTTCGTGATACAGCGTGTTGATTGTTGCATGGTATTTATTGAGAGATGCTTATATTCTCAGGTATAACAGATCCTTTTTATTAAAACTGCAAACTGGTTGAAAGTCCGAAGAGTTGATCTGTACAAAAGTTAGCAGTAGATTGTCTAACTTAGCCTAAAAATGTGGCTCCTAGGGAACATCAGAAGATACTGGCTATGTGGCAGCTGGCTCTGTCGCTGGGGTGTGTATTTACTGTTTCTGTCTTGCAAAGGCAAAAACCACGTCTTCAACACTAATGTTTGCATTTTGTGATCGGTAGGTAATATAGGATGTAATATAATACGCCTCTCTCTATAGTTTTTGCAGGTACAGAGCCAGAGTGTTTACAGTCAATTTTAGAACTTCCCTTCCTCCCTCAACTTTGCATCTTTCTGTTCGTGAATTACAATCATGAAAAAAGGGGAAAGAAAAACGAAATATTATATACACACAACCATGGTTACAGGCACTATTTCTGTAGCTCCATTGTGCTTATTAAACAAGGAGGGAAGGACTGGGATCCCATCTAAAGTTTTAACACTTTAATTGCCATCCTTTTATTAATGCTTTTCATGTTCCTATTGACAAAGTTACTTCTGAGTATGTTCATAATGTGATGTATAATCAATGTTGTGTAGTAATTAACTAAAAAGGAGTACAGGAGGATTCCCAGAGTTACTGTAAATTCACTGCAAGTTTTTTCCTCTTTGTGAACATGGTTAACTGCACTTGGGAGTTGCGTATGTGCCTTGAGAAGAGAATACTCAACCTGCTGAGACAGACTTTGTTTTTACTTGGTTGCTCAACCTAAAGAAAATTTTTACACGAAACAATTTGCAACAATGAATCCCAAGTTCCTAATTAACTTTAGAGATGGTTGAACTGCTTCTTTCAAACCATTAATTCATCAGAACTATATTTGTCCCTAGTTTATGCATTACTTGTGAACCACTTCAGGCATATTCTGATTTTTGTTATTCTGGAGTAACTGATTAATAGATTTTGAAGACCTATCTGCAACAGCTTTCCGTATTGGTCTCTTTTATTTAACAGCTCAGTAACGTGAGCTGGTTTCTTTTAGCCGGTTAGACTGGAGCACAGGGAGGAAGAAACCATAATGGTGGCTTAGGGAGGGTAAATTCCCCGAAGAAATTTGAAAGGCGTTGTCTGCCTCGCAGAGAGGAACACTCCACGTGAGCAATAGAGCAGAAGCCTGAGAGGGACTGTATTAACATTTTTGGAGGAAGAGTATGCTGACGTTCATAGCAGTTTTGTGAAAAAGGAAAAACTTTACTATGCTGGAGTTACGTTTTCATAGAACTTTTAACAGAAATTGTTACTATCTCGTCTTTGGTGCTTCAAGAAATGAGCATTTGCAGCCTGCAGCTTGCAGCTGCACTGTCTGTAAATACTTCCTGGTCCTCCGTAGTGAATTTGTCTTGTCCACGACCACAAATGATTTTTGTTCGTTTTCCCCTCCGCTTTTTCTGTCAGAAATGTTGAAAGCGTAAGAACCTCACATTAGCACCAGCTCGGTCGCTTAAGCTGTGTCGGTGCTGGAGCTGCTGCGATTGCAGGACGATGTTGGCGTGTGCCGGGTGCCTTCGGTCTAAAAAGCCCACGCACCGTTAGCGGCCTGTAGCACCTGGGGTTAGATGCAGTCACGAGAGTTTCAGTGCGGATGAAGGAAGTCCAGAGAGGTCGTTTATACGCATCTTTGCGGCAGTTTATACCAATTAGCTCAGGTATACCTGTCTGTGTTGCAGTTATGTCTATTGCAAATGCAGAGCTTTTGTGAATTTGCGTCTGCGTGTTACTAGGCGGGAGATCGTGCCCTCTCTTCCAACGAGGAAGATGCGCAAGCGCATCAGACCAACCACAATTAAACAATGCCTTTCTAGTTTCCAATATTTGCAATCAGTCTAAAGTCCGTGAAGTTAATTGGTTTGTTGGCTTTTGTAGTACACTGATGAAGGTACTACAATCAGTAAGAAAACCCTGAAATTCATTATCCACCATTCATCCCGCTGCATCTTCTAAGACGTAATAATCTCCGACTCTCCTGAGCCGAAGTTGTCAACTGTTTTGTGATGTGGTAGGGTTATTGCACAGATTATGAACTGTAACCCACAACCTGAAGTCAGCCTTCAGAATTGAGAGGCCAGTACTTCAGTTTTTGAAAAAAGGTTTTTCACAGCCTTCTTAATAGCTAAGGAAAAATCTATTCAAGAAAGCATCAAAAATCCTTGAGGGAGTGCTAATGCTATGGGTTATTGATCTTTTCAATTAAAAAGCACCGGGAAGGTAAAAGTGTGGAAGAGAACAGAGCGGAGACCGTGATGGAACACTGCTAGCCTGAGCAGTAGGATGGAGACTGCTGAATTTATTTCTTACGTTTTGACTTTGGGGAGAAAAGGTCGTTTTTAATGGAAATGTACCAATGTCTCCAAGAGAATTTATCCAAGATACTTGGTCCAAGCAAGAATTGCTTTGGGAGTAGATGTGGCCCTAACGATAAATATAGTTCCCACTAGGTATAAAATGCAGATTGTTTTTAAGTCACGTTATAATAGGAAAAGAGAAGCAAAGTTATCAAAAGTCTTTTGCATAGCTGAATTGTATCAGAAGTTGAAATAATTCACATAACAGAAAGTAATGACTCTTAAAATGCATCTACAAAACCTATATTAAAATATTGGTAAGGACGTGACAGAATATTAGGTAATACGTATTCATTTCTGAGACCCGGGAGATGTTACAAGAACCAGGAGTAGCTGGAAAATGAATAGCCAGTCACGCCGTGCAGTACTGTGACCCGTTAACAGTAGAAATAGGTTATGTCTTGCCTTAATTCTGTGTTCCCTTATTTTTGCATTAGCAACAGCTGACTTTATGGTTAATATACCAAAACTAGGGGTTCTGGAAACCTTTTAGTTCCTGCATGAAATGGAAAAAATCCATTCTCCTTCCAAAACACTACACAAAAGCAATTTTCTAAAATAAGTAGAAAACTATTACTTGGTTTTATCATACTCAAGTTTGTATTATATCACATCAAGAAGGACGCAGTATTTATCAATGTATATAAACAAAAAACCGATCTGGACACAAAACAGGGCTAAAACAACATAGGAAAGAAATCTTGTTCAACATGAAGGGAACTTGTGTCAGAGATTGTTTCTTCAAGCTGCAGTTCATAAGCTTCGCTTGTGGTTTTTTTCCCAATGTAATGTTGTTGTATCAGGAAGCAACACCTCGTAGGCTGATAGATGATATAGTGGGCTCTCAATTTAAGATCTGGTTTTGAGCTCCGCTGTAGGTGTGATGGAGCTGTGCTGTTTATACTGTCTGAGGAGTCAGCTCTATATGGCAGGATTATGGCATGCAGCATGCAGAAAAAGAAGCATCCGTCGTCAAGTACAAGAAAACATTTAATATACCAGGCAATTGTTTTCATTCCTAGGAGAGAGGTGATATATTAAATATGGCATAAACGGCAGCTAACTGTGGATTATAGTATCGTATTTCCATAGAGAATTTCTGCTGACGTCATAGACCGCCACAGCAAAGTTTATAAAACCAGTAATCTGTGCGTTGTTAATCCTGAATCTTGACTTTGCAGAAATTTACACTTTTGCTGTGATAATTTTTGCCGTACTCTTGGTGTTGTTCCTAGAAGTCTCTCTTCATGCTGCAGCCCAGGACAAAAAAATGGGATGCTACATAGAAATGCCTTTCGGAGGACTCCTCCCTTACCTCGGGGTAGGTTCAATGGAATTACAGGACCAGCGTATCAACAGCTAGAAGAGTCAAGGATCACAGACCAGGACACAGTACCTTGTCACGGGTGAGTAGTAACATAACTGAAGTGAGCCAAACTGTGACTGGCTGCTGTTACGTGGTTAATAAGCTTTGCCATTACAGTCCTTCCGACTTTGTTGTAGCGTACTGTGGATCCAGGGTTTATAGTACTGAAAGCAGAAGAATGTTTTCAGCGTACTGGCTCTTTGAAGGTAATACGTTTTTATTTGGCTGGCTGCTCTTTTTAAGCCTTTCAAAGGCTGTAGAAGGAGCGATTAGAACAAACTGTAAGTGACGGGCAACGTTACTCTTTATAACTGGTGCTTTTTCTAGCGGTGCCGTGATGTTCTCGTAACTTTTGCATAGCGTTCTTTCCTTCCATCAGCACTGGGCAAATACAAGAAAAAATTCAGAAGTCCAACTTACATGGTTTTTTAAATAAATCAATGTCCCTTGCGAAGTGTGTTTGCTGTAGACTGAAGACCGATCACTTCTCACAGGTTTGTCTTGGAAAATGCACAAAGAATCCTTTTTTAATTCAGCTGATTAGAATACTGAATGTGAGCTCCAGCTGTACCTAAAGTCTGAATTTCAGAAGTGCTCCTGAGCACCTACAGCTGCCTTTGAAGTCTTTTGCAATTGCTGAGGTATTTTGCATAGTATTTACATATCCGTATAGATTTCCAAAGACTTTCCAGGATCACTACAAACACATTGTATGTGAAACTAGGAGTGATCTCTGGCACGGAGTAAAACACCACCAGTAAGTCACAGCTAAGTGCAGCGAAGTGAACAGTTGCACTGCGAGAGGGCAGCTGTACAGTTTTTGTATCAGAACTGGCTTTACGAAGTGCAGAACTGAGGTCAACTGGACGTGTTCAGTTTTCCTCAGGGAAGAACGGAGCAGTTATCACTACCCGCCCTGACCTCCTGAGAAACGACAGCCACAAGTGCTGACCAAGACTAAGTGTCCTTACGCATGTGTGTCGTTGCAGACGCGGGCACGCGCGCAGGCACACGTTCCCCCCCCGCGCCTGCCTCGCCACGCTTTCCGACCTGCAGCAGGAGTGCCCGGTCGGGGCTGCTCTGAGAGAGGGGGACTTGGCTCACGAAATGTTTCGTAGCTGAATCTACCTAACAAAGTTGGCCCCAGTAATGAGGAAGGACGGACCAAGAACAGGGCTTAGCTAGGAAGGGGGAAAGCAAAGCGGCAAATGGTTTGGCTGTCTGGTGACTTCTTCTAAAAAGGACAAATTTGTCTCATGCTTCTTTCATTGTTTCTGTTTGCTGCTTCCAAGGAAAAACCTGATTAGTACTTCTTGCCGTAAATACGTTCTTGTTCGTTTGTATGATAATGCGTGTATAATTCCTTACGAAAACTGTGATTCCAAATGCAGCGCTTCCCGAAAGGGCCCGGCTAACAGCCTTCCCTCCTCAGTGGCGGTGCCTTGTACCACGGGCTCTGGAGGGTGCCGCGGCCTCTGCCTAGGCTGAGGAGTGGGGTGGAAAATGGCAAAGCTGTCGTGCGGGTAGTTGTATTTACTCTTCTCCAGGAAATCAGTGTGTGATATTACAAGTAGCATCTTGTACTGGCCTATATTTTAAAGTTGCCGTTCTGCAAAAGGCTGATACTTGCGCCAGACCGTGACCCCTTCTGGCCTCAGTCCACTAAAGCGCTTCATCCACATTCTGTGCGCTAAGGATGCCTGTAGAGTTGTACCTTCCTAATATCGACTCTGATGATGGGACCTCTCTCTGAAGGGGTCCTCCGAGGGCATCAAGAGGTGGGGTTGTGACAGGGAGTCGCAGCACTCTGTGTATATCACAAATACGATACCAAAAGTCTTCCGCTAGTACCCACGGAAATGAATTTTTAAAATGTCAATGTTAGGCATGAAAACAAAAGCAATTCTTTGATCTTACTTTACTATTGTTTTACTGATGATGGTTTTTATGAAAATGAAGTCTTTTAAGAGTGTAACAAAACTGTGTTGCAGCGATGAAGTAATCTCTTCAACCAAAATATAAGTACGCATCTTACCTCTGAACAAAAATAAAAAATGATTCACTAATGCTACTTTATGTGGAATTCTTCTAACTTAGATGGCTTTTTACCATCTAAATATCTGCTAGTTTTATAGCGTTGGTATTCTCATTAGGTTTCCAGCCCAAATGGCAGGCTCCCTTGTCCCCTGCAGAAGTTACACTCCTTCCTTTCTTCTCCCTTTTCACCTCCACTTTTCCCTGTAGGGGTGCACAAATCAAAGTGGTTTATCTCCCTAATTCTGTGACCATTCTGAAGTTCACCCATCAGCAGCTCTGGCTGAAGTTTAGTCAGATTTTGAACGTTTGTATTTGATAGAAAAGAGGCTAATTTACCCGATTAGTTTTTGTGTGGTCCTGTAAAAGTGCTCCTCGTCCCGTCCCACACTGAGAAGAAAGCTTTTGCTGCCTTCAGGAAGCACCAGATCTCATTATTTGCAACAGGATCTAGTACTTGCGGAGTTTGAGTCGAATACAGCTAATATCATTTATTTAATGAGCATGCTACCTGAAGGAGTGGAAGAACCTGCTTGAAATGAGGGGCTTGAAGAAAACAAACTGTCTCCATGCCAGTCACATCTCAAAGACTGATTCGAGTCCCTGAGAGTGTCGCAAGTTTTCGTGCGGTTAAGTGGACGGCAGTTTGATCGCATGCTTTCAGTGACAGCTGTTTGCATTACACGGTACGAAGTGTTAGAAGTAGTGCCTTATAGCCTGTGGATGTGTACTTATAGAGATAGCAATGTGCTTATGTGTACAAGGCTGTCCTGGTTTCGGCTGGGATACAGTTCATTTCCTTTTTAGTAGCTGGTATAGTGTTGTGTGTCATATCTACAGGTAGAACACGAGGTGTGTATGTATAGCTTACGAGGCTGAACCAAAGCCGGGTAACGCCACTGGACTGACTCCCATTCGTCTTAACGGACCTTGTCGTCAGGCTCGTATACTGAACGCCTGTAGCAGTAGGGCTTTTATAGCGAAGCTGTTGGTACTATGCTAAACAAAAACCATTTTGTATTTTAAGTCCAATCCCTTCTGTCTCTATTTAATATCTGGTTGAAGGGGGCAGTAAAATTATTACCCTTCTTTCAGTTTCATTCTTTGATTTAGACTCCTAAACACTGTATAACATAATTATTGTTGCATATTTATAAATGTTTGAGGTTCTTCTTTTGCTTGGTTTTAGGACGAGGGTGGGGAGAGAGCTGCACTTTGAAATACTTGCCCATAAATGAATTTATTCAGACAAAATAATTTTTTCAGATAAAGAAACCAGATCTCTCTCTTAGAAGAAAATGTAGTTCTGGGAAAGTTAATTATAGGAAAATGTAATTAAGATTCTGCAATTACAGGTCTGAGTCTCAGTCTATTGAAAACAGCAACAACAGTCTGGTGTCACAAGTAGAAGCGTGGATCAGTTTGTAATTAACCAAAAGCTGAGTCTCACATGGTTTAGACGTAATATCCGTACTAGTTTAATACCTTGCCTATTGCACACAGTATATGTGCTTTACTTCAACCTCAGACCTCCTTTGAAAGCCCTGTGACACAGGGCAGGAGCATGTCATTCTGGCATAAACTTGGTATGTCTATCTGTACTTCAAAAAATGTTATGGAAATATGCCAAGCATTCCATTACATGTTACTGTTGCTGCCAATTAGTTTTCAAAATAGCAAGAATAATTGAATCTCTGTTACGGAATTGGCAAATGTTACTGATTTCTCACCAAACCCATTTTAATTCAGTCTTTTCTTGGTTTTGCTTATGTATCATCCATACAATACAGCCATTGCATGTGAAAATCATTAAAAACATTCACTCCCTTTGTTTTCAGGGTGCAGCCCAGAATATATTTAGGGCCCGAATTACCAAAAAAGGGAATAATGCAACTGATGCGATCTCTCCAGCTATAGTCGTTTGAACAATTATATAATAAGCAAAGGAAACAAGAATGGGCACAACCCAAAGGTCTGCACTGTTTTGTTTTAATTTTATTTTTTCTTTTAATTGTCCTCCCTCGGGAATAATATCCCTGATCAGTATTTCATTCGTACTGATTCTTGAAAACTGTTGTAAGAAGGCCCTCCGTAAACGGCTGCAAGCGTGTCTAAGCGTAGTGCAAACGTAATTAACCAAAAGCTGAGTCTCGGCTGGCTCAGGTGGAAAACATAGGTGCAGCTGTATAGCACATACAGGAAGGTCTAGCATGTAGCCAAAAAAGCTGCTCGCTATGTTATTCCCCTGGGTCCCGCTTCCCAAAGCAGTATCTCTTTCCATCAGATAGCAGCAGAGATCACACCACCTCCTCCTTATCACAGAGCTCCCAGTTGTGCTTTCTGGTCTTTTGGGGATGCCTGCAGAGTTTTCGTAGGGGGGCTGCCAGAACTGCATGCGTGCACGCGTATGGGTTAATGCGTCAGGCAGTTGTACAGACACGGTGCCACCACAGACGAGTTAATTACACGTCAGCGGCGCTCTGCTGGAAGCGCGCCTAACGATGTCTCCTCCTCTCTCTCCTGTCTGACAGCTCGCCAGGAGGAGGATGGGGCCAAAGGAAGCCTTTCCAGTTAATTAGCGCCGTGCGCCGATATTGCACTATGGCTGTTCTCATGCACTTCATCGCTTCCTTTTCCTTAGTTCTCTTTCTGCTAATGCCAAAAAGCAGCAAGGCGCGTATGAGTAGAAGGCTATCCCTAGTCAAGTCCCGCAGTCTTAAGCAGCTTTCAGAAAAACGCCCTTCAAGTCCGAGCTCAAAGCGCCTGCCTTCCACACCAGATCTAAATGTTGCTTTCCTCATCCGTGGATAAAACAGACCGGACTTCACCAGTAGCTTGCCTGATTAAATAGCGATACGATCACAAAGCTGATTATAAATAAAATACGTTCCGGTACTGAGGTGGCGTCTGTGGCCCTTGGCAATCACGACTGGTAGATGCAGTAACCCTTAGAGCACCGAGTTCCTAGTAATACTACTTCTCGTATGGGAAACGTATTTTTTTCTTTTGTCATTGTTTCCTTTATTTTATATTTAGAATACTTTCCACTTCTGTTTTTCAAGTATTTCCTGTAATCGAAAACATTTTCTGATCAGAATCATGAATTTGACTTTGAAACAAAATGGAAATATGGATAAAAATTCACCAAAGTTGCCTCACAATAAATAAAATCGTGCTATGATACGTATTAATGGAGGACAAAGGATTTTTTTTTTTTTTTTTTGAAACACAGGATTACAATATCAGGAAAATGCAGACATTTGCTCAAGCCCAATATATCAGCTCTATTTCCAGGTGAGATCTAAGGAAACAAATCAGGCCAACATTAGGAGTGCGGGCTATTGAAAAAGAGACATGTTTTTCCGAGGTACACTGCCCTTAGGTGCTCTGCTTGTTTGAAGGGGAGCACAATCATTTCTATGTTAATAAAGACTACACAACCGTGTTTGGTTTATAGTTCTTTTTCCCTGCACCTTTTTTAAGTGTTTTCCTAAAATAGCCATTTGACATTGAGAGTTCTGATGCTGAAGAAAGCGTCAGTCCATTTCCCCGGTTAGGAACATAGGAATGGAATTTCAAATTTAATTTCAAAGAAAATTAATAATACAGTATAACTCCTGAAATCTTTCAGAAAGGAATTGTCGTTATATACTGGTGGGCAAAATGAGACTGAGAGAAAAGCGGTGGTTCGCCACCGGCGGATCTGAGAATCAAAACCAGGTCTCCCAAGTCTGTCGTTTTCCCCGGGGCCACACTATTGCCAGGTGCTCCTAGTGTGAGGGAAAAATGACATGTGTCTTTTTCAGCACACTTCCCTGCATCTCACACAGCGTTCCTGCTGCCGGTTGCATCTGACCGCCTGATGTACAACAAAAACTTCTTTTTACTCTTTCCAGGTATTCGTCCAGTGGTTTAAAAACTTCTCAGAATACTTCAATAAATATGCAACTGCCTTCAAGAGAGACGACCCCTTATTTTAATAACGTGGATCAGAAGGACTTGGTCGGCTATTCGTCTTCAAGGGCCAGCTCCGTTCCCATCATCCCGTCTGTGGGCTTGGACGAAGCCTGCATGCAAATGCAAAATGTTTCTGAAGTAACAGGCATCAAATGGTGCAAAAACTCCTATTCAGCTGAACTTGTCCATGTGAGTTCCCCAGTCAGTAATTGTCTTATAGCAGAACAACATGAAGTGAAAATATTGCTAGAAACTGTGCAGGAGCAGATTCGGATTCTGACGGACGCGAGGCGGTCGGAGGACTATGAACTGGCGAGCGTAGAAGCAGAGCGCGGCGCGAGCGAAAACACAGCCTTTCTGCCCATGAGCCCCATGGCCAAGTCAGAGCGAGGGGCGCAATTTGTCTTAAAAAGCGAAACGCAAAGAGACTCGGTATTGACCAAGTGACTTTCTGTGGGGGTTGTGGGAGGGGAAACGAGATCTGTGCATTCGATGCTTTGCTAAACAGGAAGGGAGGAAATTAAATACAAATTATTTATATGCATTAATTTAAGAGCATCTACTTAGAAGAAACCAAATAGTCAATCGCCCTCATATCATAGTGTTTTTTAACAAAATATTTTTTTAAGGGAATAGTTCCAGGAGGGTTGAAGCGTACATCAGGTGCTTTCTAGGCAGGATTACACGTACGGTTTCAGTTACAGAGCATTTTTCCACGGTCCCGTTCGGCTGTCCAAAGGCTTAGGCTATGCATCTTTTTTTTTTCCGTGAAGGCCAAGACCGTTCTTAGATGCATTTCTGGTGTCAGGGCAGCGCTGCAGTGAGCTGCTGGCCAGGGATTCAGACCCTGGGGAGCAAGTCCCGTGACCCCAGCACAGACCGGGTCCCCTCTCCCCCTCTCCTCTTGGTTCCAGGTTCATACCGTGGGAACAGGCACGCAGACATCTACTTCTGAGGTAGCAGCTCCGGCACCTACTGTGGAGTGACAGTAAATCCCTAAATTGAGCCAGATGCTTAACTCTCAACCTTACTTTAATGTGTCAGTCAGGCCCAGAAAGTCAACGGAAATATGTAGGAGCTTTGGGTTTGGCCAGGTGTGGAGTGGGATTGGGGTCTGTAGAGATGCAGTGGCCAGGAGCCCGTGGCTGCTCCACCTCCTGAGCTTTGCCTGTCGGAGCTGCCTTGGTGGAGAGTGAGGAGGAGCAAGAGAAAGTGCGAAAGCCGGTATTACGACAGGTTTGGTTTGGGGTTTTGGGTTCGGTTTTCTTGAGGGGGAACATAAACTCCGCTGTTCATTACCGACCCCTCAGCATTTCTAAACTGTTACGCTTTGAAGGCACTTGTAAGCTCTCAAGGAGCACTTCTGAGTGTATGTGTATTTTTTTTCACTTTTTTATTATGGGTTGTTCAGAGAAGCATCAGGGAGATCCAGTACGATCAAAATCCAGCCGACAAGTGTCCACGCTGCCCTAATTTGTTCCCGCTTTCAGTTCTCCAGCCGCTTTAATTAATCACGGCTTAGGCTTGTGAACTTTAAAGCTTCAACCCTGCAGATGGTTCAGTATGGGCAGACCCACAAGCGTGCACAGATCTGATTCTAATGGGGCTATATAAGAGCAGATGGCTTCCACCAGATCTCTCCCTGCAGGGGATCAAGGCCTTAGAGAAGAAATGTCATTTCCTGGTTGCCGTATCCCAATCACATTGTAAGCATTTTTCGCATTTGCTTTCTTTTGAGTCCCTCTTCCCCCCCATAAACTGTAACACAATGTGCCAGTAACGCAATGAATTGGGTTCAGTGACACACACATTACTGGTTTTATTAGTATTAAAATATCTGCTTATGCGTGGGGAAAGAGAAAATCAACTATAGTAAATAATTGCTAAATAGCCTTCCCTGGTTAATGTCAGAAGATTGATTAAAAAAAAAAATTTACAGTATATAGAGAATCTTCTAAAATACTCCTTTGCAGCAAATTAACTGTTAACATTTATTAATGTGCCCCAGACTTCCCAGTTCACAAGTCCTACCTAGGACTTCCCAAAATAGCACAGTCGATCACACAGTGCTGTTGTATGTTGAATCAGAATAAAGCAATATTTTAACCTCTGTCAAGTAAATTTGGAAAAGAAATGCTGAAGGTGTATGTCATTTTTTTTGTTAAGGCAGTAAAAAAAAATTACCATTCGACAGTCTTCATTCGGCAAGTCTTAGTTTGGGTTTCTTTGGCGGTTTTGGTTTGGGTTTTTTTTTTTTTTAAGATAAAGCTGATGAAATTGTCTTGTTTACAGAACTTTCTATGGCTGTGATCTTTGCTGTGTGTTTTCAATAAAAATGTATTTGAGGGCAAACTATGCTTTATGCCCCGGGACGGAGCATGCCTCGTTCGGACTCCCTTCTTCAAGGACACAGAGCTTTTGTTGTAGCAGTAAGGTGGGATCACCGTCAGGAGCGGTCTCACCCTGACGCGTGGTTCTGCAATGTGTTGTGGCTGGGCACAGTCTCACTGCGCGTGAGCTGAGCTGACTGCGGTGGGTATGGCCCCAAGCCTGCACCAAAGAAACCCTCCGAAAGACGGGGGGTGTTAGGTGGGGCTCAGCTTTGCATCCCTACAGTCGTGTGACTTTTCTGTCCACTCCGTTTACATCCCGCCAGCTCAGGACATGAGCAAAGCGAGCTTGTCTGCCCATAAGCCCTGTGAACATACCTGTAGTATAAAAACTGGCTACTATGTAAAGCTCTGATTCAATAATTTGTGAAGTGCGATCACAATTAATTCACCATTAATTTCATCAAGAGGCGGTCTCTCTGCAATAAAGTGCAGAATCCTGCCCAAATAGATGTTTCAAAATTAAGTCTTTTCAATCCAGATGTAAGGCCTTCTCACCCCCAAATCCTACCAAACTCTGCAAATTCACCTTTGGCAACATATTGGAAACACACGGCAAGATTTCTGTTGAAGAAAGAACCATATCATAAGCAATGCCTTTATGGAGAGGATGTGTTCACTCAGCACCCCTGAAAGACCCAGAAAGAGGGGGAGAGCGATGTATTTAAGAGAATGAAATGTTTGCCTGAATGACAGATGAAGATCTGAAATGGTGAGGGTATCTTCAGTTCATGTTAGAGATGCGATCTTGTACTCAGCAAAGGATGTGTGACTGTTCTATGTTAACTGTTCTATTCAGTTTTCAGCATGTTTGAATAGAGAGACATTAATATTAACCATATGACAGACTAGTGTATTATTTGTTAAGAGTATTGCTTCAGATCCTATTGAAACTGTCATTGTTTGCAGAGGAAAAGAAAAAGGGTTGAAAACATCCAACTAGGTAGCCTTAATGTCGTTTGTGTGTTTCTCTAATGCAACTCTTTTCCTCCATGGACCCTCCTATTTTACAGTGAATGGGACAACATTTTCTCTGAGGTCTGGCAATTAATTACGTAGAGGACACAAAAGATACTTGTACTGAAACAGTCGAAACGGTAGGCCAAATTCGGCTTTGCTTCTGAGCCCGGTCCCATTGAACTCAGTGGATCGGAAGGGATGCGAGTAAGCGTGAAATGCAGTTCATTCCTAAAATTGCATCTGTTCCCAGCCTTGGAAACAGACTGTAACACCCCTAAAAAAACGACAGAACTCAGTCGTTTACCTGTAACGTAATCAAAAATTGTATCTGACCTATGAAGTTCCCAGTGTAGTCTGGTGTGAAAATTGACACATGCGGCATTACACTTGAGTAAACTGGGAAACCGCTAACTAAATAAACTGAACTTTCTCTGAGCCGAGCAGAGGAAGCCTGTGTCTTTTCAGCATAACACTGTGGAGCAGAATTATGAGAGGTGTATATCCTGATCTTTTTTTTTCCTTCTGTGTAGAACTTCTTCAAAACAATCCAAAACGACCCTAAAAATCCCCAGTAGAATGATCCCAGCATTTGAAATAGGAAATGTAGGTGAATATGGGCACATTTCGTAGCGTTAACCACTGAAAAACTCTTCGGTACACCCGTGACCCAAAGCTGAAACGTTCCGATTCTTGCAGGATCACGTTTAGATCAACAAATGCATCCACGGAAAAAGAGCTCTTCAGAACGCTTTTGGTGTCTAGCCACGCTCTCAGCTGCTGTCGCCAATGCAGTAATGACAGTTTATATTAATAGAGGATCACGTCCCATATCTCTTCTACTCGATGTCCAGTGTAATGTCACAAAGCTTAGTAGCCTACCGCACGATGTAAGGACTTCCACACTGATTTATGGAGCTACCTTCATTTCGCTTGTGAAGATCGTACTCGTATCAGTGTGTGAACACCCTCGCTGGAATACGGTGCAAGGTTTGTTGGCTGAATGATTGATTTGTCAGGTCTGTCTTTTACAAGGGCTGAGTATCACTGACCAGGCTCTTAACAGCAGTGAACGTACCACCATGTGGCTAATTCCAATGTGATTCATCAAAATCCTACGGCTTCAGGTTTAAATTTTGAAAAAAACGATGAGACAATGGCATGTGCGTACGACCAGGCATGTGCTAGATATGCTCCTGAATCGGAATGTTCAATCAGATAGCTCATGTCTGCTTCTCATGTAAGTAGGGAGAAAATTTAAACTCCTCTTCCCAGTTCATCCCCAGCTTCCTGTAGTCTAATTTTGGACATCACTCGAACATTTCTTCCTCTTACAAGAAATTATGAAAATGAATACCAAAGAACTCTTTCAGAGTCCTAGCTGCAGTAAATAAAATTAAAGCTTGAAGGAGCAGACCTGGAATAAAAACTGGTTTTGAAAATGGCATTAATATCAATTGCCTTTCAATAAATGGAATTTCCCTATAAACTGTTTTTCACTTGAGAAAACAGTGTGCTTGTAAAGTGATTTATTATCTTAGCATGAATTTAAAAAGCTCATCTTCAACCAGATTGGGAAAAAGGAAATATTTAGTATAGCTTTTTCAGCTTCTGTGATTTATTTTTTTGAATTTTATTTCAGTAGCCCAACAGGTCAATGATCCCATTATCTGTATCGTCTGACACATAAGTCTTAAAGGCCATCTCTGTCTCTTTTTGTGGTCCAGATGCTGGACTGTTAGATGTCCTCAAAGAGAACAAGATTTTATCTAAATTCTATTAAAAAAATGATTCATAGAATAATATAGTTCTTTATCTTGCTGAAAACATAAGGCGATGCAAACTTTTTTCTTTTTGTGCTGCATTATTACTGTAAGTTCAGAGTGAGATTACGCTCCCTTTGGTTTGATGTCTACTCACATGAAAACAACTGCAGCAGCCAGTTTTTGACTTGACACTTCCAAGTCATCATCTCAAATAGGATTTTTGTATTTTAAGCAGCAAATTTCAAACATGACGTATAAATGAAATAGCTACAACTTCTTGACGAAGTGGGGGGGATTTGTTCATTTTTATGATGTGGCAATTAGAGGATTGGGCAGCGGAGGAGGAAACAGTCATCCACAGTGGACGCTGTAGGGGGGGGAAGTGCTTTCCTCTTGGTAGTGAAAACAGCGTTTATCTGCTGAAACTGCTAAAAAGTTAAACTACCTGAATTTATTAACGACCATGATGGTAGTATTTGAGAAAAGGAAAAGGGGCAGAAATTCCCAAATTTGTAATGCTTGGACTGGCCCTTGGAGCAAAGGTAATTATGTTTTGATTCTTCATTATCACAGCGCGGTTTTCAACGCGTGCTGCAGAGGCAGAGCGATCACACGGCACTGACGGGCTGCACGGGCCCTGGCTCTCTCCAAAAGATTTAGCAGTCTCCTCTTTGGACAACAGTCCTGTAAACAAGGAGCCATCTCCTAGTACCCCACAAGGCTACGCTTGTGAAACTTTTCCCAGTTAAATAATAAAGTAAAAATACAGCAAGACAACCTTTTCCCCCCCCCCCCCCCCTCCTATGAGGAACTATAATATTTTGTGGCTGTAATGGAGAGGGGTTTGTTGATGACTGAAGAATGTAAATAAAGTATAGGGTACAACATATGTAAGTGGCATGGAAATCCTGTGTTAGCACCGTAGCTTTTTGTAATGTCTTCTCTAACACTATCAGGAGGAGACCTACGTGCAATTTATATTTCTTTTTTCCTTAACAGTGACCATGGACTGTACCATGTCGCTGCACTCTTGTCCTTATTCCTTCCTCTTGCATTGCAAGGCCCACTTCTGCGCTGTCCCGTGCCCGCTCTGGTTTTACTGAAATCGCTGAATTTGCAATGGTTCAGCACCTTTATTCACTTTCAATTTTACCTGGCCCTCGGAATCAAGAGTATAATTTACAGCCTAACGTTTGGGACGCTTTGGATGTCCACCGAGTAAATTTAAGGCCGAAAACATTCAAAATTTTATACACTTAGATTTGTCCGCTTTGGGTAAACCTAACGGGAAACCTTTCCCTTGAAGGATTTACGCAGCCTGTGCTGCAAGGTATTTTCCGGCCGTCCCTTCATACCTGCCGGTACCAGTGTTTCCAGTCTCTGCGTCAGCCGCTGCCTTGGGGTCCTCCAGCCCGGCGCTGGGAAGTACTGTGAGGTTTCAGACCAGAAGCCTCTGACTTCTTTCAGAGTACCAAAGACCAGAAGTCATCTCAAGTGTCCCGAGCTAAAGCTGCAGATGTGACTTTCTGCCTCTTAATACTGAAACGCCTCCAAAGCTCAAGACCTCTAACATGCATTGCGTTAAATTGTGTAATATAAATAATGCCAAAGTTCATAAAATTGAGTTATATGGCAGATACTATTCTTTTACTGTACGCCTTGCTTTGAAGGACTACGGACTGAGCACTCTCAGTTGTGTAAATATTTGGAAACTAAAAATACAAATAATAATACACAAATAGAAGAGAATACAAAGAATAATTAATATCCTAAAATAAAAAGATAGTTCCTTGCTTTCTCTGAAATAAGCAGCGGTAGCTGAAGGTTATCGAGACGCCTCAGGCAAATGAAAGACGACTCAGTGAGGCCATTATGTAAGTCGTGCCACTAATATGTCTAAGGCCTTTTTTTAAGGAATTCAGGCTTAGTTTCCCTTGCTTGACAATGCATTAAGATGATGTTTCTGTCAGAAGATAAAGCTTGCTCCCGTACAGAGCCAAGGCAAGTATCGCATACCTCAGCATAAGCGGGACGGAAATGCGGTACAGGTTTCGCTTTGGCTTTCCGACTCCAGTTAAACTCATTTGCTTTAGATCATCTCTGATCTCTTCCAGGAAAGAATAAATGAGTAGCCCCAAAAAAGAAACGCGGTATGAATACTCGATGGCTTTTCTCCAAAAATCTACGGATTGATACCAAGATTGGAGCCATCTGCTGAACCTGAAATGTTCTAGAAATAGCTGAGATTTTGGTTGTTCTCGATGGGGGAAGCGGCAGCCAGTAGATGTATTGCCAGCCCCACCACCCCAGCAAGATGTACACTGTGATCTTCTGGAGAAGAAGGTAGGGAGCTTCTCCTGAGTCTCACAGAGGGTAGGGAGATTCTCCTGGCTATGGCACAGCTTTTTCCGTGGGTGAGGAGGGATGGATTTTGAGTTGGGCCAGGTCACGTCATCTGAAGAACTTGCCTTAGTTTTATTTCTTTCCCAGATCTCTCTCCCGTCAGTGAAACTGTGGTCATCAGCACTAGAGGGTTTTTTTTAAGTAAGTTAGCCATTTCCGAATTCTGGGATCCTTTAAAGGGCTGAATTTTAGAAGCAGAGACTTCTCAGAAAAAAGTAAAATGTCTTCCGTGATTTTTTTAAACCATCTTTGTTTGAAATGCTTGTATTATGTTAACTATTTTTTTAAAAAAATCAGATGTTACAAATCTAAATTACAAATACTTAGATTTACGTCACGGTAATAGGGCATGGGTAAGATCTGTGTTTCGTATCTCTCTCCTCACCTAGTTGAAGGTGTCCCTGCTCATTGCAGGGGGGTTGGACCAGGTGACCTTTAAAGGTCCCTTCCAACCCAAACCGTTCTAAGCATTCTCCGAGACGCACGTTCCGGTTAGTTCGCTTATGTATCGAATTGCCCATAAAATGCTGGAGGTTTCTGCGCACGTCAGTGGCAGCTTTGGGTTTTACATGGAAAGATAAATAAAACTAACATATGTGCAAAGGAAAAACGGACTACGCAGAACTTCCAGGTCAGACTCGGGTGTTGCACACGTGGCGGGTGTTTCACTGAAAGCCCAGCCGACGGGAAGGGAGTGAGGCTCCCAGAGGAAGATGTGTGCGGTGGCTCAGCAGCTGAGCGGACTGAAATAAACCCCGGGTTTCCACCTCCGCAGTGCTAACCTGTGCACCTTTCTAAAGCCGGCCCGCCCCGACCCCCGGGGCGCCTGCAGCTTCTCCAGCTGCTGGCTGTACCGAAAGGCAGGTGTCGGCGCTGACTTCGGTGGAGACTCCTCTCATTAAACCGAAAGAGAAAGAATATGAACCAGGAATCCGCGGGACTGGTTCTCGGTTGCTGTCAGGTAGTACGGAGTGCCAGCAATGGTGCTGATTCACAGCTGCTGAGGCTGTGGCTCATGGTTTGACCTGACCCGTTAGTTCCCACCGCCGGAGCTGGAGCGAGCCGAGCAGAAATCTCTCTGCCCATCAGGGGAACTTCGGAACAGCGTTAAAGCAGTTGGATTCCAACTAACCTCATTTTTTTACCCTTCATTGCATATTCTCCTTGATTATCGCAGGGGTGAAGCTGCTTCCAGAGTCTTCTTAAAGTTGTCATCGCTGATCTGTCTTTGCCAGCGTAACTGGCTGTGATCACTCAGCGCCAGTTCTCGCAGTGGTGTAAGGTCCTCCAACTCTACAGATCAGAGCTGGGTCTCGCAGTCCAAAATCGTGTGTATGTACAAGCCAAACTCTCTATGCTTGTTCTGCAGCAATCATCGTATGCGTTCAGATCTAAGCATGGCTCAGCTCCCAGGCTGATCCTTCACATTATCATTTTTGCTTAACAAAACTATCTTTTAAATACAATTTTCTATGCTGCTTCTCTGTATGCTGGGTAGAGAAGCAGTGAAGGCAAATTCAGCCTGTCTGCGTTTTCATCTCAGCTAACGACGGTAGGGTTTTTTTTTTTCCAAAGCAGCTCAGGAGACGAAGTCTTTAAAGTTCTGAGCTCAGAGGACGAACTGATACCCTGCCAGGGGAGGGTTATTCTGAGAAGCTTTTGTCCACCTGCATGCTCATCTAGTCCGTCTTTCTTCCCGAGAAACCTTCTTTCTTCTGAGAGCCAGTGTACCGAAAATCACTTAAAACGTTAAGCAAAGCTAAGGCAAGAGGTGTGCTCTGCCTTCTCTGCGGAGGGGACAGGGGCATAAGTAAGGGCTAATCACCAAAAACCTTTCCAGCTAGTTCCACTAGTATTTGCACAGACTGGTAACGCTAAGATGACTCTGCATGGTTTGGTCACTTTTGTTTGCGGGCTGTGATGCACGTAAACTGGTAGCCTGTTTTAAACCGTCGGTGGTTTGTAGTATCTCGGGATGGAGACGCGGAGTGCTCAGGACAGCATTTACCACTCTCCTTAACCTCCGCCTCGGTTTTGTTTGACTATACGGGACATTTCTGTTACACAGGTGGCAGCGAGACCCCGCTGGCGGAGGTGTGGGTGTCGCACCAAGCCCCACGTCCCTTCCTGGCAAGCAGGGCAAACCAGCCCTTCCGTCAGCCGTGCGGGCAGCGCTCTGGGCTGTGAGGGAGCATCCGGCGGGCTCAGCCCCGTCGCCAGGCAAGGGATCGGGTTTCGCAGTAGGGGAGGCCTCCTAAGCTAAAAACAAAAAACTCTCCCAAGACTGAGACAAAAGGGTGACTTGGGGAAAAAAAAAAAAAAACACCACACCTAGAAATCACAGTCCTTTAAAACGAGGCTCCCCTGTAACCCCATATAGATTGGCAACAAAGTTCTGCTTTTCACTTCTTTGTCTCCAGTAAGTAGTAGAGTAGTTTTGCATCTACGTTAACTTAAAGCTGTCTCTAGATGGCTTCAGAGAATCAAGAGAACACAGCACTGCGCAAACGCCCGTGCTCGAGGAGGATACTATAGCTCATGGGCAACCTTCTGTCCTTGTTGGGTAGGATCTGGGCGGCAGCTCTTGGCCCTTCTTCCGTAGTTAGCCGAGAGCAGACCAGGCGCCTGCACTCCTCGCTCGTCGACTGCCGAGGCGACCTGGAGCAAATCCCCGTGCTAAAAGCACTTATAAATGGAACGAAGGTGATGGAAACGTGGTTTGTTCACTGTGAATATCCAGCTGGGGTAGCTGGAATAACTGCTAGGGAAGAATTGCCTTTGCAAATCATGTGCCTGCTTTATCGGTTAGTTTTTTCGTCCTTGCTATTTAGTTCAAGAAGGACATGAAGGTGTCCAGAAAGAAAAGTGGAACGATTGGTTCCCAGAACTAGTCTTAATGGTCACAAATCCAGTATTTCAGGCTTTTTGCTGAGCACTTACCAAGTAGAGTCAATCAGGCTTCATTTAAATAGATGATGAACATTTATTGTAGAGTTAGACCTGATTTCATGCTTTCCTTTACTGATCACTAGATCTTTTCCATATCACATAAAATTATGTTTACCTTAAAACCGACCTGTAGATATGCATGAAACGGCACCCAATGTGGACACGAAGTCTGAGCATTCTGAATGCATAGGGCGAGTCTTGTGAAACCTTTTTAGCAGCCGAAAGTCTTGAACCATTCACTGAAATAAGACAACTATTTGATTTCAACAAAATTGATTCTGCTGTGAATAAAATCACTGATGAGCACTGGAGTTGGATTTGGGGCTTCTGAATAATATATATATATATATATGTAAAGCGACATACACAAACTTTTTTTAGAACACAAAAATGAATGCTCCAACTTAAAGTTTATTCGTCTAAATAGCTGGAGAGAATATCCACTTAACCACATAGCCTAAACACATTGAAGAAGCGGGGGGAAAGGTGTTTATTTTCAACTGTGTTTATTTTTTCAGAAATAAAAACAGAAGAAAAATAATCATAGTGCCTATGACAAAGATTGTGTTTCAAGGAGCGTGCAATGTGTACCACGATTATTTTAACCGCAAATGGAAGCCGCTTTTAGACTGAGTGTGGTTGAAAGGAAATAACCTTAGGAAAGCTGCCACGCAGCATCCCAGGAAATGTTTTGGTTTGGTACGTTTGGCCACCGTTTTTGTGGAGCTGTACATTCCTGTCCATGGTTTTAAAGGATAAAAAAAAAGAACTGATTTCAGAATCAATCTGTATTTTGACTCGTTTTTGTACACCCAACACCCAGGTTGGTTTACCGTATGCGTAAGTGAAGCGGAACAGTATCATTTGTCTGCTTTGTGTCACAAATGAGTTTTACTGTGTTACTGAACTCAGTCCTTTTTCCCTGCTGAAGTGGTGTCCTCCTGCCGTCGCCAGCCGTCTCCCTCTCCGAGCAGGGGTTTCATTTGTTAGCAAAGCTGCAAAGAGGGTCAAGACTAATCCGTCTGAAGACAGAGGCTTTCTTCGTCCGGCCCTGCTGGTGGGGGGGATCGGCTGGGGTGGGCTGGAGTTTCAGACAACAAGGTTCAGGGGTCTCCAGCGTCTCGGGACCTGCAGGGGCACCTGCCTGGAAAGCCCAAGCCTGCTGCTGCTGAAAGCCAATCCTTCCAGTCTCACCTGTGAGCCTCTCGGGTTTAGGCTAAATGAACCAGGTCGAAAGGCTGGAGCGTCCAAAATAACACATTCGCGGGGGGGGGGGGGGGGGGGTG
>JAVKLA010000093.1:12771233-12795448 GCA_034782735.1 Sagittarius serpentarius | reverse complement strand
GGGGGGGTGTCAATGGAGAAGAGAGGCGAAGGCTGCGATGTCTGTAATTCTGGACTCCCAGCAAAAAGAGGCGCAAGGTCTTTGTAAAAAGACTTCCCACCTGAACACACTGAAAGAGATCTAGGCGTCCCGGCAGCAGCCGTGGGGATGGGGCGAAATCCCAGCATCACCCACCCGTGTCCAGCCCGGGGCAGCGCGCCGGCGTGGTGGCGGCTCCCGGGACCCCCCCAGCTGGGGCAGCCCCGGGGGAATGTGGCGCCCACCCCTCCTCGCAGCCCCCGGCGCCTTGCGTGGATGTCCCTCCCTCCCCTTCCCCCTCTGCCCAGGGTCACGTTTTCCCACGCATCCCCGGCACTTTGGGCTGAACGCCCCCATGCCCCGCTTATTCATCACCCCAACCCCACAGAGACTTTCTGCCCGAGCGCCTCCACCAACGCCTCTCTACTTGACGGCTGGTAGCCCCCAGCGAAGCCTCGAGTCGGTGGGGCTCCCTGCCACCGCCGGCTCCGCTCGCAGCGCACCCGCCGAGCGCCCTAAATCGCAGCCGAGGCCCAGCCGTGCTCCCAGGCAAGGGAAGGAGGGTGCAGGGCTGGGGGCCGGGAGGGCAGCGGGCGCTCCCCAGCCCCGCTCTGCCTCGGTCGGGCTCTCTCAGCTCCCCCCGCACCACTCCTGGCTACTGCCCTGCAGAGCCCTGCTTTCCTGGCTGACACTTGGGCTTTTTCCTCTCCCCCCCCCCCATAGCTCAGAACAGCTGTCTTAATCTGTCACTCGGCTTCTGCTAACGTGTATTTTTATTTTGGGGGGGGGGGGCTTGAAATCTGCCTTACTTTAGTGGTGTTAGTCCAAGTGCTTTTGAACACACCGACGTTACAAAATAGCAGAAAAGCGGTTTTACTTTCAAGGCTGCTCTCCCAGGCGCCTCATCCCCGGGGGCACAGGCACTCAGATGAGTTTGATGCTGACACCTGTCAGTCTAACAGGAAGGTTTTTCCCTTTGCCCGGGGCCAAGGACAGGTTTGGGGGGGAGTATAACACTGCCTCAGGTAAGGCCCCCACCCACAGGCAACCCCCCCCACCTGTGTTAGATGAAGCTGGTCACCTGGTTTGCGGTCGCAGCTGAAATCACTGAGGACACCCTTTATCTCCCCGCCAGCGGGTGCCCCTTTGGGTGCCTCTCCCCCCCCCCTCCCCCGTGTGTGCCTGCCCTGGGAGGGGGGGGTCCTGCCCAGCCGAGAGGAAGCAGCTCTGGAGGTACGGCTCTGGCAGGAGGATTGTTTCCAACGCGTGCCGTTTCTGAGTAAGTGTTTGTGTTAGGAAATACTTTTTCTGTTGTTGGGTTGGTTTGGGGTGTTCCCACCCCACCCCCGCCTTGGTTTGTGCTGGCTATTTTCTGTAGTGTTATTTTATTTGTTCTATGAGATAGCAACTGAGTTTATTAGACTGAGCAGGGATTAAGGTATTGGGGTACGATAGTCCTACAGCTCTATCGTAAAGCTTTTGCTCTGTTCAGAGCTATGGTTTGTTGTTTTTGACAACGTACCTGCTTGGTAAGAGAGTATCATCGCCTCTGTTTTCCCCCTCACCCCAGGGTAGATTGTAAGTTTCTTTTTGCTGCTTTCCAGAATGGAAAAATCTGAAGCTTATTTAGCGCGTGGCCTGTGCCACGATAGGTACTGCATGCTGTCCGAGCAGCCGGTAAAACAGCCGATGTGCTGAGAACTATGCTCACTTTCAAGGGTGCAACTTAAAATGTAAAAAATAAGGATGTGAGGAGATTGGCTCGTAAAATTCCCATTAAGAGTCATGTCTGATACTTGCTTAAAAATTCATGTGCTTATGGAATGCCATTTGCCTATGTTAAAGACACATTAATTATGACTGCTTTCTGAAGCAAGGCTACAGCATGTATTATACAGTTGCAGAAATTTCCTGTGACCGTCTGTGTCCTAGTAATTCAAAGCACTTTGCTTAGGCAGTCATCTGCAGAACAAAAACTTTCCTCAAATCACTTAAATACTTCTAATTTGTACTCCTCGCAGATCCATAGCAAGCTGTTAAAAATGCTAACAAGTACTTCTCAAGCTATATTTAAAGTTATGTCTACTACTAATGGCAAACACTGCAGTTACTTACTAGCAAAATGCTCATAGGAAAGTCATTGGTACTATGCAAAATAAGAATATGTCTTATTGTAAGCGTCTTTTTTGCTAGGACTTGGTGAGCATATGCACGTGCAGATCACAGTGAAGTGCTTAGTTACTTGCAAAATGTCTCCGCTCCGGCATAGCTGAAGAAGCAAACAGGGTTTTGAAGCTATTTTGTTTCAGGAGTAGCACTGCTCCATAAAACGAAGGGTTTGTTACTAACTTAATACTACTTAAACCACTGCATTTATGTCTGTAGGCTCTGGATGTTTTCTTATCTTGAGTAGAAGATCTTGTCTCCCTTATTCTCTTTCAGTACAGGGAGATACCAAAGCATAGGCGGGCAGGCAGCAAAAGAGCGAACGCGCGCGAAACTCTGATTTTTCTCTTTCTCTGGTGAGTTTGTGGCTGTCTTTCTAACTTGTTATTCATAAGCACTGTTACACTAGGATTCACCAAGATGCAAGGAAGAGGCTGACACTTTAGGCGGCTCTGGCTGTTTCCAGCGGAGGAACTGGAGGAAGCCAAGGCCTGGGGAAAGGGTGGGTCTCGCCCAAGCTCCAGGCAGACTTCGGGAGATCCGTGTGCCAAGTGTTCATAAGGACTTGGAGAACAACCTCTCTATGAACCTTCTCCATACTCGGATGGAAATAAGCCAGAGGGACAGATCCAGGTCAGCAACGGGGAGCTACTTGCAAAGCTAGGTGGGGGAATCTGCTCTGAAAATAAGGCTCCTTGGTAACTATCTACCAGAAAAAGAGGTGGCTCCAAATACAAATTTTTGCTCAGCATAACCGCATGAGAGCGCAACTGGAGAGGGATTTGCAGGTAAAGCCTGTGATGTTTGGTGCCCGGGTGTTCTTGACCCACAGCTGTGCATCCCAACTCGTCAGTCTGACGAACGGCTCGGGCTAGGAATGGTGGATGAAGTAAGACTGTCTAATCCGTTACAAAGGTTACGTTTTCTGGCAGAGCTGATTTCTTTTTAAGGAATCAGAGTGGCTATAGGAAAAAAAGCACCACTATTGCTAGACAGAGTAGTTCAGTTTGAGAGACTGGCTTAGTTACTTCCTCTGCTTTTGTCCTGAATTCAGGCCAGAGAAAGTCACAGGGAGTTAATTTTAGGAGCTTAGGGAAGACAAACTTCTAAAAACCTAGTGTCCTGTAGCCTGGGATGGTAGGTAATGGTACCGATTCTACAGTCAGATTGGGTACTGCAGGCGTGGACATGCCTGCCTGGCTCCACTCAACATATCTCACTTATAACAGTCTCTTCCCACTATTTCTCTCTTCATTCCGAAAACGTTCCAGTGCTAGTGGAGCTGGGGTGATGGGAATGGAGGGAATACGGCTTCTCTCCAACAGCTAATACAAATTCCTACAGCTGCAGTATCTCCCCTGCTTTCTTTCTGGTGTCTTATATAAAAGTCTCCAGTTGTCCTTCTCGGCGTTTCTCCTATGGTATCTCATGCTCTAGCTCTTTTTCTGTGTCATGCTTGATAGTTTGCTTCTATTCTTCTAAAAATAGTGCTGCTATTCCAGGCTGTGATTTATACCGGGGATAGCAGACATGACAGCTATTCGGGACTTTTGTTTTTTAAAGAAAGTGCTTCTGGTTTTGACCAAGTCTCCAGGAAATCTGGAGGGCCTGAGGCTGGTCCTGATAGCCAGAAAGCTGCGCTGGGTGGAGGTGTCTGCACAGGGGTGGCTGAAGCTTCCCGGGGGCCTTCCTGGGAGATGCCGGGGTGTGGGGACTCGCCTGCTGAGATCACTTGTGAAATCACCGCTGAGCCAATGCTATTCCAAAAGCTGGTGTTGTAGCAGCCCTTTAGTAGGGAAGGGTTTTATGGGGAGCTAGAGCTTAAGGACATTGGTTGTCCTCTTGACAACCAGCAGTGCAAGGAACACGTGAAGCCAATGTAGTGCACAACACATGAAGGAGGTGGGTGGGAGCAGATGGATGCGGGTGTCTGACAAGCCCTGCAGCTAGCAGGGGAATTGGGAGAAGGGGAGATCTTGCCTTTCCCGCCGAGCTGTGCTTGACCCGTGAGCTTTCCAGAGCACTGCAGAGATGGGGTGCGCTTTGGTTGCTACTCGGTTAACAGCCTGTATTTTACCGTTGGGTGTAATGGCTTCTTGACCCGACCTCCGTAGGGTATGCCTTGCTCTGGGAGCTTTCTCAGTTTGAACTGAACAGTGTTCATGGATGTACTGGTGATAACTTTTACTGTCAGTGTAGACCAGCAAGATATAGAGATGTAACTGTTGATTTCAGATCAAACGAACCTTTTATTCCTGTCTAGTTAATTGAGCCAATATAGATTAAGTTCTCTAACATACAGCTTTTCCTCTCCATGAATTAAATGGATTAATCTTTCTTAGAAAGCTATCACTAATTATATTACTGTACTGGCTATTAATTCCTTTCCTTGAAGTTCCTCTTTTTATATGGCTACATTAGCCTGAAGTAATTACGATCCCAGTGTCGCTTGAAGGCCTTTGGATCAGCACTCTTCTGCTGAAATTTAACTGCTTCTACTAATGTCTTACGAATACTGGGATGGAATAACAGGGCGTAGAGGGAACTTCAATAAGCACTATCGGAGCAATAGCTGAAGATGCCCTAACATACTAGTATTCCTTCTTTTCCCCTACCTAATCACACTGGGGTAAGCACACGCCTGTTTGAGAAGAGGAAGAAAGTGTTCACTATTAGTATGCGTTAGATGCTAGAAATCACAAACCACTTACTTTATCTCGTTGATGATGGAAAAATAAGATGATTGAAGTCTGCGAGATTGCCTGGAGTCCACAATTCACAATGCCAAAGGCTGAACTTCTCTGTTTGTATTATTAGAACTGTAAAAGGTTGGGCTGCTGTTGTGTGCAAGAAGTGGTGTCAGTGAAGTGCTTGCTGATTGTCTAACACCCTCTTTCTTAGGTGGGCGAAGCCTACCTTATCCTGTGTATGAGAAGGTAAATGGGAAGAACTGAAAAGGCATTTGTCACCTGAGAGGAAAATGTCTCGCCCCAGTTTCATGAAAGATATGCCATGAAGTCAACAGGAGTGATTTTTGTGATTTATGGATTAAATATCACTTTAATCAAGAAGATATTTTAAGTAGCCAGTTTAATCATTGTCATCAACTTCATCAGGGTGATTGAAACCATCATTACTTTAGCAACTGATTAGCAAGAGCTGGATGTGGTCTTTCCACTAATGCTTGCATCTGCTCATTAGAAAGGTGTCAGAGGTCCCTGACAGTATCTTTGCATAATCTGCCTTGGTGCTTTTACTGTATTTTGCTAGAAAGTGTGTGGATTTTTCCTTAGATTAAACTTCTTTCGGTGTAATTCAAATTAATTACTATTTTGTATTACAAATACCTAAGTATTTAAACATAATGCTTGTTGATAAAAGCAAAGTGCAGAAGTCTGATTGCTTCTTAGGCTCTATAACCAGGGCCAAACAAATCATTAACTATTTAAACACAGGGTTGTGGGGTTTTTTTAAAAAAAAAAAAAAGGATCCAAAAGAAAGGATTGGGGTTTCTGGAGGAAAACGAACAAAAATTGCATCTAAACAAAGCAAAATCCCAAAGCAAGGTATGCTGCAGTAGACAGGTGGTTGGTCTGTGGTCTGACAGAAAAACAATGTTGGGCAAGACCAACAGAATGATAGTCAGTCTGGATGTTAAGCTATGAGGTTCCCCATCTGGAATAAGAAGATAAATTGATTAGAAACATGAATCATGTGTAGCACACCCCTGGGGTATTTGGGGCAGATAAAGGATAAGTAAGATTTCTTTTTTTTTTTCTGTTATGTAATTTAGACTAGGCCGGCTAAGATATAAGCAGCAGCAAAGCCTTAAGAATGTTTCGGGACCATAAAAATGAGTTTGAGAAGCAACTAAATTAACCATAAGCTATATAGCAAGTTACTTGTAGAGGTGATGAATCCAGCCAGCCGGAGACCTTGGGGAGTGAGGCTTGCTGTTGAACTGAAGAGAAGTTATGCCTGGTAAGGAAAGCAGCCCTCTTGCTCTGATTTTCAGATTTTATTTTTTGCTAAAATACAAGCAAAAGTCTTGGTTTTGTTGTTTAGCGTCACGGTGCCAACAAAGAATTGGGAAGTTGATCAAAGACAGAGGTACTAGCAGTCATATCAGTAATCTTGAAAGAATCTTTCTCTAATTAATTACATAATCTAGATTTTGCTTTGGATGCTTGATTAGTTGGTCTGACAAGATTATAATGAAAACGGAACAAAAATTCTCCTAAGATACTCCCCAGCACACAGAGGAAAATTGAGGAGTGCTCAGCTGAATGCGAGAGACTTGAAGGTTTGTAATGCGAGTGTGGTGACTTCTGGCATAAACTAGTGATATGCCTCATCTGTATTCGGATCGAGATCGGGGAAAGGAAGCCAAGGATGTTTTTGTCGTTTTGTAGTAACTGCTGTGGGAAAGGCAATCATTCCCAGCAGCAGCCCTCCCAAAGAAGCGGCGAATCCAAGTAATGAGGAGAGCCCCTGGCAATGCACAAAAAAGTGCAGAGGGACCCAGAATTTCAATTTGGTTTCAGAACGTATGGAGAAAACATGCGTTTGAAACTAAAGAAAGCCTTTTCATTATCTTCATGGCTTACAAACTGAGCTTAATGACAAACTGGACTGAAAAGCAAGTGACGTGGAAAGGAGAATTTAATGAATGTGGGGAAAGCAAGGATAAAGGAGTTCGAAGGGTCCTTGGACAGGGGAACCAGAAATGGCTCCCCTACCTTATTTCTCGTATTGAAAATCATGTTCTTGCCCTCTTGAAATATATGGGAGGCTACCTGAGGCTGAGTGACAAGTACTGATTTAACAGCCGTAATCTCTTTCCGTTTTGGGACGGGAACGCTTGTGTCGATCCTGTTTTTCCCCAGTTGTAACGGCTTCTTGCCACTACCGAATCTTCCAGGGCTTCTCTGGCTCTTTGGTTCAGTGAATGCTGGGCTGCCAGATGTATTGGCTGCTGAGGTCCTGAGTACCTGTTCTCACTATTAGTGGGGTATTTCTCAGAGTATTGGATTCTCCAGATCCTCCCTAGTGGCTTCCCAGCTGTTAAAATATTCCGTGGGACTGAGCAGAGCTCCTCCAAACCAAAGCAGCGTTCTCTGCCAGCACAGGGTACACGGAGATGACGGGTTTTTTTGAGCCTGAAGCTGACAGAGGGGATCCGAGCGGGCTGCCTGCGCTGGCACGGGTATCCTTCCTTGCATGGAGCGATGTGCTGCCGCTCCACCTCTCCGCCCTCGGGGCTGAGCGACGCCGGTGCGGCACCGGTGCTGCGGGGCCGCCCGCGTCCTGCAACCCGGGCCTGGCCCGGCCCTGCTGCCGCAGCAGGGCTGCGCTCGCGTCAGTGGGGTTTGTTGCCGCTCACGGGCCTAGGAGGGTTTGAGCCGCCTTTTCATTTTATTCTTTGGGCATCGAAGGCCCGTTCCCGCTGTGGCTGCTGTTTCAAAACACACAGTGAAATCTTATTTCTGTTACTCCCAATTAGTGACAGTTTCTCCCTTGCTTAGCTTTGCTCCCTACCCCGCAGGTGGGCTGTAATGGACGCCTCCCCCCGCCTTTCCACCGGGGGCTTGCTCTCCGTGTCGCCTAGAAGGAGCACGTGGTGCCATTAACAGGCTTTTTGTGGTAGCGCCGTTGGCCTGAGAGCGCGTTTTGGAGTATCTGTGTGTGCTTGGCAGTTGCTGAGGCCAGGGACCGCCGAAGCAGCGGCACCTGCGACTTTCTGGAGAGAGGAGACATGAGCTGCAGAGGGCCCGACCGTGCTGGGGAGCGGCAGCCAGGCCCGGCAGACCCTGCTGGCTGGCTCTGCTGCGGCCACCGCCGCTTCCGCGGCCTAAAAGGAGGCGTCCACCCTCCTGCTCCCATGCAGGAGGACAATCCAGCCTTCTAAGCGTTACAAATGACCGTGGCAGCGGACGGCAGGAGTGCCAAAAGCGGTGACGAAACATACACCTGACGCCTGCCGGTGGCTTGTTCAGCAGTAAATAATCCTGCCGGTGAGTTGCCAGCTGCTCCCAGCTCTGGCGGCGAGAGCTGGGCCCCTGGCCCGCGCTGGCCCCTGTTCGGCCTGAAGTCGGTCCTAGGCCGCATGGATGGGAACCAGCGTCTTCTAAAACAGTGACAAGGAGGGGGTTTACCGTAGGGCAAGGTAGTTCCCAGCTCTTCATTCTCTTTCGGTTAATGCTATTGCAGCGCACTCACCAGTTTAGCGGACGTGGGCAGCCCTGAGAAGGACCGGTACAGGGCAGGTCAGCCCGATTTCGAAAGCATGACATGCAGCTTTCTGAGCAGGAGGAGACTGTGGTTATGCTGCTGTGCCTGTACCTGAAGAAAGAATTCAGTTGTTGCTGTAATGAAAAATGCTATTTAACTTCTCTGTTCTTGCCTTGTTCCTATTTTTCCAGCATCCTTCCTTCTAGATCTCTTTATATTACTGCTATCTGTTTTAGTTGATCTAATTTTGTGGTCAAAATGAGCAGATGGAGCGGGATGTGCTATTCCCTAGCATCTTCTAAATGACATCGGCCCAGTGAGTTTAAGCATCAGTGCAAACAAACAGCTGAAGCTAGAATCCTAAACAATTGCTGTATCTAACACAAATGATGTGTCTCAGCCTCCTGAAGGAGTTAGGCACATATTAACCTCCCACCAACATGGCAGAATTTCAGAAAGGTCATGCGTATGCTGTCTTGTTGACCTGCTTAAAGAATAAGAGTGTTTACTTTTATAGGTTGCTGTGAAGAGACGGTACATTTGCAATAGGAGTGTTTTTGTAGAAGATGTTAAAATTACGGAAACCTTTGAAAGCAAATATACTGTTGAATATAATAAATAATTTATTAGGATATAATAAATAAATTATTAGGAGGATGGTGGAATTAGGAGTCCCAAAGACACATAAACAGCATTATTTTAAATCAAATTAGAGTTTTTAATTAAGGACTGCTAAGATGCAAAAAGCTAAGAAATTACCTGATTTTGGTCACTTCTAGCATCATTCATGCAAAGTGCTTCCATCTTAGATGTGTACGTACCTGTTAAGTAAGTCATCCTTTTTTCTAAGGTTAGGGCAAGAAGTCCACCCAGGAGTTTCAGGAAATGGGGCTAAGAAGGGACGTCAAGAATCCAAAGTAACATCAACTCTTTCATCCCTTTTGATGGGTCCTTGCTTACCTCGTCTTCAAAGCTTGTGTAATTTGCCTGGGCAATCTCTTCTATTAATTTCAAATTTGAATCCTGTATTGCCTTTTCTACAAGTGAAGACAATTAATTAATTTGGTTTCTTCATCTTTGACATGCAGAGGGGATCACCGTTTCCCGCTTTGTCTGTATTTGCAGACTGTTACGAATCTCTCCCGGCCTGGGGTGCCCCTGTCTCCCCAGAGGTGTTGTTCTGCAGCCGCCTTGTCCTTGTGACTCCCTTCCACCAAGGAAGACTTCAGCCAGCGCCTCCCCCAGTTTTAACAATGAAAACTTAAAAATTGCGGAAAGCAGAGTGTTTTGCTGTTAATTCAGCCTCCATGTTGCAGTGGCTTCATTTAGCCCATGATTCCTTTGTGTTTTATCAGAGGGTACCAAAATTTTTCTTACAATCAAGAAACAACCTCTCCTGAGGCTCATCAACCTACAAGGTCTGTTCTCCTGCGAGGGAAGGAAATTGGGCTGGTTTGGTACAGTTAGTGTTTGACAGACCCATGTTTCTTACTAGTACCTGCTGCGGACCCTTACAAAACTTAACCCAAAAGAATTCAAGTGCAGAAATACTTTGATTTTCTTTTTTGTTCCCACAAGTAGTTTCTTCTTTCTGGTATCCTTTAAGAAAAGAGACTTACTGGTTAGCCTGTTCTCCTCCTTCCTCCCACCCTCACTTCTTTCCCAGGGGCACTGTGCTTGACCTCTTCCAGTATTTCCAGGCCATACGTGAGCCCTCAAAGGTAAGGTTTAATAGTTTGGAGAGAAACTGGCTGAAGCAATGTCTTCCAAGACAAATTCCATAAAGCCCAAGGAAAGTACTTGCAAAGGCAGGAATACGAGAACAAATGTGCCTGAACAGTGGCGAGTATCAAGGGTCACGACGTGCAGTGACACAGACAGAAATCCATGGCAGGCCGTAGGGAAAGGCAGCAGATAAAATGGAGGCCGCTTGCCTTGCGACAGGTCACCCCGTATGCGCTAATAAACCATGCAGCTTTATTTACAGAGCAAAGGAAATAAAGCGGTTCTCTTGCAGCTGGGGTCCTGGCAGGCATGAGGGGTCTCTTACAGGTGAGCACTGGCAGAGCTCCCCCCACCTCCTGCCTGCGCCCTGGGGAGCTCATCCTGCCAGGGCGCACGCTGCTACTGCCCGAGGGGCGCCAGGCTTGGAAGCTTGTGCGCTCTCTGCTGTAACCGCACGCAAACTCCGGGCAGTGTCCGAAGTGACAAGGAGCTTGGGGTTTTTTGTTTTGTTTTGTTTTTTTTTAAGAGAATTATTGGAAGTATGGGTTCTGTGGACTTGAAAGAACAGATGCACTAAACATAGTCATATTCCACGTGTATTTTAAAAGCATATTTCCATGGATAGCCAACAAAAGTTCCTCCAAATTAATGTACATGGTATTCATATTTTTCGTGTCCCCTGTGGGAGTTTCAGTTCGGAGACAAAGTAGTTGTACTTAATTTTTAATATGGCTACTGCTCTTCAGCTAGTTCAAGGTGATCAATTTATTAGACTTTTCAAATGTTTAAATAAGGATTAATGACTAAACACAAGCCTGAGCAGCATCTTCCGCAGATTTTCCCAGTTGGAGTATGGCAAAATGAAGCTTCAAGAAAAACATTTTTTTTTTTTTTTTTTTTTTCTGTCTCAGGATATCTAATGTGTAGTACACACTAAAAAAGGCATGGTAAATGTGGAATCAAGGTTCTTACACTAAAGTAGCTTTAGGGGAACCTGGGAATAAACAATAAAAAGATTTGATACTTGGGTGTTTCCTGAGCATTCTCATGGCTCACCAGTGACACGTTACATACTGGAGATATTACTGTATGTATACTACTTGTACTTCCCGGTGGAGACAGGAAGGTGGGAAGGAAGAACTGTACATGTCATGATCATAGCCAGGATGGATACGAATACGGTTGCCTCCTCTGCTTTGGTCAGCAGGAAATCAGAGTCATGCTGCTGAAGAACAATCTTATGTGTCCAGTTAATCATGAAAAAGAAGCAGCAGCTGTTGGGTCCAGTTGACATAAATGCTTCTGAAAACCAGGATGAACTTCAGGTTACTTATCCAAATTGAAATCAGTTTCCAGTTTCTCCTTCAATAGTTAGTAGAAAATTTGCTGGCACTAATGAATTGTTTAATCAGTTTTACCAGTCTCCCACAAGTCACTACCCAGGGAATAGAGCCCCTGCATGGCCTCAAATTGCTGACTGAATTATTCAAAGTATATGCATATTGTAGCACCGAGGATTATTTTTTTTCCATTGGATGTGCTTTTAGCATCCTATTTTGACGTAGTTGGGTTGTATATATACCTACTTATTTCCTCTGAACATTTTGAGTAGCCAAAAGCCGAGGGAAATCTTGCTTTTCCCAAGAGGAAAAACTAGCCATCATTAGCTTTCCTGAAAAATTTAGACTTTTCCTAGGGCTGTGAGGAGACGGCGTGCGGTGAATTACTGCGGCTGGGGTATGTGCGTCCAAGTTGCATCTCAGACTGCAGGGGAGGTCTGTCGGAGAAATGCTGATGGAGTTACTGAAGCTGCTGGAGAGCTACAGCTTCGGTTTCCCCAGCTGAGGTTCCTTCTGCCCCGACTGCTCCTTTTAGGGAGCTCTCCAGCCAGAGGGTCGCACTTAGTGCCTGCGGGGCAAATTGCACGAGAGGATCTCGGAGAGCAGGGAAGTAGAATCATGGGGGACTGGAGGGAGAGGGATAGAGGAAAAAGTAAAGAACATGCACAGAAAAGTTTATACACGGGGAAAAAATAGCCTCTCTGTATTGCTACAAGAATAGATTATTTCAGCAGTTTGGCAGGTGACAGTTGCTTCTTGTTTTCCTCCCAAAAGTGGTGGAAAAGAGTGGTATTAAGCGTGGTTGTAGTGTTTTAATTTATTCTTAATTAAATCTTACTGCATTCTATTTCACTTTCAAATTTTCCTGTGTTTATGGGTGATTTGCAATTCAGACTGACTATTCATGTTTAAGTTGCTGTTTATGCATGTACTTTCTATGGTTGCTAACAAAAATTTAACTGGGATTTGATAGCGCTACTTCTAAGGAAGGCCCAGGAAAAGTGTGTAGCTTGGGTTTTTAAATCTCGGATCCCATTGACTGGGTTCAGCATTCAAGCTGAAAAATCAGTAGCATCTATTTTCTGCTTTTCTGATTGTAACACTGTATTTTGGTCAGTGTTTTTCCTTTGGACTGTCATGCTGAAGAAAACAAAAAGAATGGGGAATGGACTAAGAGGTATGGGTTGTTTTTGGTTTTGTTTTTGTTTTTTTTTAAAAAAGAAAGCAGTCCTCTATGTGCTTTCAGTCATTAATCAAACAGTGAAATGTGAGAAAACTAGACTAAATTCAAGCAGAGATTATTTCACTACTGTTTGGCTGTTGGGCATCAGCTTGTTAAATGTGAGTCTTTGCCTTTCAGTCCTCATATTTCGGAAATAAAATTAATTGCATTTACTTTGAGGGGGAGAACGAATAGGAAATCAAACGTAGAAGGCAAAAAACCTAGTGATTGTGGCATTAAATGCTGGCAGGCTGCCATGTGACAGCAAACTCGAGACTGGAGAGGTGTTTGCCTTTCAGCTGTGAAGAACCAGACTCGCGGTCACCTTCTTGCCAGCCCACTGGTGGAAGCTGTGCTTCATCGTAGCCGTTTCCCACGTTCAGCTGACTGTCGTGACTGTGTATGCCTGTACCATCTCTTACCTGATGTTTGCAATCCATTATACTTGGAAACACTTGGGCGTATTTGGTGTAATGTACCCTAATGCAGCTGCAGCTAGCGCAGAGTGTTCAGCTAAGCCAGGGCAAATACAGCAAAGCACATCTTGGCTGTGGACGGTAAGGTGGGGGGGAAACTGGCCGCAACATTGAGCTTAGAGGGCAATGACCAGTGGCACAAATCGTTATAGAAGGGGAAAAATAAGTCTGATTTTGCTGGTCCGACAAGAGTGGCATGTATCACTTCAAGTGAAGGAAAATCACTGTTACCAGAACAAGGCAAATGACAGATAACGGTCCTGAACCAAACCAGCCCACTGTGGGGTGCAGGTACCCCCGCTAGCTGTTTGCATACTTTTTGATATAAAGCGGAGTTAAAAATTATATTCTGAGAGAAGCTACTCAAGATAACCAAAGGTTATATAGAACAGTTAGAAGTAAAGTATATGAAACGTAATATTTAAACTCTTATTTGCAATCAAACTGGCGTGGTCTGAACAGTGCCCTGTACCTAGGACTAAACCAAATGTGTGAAGGATGAACTGCATCAATACTTGGGTGGCCTCTTGGACAAAACTAGCTTCATCTGATTTTCCCATCTACTGCAGAACTGTGGACTGTACTGAAGGTAGATGGAGACACACGAATTTTAACAAAAAAAAATGGATATTGCAGTATATTCCACAGAACTGAAAACTTAGGCAGTGAGACAGACCGATTCAAGCTGGAGTTTTGCATTGCTTTCTAGTCACTATGGAAAGTTAGTTAATAGAGGAAAAAAAGTCATTTAAAGAATTAAATAACATTTCTAGAGTTTTCCTCGTCTGTGCTTTCTCAGGAAATACTGGATGCCGCTGAGGGCCTGCATCTTAAGGCACTTCCCAACGAGGATTTCTGCTAAGCCGTTACGAATATTTTGCAGAGCCGTTCAGTTAACTTCATTTGTGCACTCCTTTCCACGCTGTACGTTTGCGTTTTATGGATTCTGTAGAAATTAGGGAAAACCCTAATTTAAGAAGGGGAAGATCCCATTTTATATCTAATCTTGAAGACCAGTGTTGTCACTTAAACGGTATGGTGACAAAAAATGCAGCCACTGAAACTCACGGATAAACTGTGGCCAACTGAGTTGGGGTGAAAAAAGTAAGAGATTTTTGGGGTTCTCCCTGCACAATGCACCTCTGCCAGAGTATGCTTTTGGTGGGCTGACAGCTTATTTCTGTGGCCCAGGGGGTCATACACGTGTCTCTCCTTAATGGCCAAACACAGCTAGCCTTAGTGGCTTCCAGGTCTGTGAAGGAGCGTCGTAGAGGAGGTGGCCAGCAAAAACTTGTCCGTTGATTCAGATACTGATAATGCGTGACCAGCTCCCTCAGTCCAAGTCAACTTCAATAGATGGGATGATGTTTGTTCCATTTACTTTAATGGCTTGTTTAAAAGAAAACGTGTACTGCTGCCTCTTGAGGCTCATATTTTTCTGACTTTTTTTGCGGGGGGTGGGGTGTCTCCTGTTTGCAGAGCGCTCAGCTTATCAACAGATGACCCCGCGAACCGGTCCGCTGTCCCGGCGGGCGGCGGCGTGGGCTGCTCCGTGGTGAGTCATTGACGGCGGCGGCGCGCCCCTGCGCAGCCCCAGCGCGGCCCTCCGCGGGGTGCGGAGGGGTGCTCCCCGCCCCTGCCCGGGAACACTCTGCGGGGGTGCAGCCGCCGGGAGCCCAAATAAATCCCCCTCCCCGTATATCAGCGTCCCCCGCGGTCGGTAACTTTTCTTCCCGTGCCCACGCCGCTGCGCGGTGCGGGAGCGCGGCCGGTCCCGCCGCCTCCGCGCCCCTCCGCGGACCCTCCTCTTCGCAGGACCCGAAAAAGCTTCGGCCTCTCCCGGCTGGAACCGGCCGGCATCTGCCCGAGGCATGCGCCGTGCACGGCCGGTGCAGGGACGGGGCGGAGGCGGGGGGATGCTGGGCGGGGAGCCGGGGTGCCCCGGACCCCCCCTTCCCGCCGCCAGCCTGGAGCTGCTGAGCTGCGCCGGCCCCCCCACCCCCGCTCCTGCGAGGTGCATCCCCCGAGAGCTTCATCTGTGCGTCCCCCTGCCAGGTGACACCCGTGGAGCCACCCCTGCGGGGTGCAGCTGTGCCTCCCCCACAAGCTTCACCTGTGCATCCGCCTGGGAGGTGCACTCCCCTGCAAGCTTCAGCTGTGCCTCCACCTGCAAGGTGCACCCGTGCATCCCCCCTGAAAGTTTAATCTGTGTCTCTTCCTCCTGCAAGGTGCACTGGTGCGTCCCCCCTGCCAGGAGGCACCCTTGCACCCACCCCTCTTTGAGTTATATCCCTGCATCCCCCTGCGAGGTGCACCCGTGCACCCCCCTACAAACTTCATCCCTGCATCCCCCTGGGAGCTGCACCCGCCCGTCCGTCAGCGAGTGTGGCTGTGTTGCTGGCACCCTGCAGGATTCGCTGCCCCAGGACACCACGGGGTACGTTTTGGCCCTCAGGAAGATGCACGGTGACTGGATCTTTGCTTCAAGCTAAAGCATCGCTGTGGTGAATTCACTGTGGTTTCATCGCTTCACTCTTCTATTAAAAATTGTTCAGGAGTAAAAAGGATGAGCGAGGGGAGAGGTGGAAGGATTAGGTAAGGGCTTGGAAAGCTTCCCAGCCAGAGGAGTGGTGCCAGCACCCCACAGGCTCACCCTGCATCGGGCGTCCCTGGCGAGATGCTCCTCCTCGGGCAGCTGTGGGACCTACTCGTGGTCAGACGCTGCGGAGCTGCCAGCCTGCTCGGAGGGGCGGGCACGGCACGGCCTTGCTAGCAGCAGGCTCAAGTGCCCGCAGAGTTCCCATTTCTAATGAGCATCTTCTGCAACTGCAGCCAGAGCAACCCCCAGTTCCCAAAGCCTGCGACTGTCTGAACCGGAGATCAAAATGTACAATTATAAAAGATGGCACAGTGCAGGTATGACGGTGGCCTTGCTGCTCGGTGGATGAGTTAGCCAAAAGAACAACACCTGCTCAAGAGCAGAGCCTCCTACAGGAGGGCGATCCCCCCCACGGGGAGAGGTGAGACATACACCATCCCCGCGTCCGCCCGTCAGGTCTCACCTCAGCAAGGATCAGATGGGCTCCTGCACTCAGGAGATAGATGGCAGCCCCAAATTCATCAATGCAAAGGCAAAGAGTCTGTGGATGGGGAAAAAAAATAATAAAATCAGGGCAGTGTTTGCCTTTGAATTCTGAAAGCTTCGGGCCAAAGATAGGAGGTTGCTGTTTTAAAGAATATAATTAAAATAACACTTAGTTTCCATATGCCTGGGTAAAGCAGGCATTAATTTTTGTTTGATCCTTTCTAGTCATATGTGTTGCTTATTTATGAAATAACTACAGTAATAAAAACAACCCATTCCTTAAAAAAAAAAACAACCCAACAAAACCCACTGCAGTTATATAACAGCCAGGGGAGCTCCCAATTCCGATCCGAGGCCATGGACCTCAGTGTTTGTGGATGAGTTATCTTTAGAAAGGCACTAAATACTTGTTTACTATTTATGCTGCCACATTTGAGCATCTTAAGAACAGTAATTAATACCCCCTATTCCCCCGAGGTGAGGGGGTACTGTCATCCTCAGCCTCAGCGAGGGAACTGAGGCACAGAGGAACGCAGTGATTTATGCACCATCATGCAGTAACTCGAAGAAGACACAGGCACCGGACCAGATTTCCCGAGTCCTCCTCCCTGTCTGAATGCCAGACTTTGCCTTTCTTACTGCAAAGCCAAGACTTCAGCTTTCTCTGTAAACGGGGGTGAAGAGAAGGCTCTGGGGTTGCCACTGGACGGTGGGGAGGAGGGATGGGGAAGGAGCAGGCAGCCGTGACTGACCGAAGCAAATGTCAGTGAAAATCAAGGGCCTTGCTGAAATCCATTGCAAAAGCCAGTCAGGTTCGCAGACGGCAGATTTGGGCCCCTGGAATAAAAAGGATATTGTTAACAGCAGCTTGCTGGCAAGGCAACTGCTCTGCCAGGAGCTTTCAGTCTTTAAGAACGCAGTTGTCATCCCAAGTCACTGAGGATTTTGCTTTTGGGTTTACTCCTGCTCCTCTAGGACCTGAGGGTAAATCTCCCACATGCCATGACCAACCGCTGAACCTCATGGATAGAACTAATTTAATTAAGATGGACAGTTTAGAGTTTGAATGTTGTGCCAGTGCTCTCAGCAGCTCTCACTGCTCAGTGTAAAGAAGCAGCTTGTATAGAGGTTTGACCCGTTGGTACGGCCGGGAAAAAAATCCTGGGATGACCAGGGCAGATTGCGTGGCTCTGGGGGCTAAGGGCATTTGAGTATTTCGGTAAGAAACATGTTTTGCCTTCAGCGGGTCTGCTTTAGGCTGACTTTGCTTTGCATTAGCACATCAAACCAGTAAGCCTTGGAAGTGTCATTATTTATCCTTCCCAAAACTGCAGCTCTCATCTTGGGTCGAGGGGAGTCACTCCCTTTTACGGGTCGTAAGAAGCACCCAGCAGACGTACCACAGAATAACCACTTCACCTGCTGGGAAGCTCACACCCCACCCTTGATCTGAAATTTCAGGGTTTCTATCCAACCCTGGGCTGTGAATGACTTGAAACACCTTCTTCCAACTAGATTTTGCTTTAACTCTTGAAGCAATGGGATCTGTGTGACTGCAAACGAAGGAAACCTTTTGGGATGGGCAGTTACTCCTGAGCATCTGTACTTAAGGAGCGGGGAACGCCAAGGCAGGCCCCCTGCAAACCTCCTTGACCCGCTGCTCAGTATCTGCTGGGCAAGGAGAGAGGTGCTGCTGGCTCTATCTTATTCTGCCAAAGGTACAAGCAGCCACAATCCTTTGCTCATCACAGGCTATATCAGTCAACCTCAGCAATTAACTGGTTGACAGCAAAACCTGCCCCGGGTTACGTTAATGCAGCGATTCCAGAAGGGCTCATCCCGGCAGGATGAGGCTGTCTGGCAGGGATGGCTCCCACTCTGTCCTTTGCAATGTCTCCATCAGCAAGTGAGGAAGGAAGGTATCCAAGTTTAAAGCTCTTCTCAACTACCTCCAGGTTCTCCCCCAGCCTGGACCTTGGTCATTTCAGTGTGTTTTTTTCACGCTTGACCTGAGACGCCCGGAGGCCGCAGCAGCCTCCCACCCTCCAGATTTGCTGGGCTGGAAAAAAAGTAAAAGCCTCTCTGTTGACTGCAGATGTGCATATGAATGTGAGGCATTTGCCTAATAAATATCTTCCTCAAGTGGGATTAATTAGCATCCCAAGATTTGCTCTCACTGCACTCCCTCCCACTGCAGCAGCTCTGCAGCAGCTTCTCTTAGGGGCACTTATTTCCCATTGAGAGCTCAGTGCTGGCCCCTTTCCAGATGCACAGACCCCCGACGCCGGGGATTCACAAATCTTTTGCTCAGGAGCCATCACCAGTAGCAGCACCCCTGCCATGCGATCCGTTGGCAGTAACAAAGCACACATCCCAGTTTCCCCAGTCCTGCCGTATGCCATGACCCGGTGCAGTGGCGATGCAGGCTCCCTCCTGCTGCGGCTATCTGGGTGCCACAAATAATAAGTCACTGTAAAACCTGATGTGCCATATTATTTCCAACTTGTAAAACTCCATGAATTGGTAACCAGGGGCCAGAGATGGGATCCACCAGCAGACATAGACCTCTGCCAGGTGGACCTTGGCGTCAGAGTTGGCCACTTCCCACTCTGGGCACAGCGAAGGGGGAAAACCAGCCTCTTCGGAGGCACAGAGCCTCCCGACCCAACGTGGACCTCTAAAATAGATCTGATGAATCATGTGCTAAAAGTGGTTGGGTTTGCCTATGAAGGGAGTGCAGGGTGACTAGCTCGGCTGTGGAAGTCTCCCCAGGGGATATGTGAAGATGAATCTCTTCCTACAACTTTTTGGAGTTGAAAGAATTTTGTGGGTTGTGAATAAAACACAAATGTTTCCCAAACAGTGTGCATACCCACAGCTGGCTTTATCCCCTTCTGAATGGGGATTTTGGAACTCACATATGCATTTAATGCACAGTAACATCTATGGTGAAGGAACACCACTCTAGATCACAGCAACATTAAAATCTGAGCTATGCAGCAATTACTCAGAGATTTATACAGAGCATCTCGGTGCAACTGTGAGGAATACTTTCAAAAAAGGAGAGGTTCTGTAGAGATTTAAAGCATCTTCAGTTAAGGAGTAGTATTTCCTGACACTGGGTGTGATGGCTTGGGGAGACAACACGGCTTTCATCCTGATAGTAGTATTGCTGCAAGCTTAGACTGAAAAAAAATTGGTTTTTTTGCCAGATCTTACCAGAAACTTTCACCTCCATTAGCTGTAGGAGACAGAGTTGTGCACACAGAGCAAGGCTCCATGACGCACGGGAGAGGCTGCGGGGGGGTTTGTGTTGGGAGCACAGTGCCGTGAAGGAGGGACCAGGACTACGCGTGGCCTGAGAAAAGCTGAGAGCACCAGAGCTCTTATGCACGTGGGAATAACACAGGTGGTGTGAGCCACGAAATGCTCATTTCTTGGGGTTGTCAGTGCACGACTTTGCACCTTCTTTGTAAATTAGCAACACCGCTTTGAAAAAATACCTTCCTCCACAGTCAGTTCCTTTTCTTGCTGTAAATCACCTCCAGCCATCTGAATTTTGGCTACCTGCTTGGGTCAGCAGGGTAACGCTACCACAAAATTTGCTGTATCATGAACAACTCTGTCAATGTGTATCCATCTTTGCTAAGGAAGGAGAGAAGAACATAAGGTTAATGACTGCACTTTTGACCAACAGCTATTTTGCTGGCATTTTTAACGGCATTTGTTTTAACCAGTGATCACCAAAGTATGGCTGTAGCCTTATGATCTTCTACGGACGCTGATGGGACTTGGACGAGCAGCATCTTATTTACCCCTGTACATGGCAGGCGCTGCAGCCTGAGAGAAGGCAGGGGGGAAGGATTTTGAAAAGGAACCAGGGGAGGTAAAAAGAGGAAAACAGGCAGAAAACTGCAGCAGAGAAGAGATGAGGATATTCTGTAGCAAGGAGAGGGAAATTAGATGTCAAACCAACCACAGGTGGAAAAACCTAAAAATACAACTAACAAATGCCCTGGCCCAAGGTGAGCACCACAATGATAAGGCAGGAAAATATGTGAAAAGGTTATTTGGGTTTTTTTTGCCTACATTTGGGAGTCGGTTCTGCTGCTGAGCAAAGGAAAGTTGCATTTTCAGCTTGGCCTGCAAGGCTGCTCTGTAACTGCTTGCATGGGCCACCGAGTGCCCCGAGCTCCTCCGGCAGCAATGTGCCTGTTGCCTCAGGGGAGGCAGTATGTATCATCCCCTATATGGGTTGGGCTCATGTCAGAGCTGATTTTACACTGGTTTTTCCAGCACTTGATCCAGGCTGGGATTTTCCTTTCCTTGCATAACGCAAGGAGCTGAGGCAAATTTTCAGGTATTTCCAGTTTTCCTGCTCAGTGATGCCTCCAGGCCCTGATGCTGCAGGGCGCGGGCCCTAGGTCCCCTTCCCTCTGCACATGGGGTGGGGGGGGACACTCGCTTTGGGTGCCGCAGAGACCTGGGCTCCTCCTGGAGAAGCAAAACCTATGGCAGAGAGAGGCATCCGCCTGATCCCCCCTTCGCTGTCTGGAGGGACCTCAAGCTCTTAAAATCACACTTCCCGCAACTGCCTGATGCTTATTCCTTTTCTCCACATGGACCCAGGCACCATTGGGGCCAGTACCCTCCTCGGGACCAGCATGGGCATAGGAAAGAGGTGTAGGGTATCATCAACTAGGGTCTGCAACGGGGTTTTTGGGGAGCCAGGGGCAGGCTCTGAGCTGGCCACAGACAGCAACGCTCGGATGTGCTCCCTGCAAAGGGCACACTGGACGTCTGCTCATGGAAGGTTTCACCCCCAGAGCTCATAGCCGAGGCAGGAGGACAGCCCTGCCGGAGCAGGATGTGGCCACACATCATTGGGTTTCTGTGGCAGATGAAGACCTGCCCGCATAATGAGGAGTCCCCATCTTCCTAGGGTAGACAAAGCTAGAGCAGCTTCGGCCTGGAGTCTGCTCTGAAGCCTGCTTTGTTTTTCTCTGGGTGTGCTGCTCCAATTTTGCTGGAAACATGGCAAGCGCAGTGTATTTCTTCTTCATAAGCCAAGAAAAGTGGGGTTCACATTTTCAGGAAAGCCATCTGCATTTTCTATCTCTGTCACTTGAAAAAGCCCATCATTTAGTATCTCCTTGCTCTTCCGAGCTGCAACGCTTGTGAAAAATGGTAATGCTCCTCCTTTCCTGGGCCTGGCCATCCTTTTCCCTACGCCATCCTTGTGCCTCCTTCCTTCCCAGCCCAGCCCCGCATCCTCATGCACCAAGAAAACAGCCGGTACCTCTGGCCTCTCTCAGCTCCTGTGGTGCCTTCGCTGCTGCCTTTCCCTCCCTCCAGAGCATGCAGCCCACCACAGCCCAGCTGAATTTCGGTTATCTTTTGCCCATCCTGAACTGATAGCTATTTGGGCGATGTTTTGTGGGCATATAACACGGCAGCAGGTTTCCAAAGCTCAGTTAATAAAAAGCCTTATTAAGGTTTTGCTTGGCCTCTTGCAAAGCAGACAGTGAGGCTCTGATGGCTGTTGCTTACTTTAGCTCTGCTTTTAGCCCTCCCTTCATGGTGAGGTCCACCACCATCATCTGGAGCTCCCAGCCAGAGCAGGGTGGTGTATACAATATGGTCATAGGTAAGGAGAGTCACAGGGGTATGTCCCAAGTGAGACCTTCAGCCCTAAAACATCTGAGTGGAAAAGCTTGGGATCTGAGTGCGGGTCAGACAGAAAAGCATGGTGGTAGCACCCAGAAGCAACAATCCCGGCAGCTACCAAGTCCCAAAGGGTTGGGAGCTGCCTCAGAATGGCTAGGCTCTGAAAAATGAATGGTTGGTCCTTTTAGTTTTCCTTCTGTTCTGAAACTGAAAAGAGAGGTTTGACTTTCCCCTCTGACCAGGACCACCACACGGTAGCGGGGGACACTGTGACTCTGGGGTGCCGTATTTCCTTTAAAATTGAAGTCCTAACAACTGGTGAAGTTCAGAAGATCCAGTGGCATTTTCCTGATGGTGAAGTTGCTATATTCATTGCACATTCACAAAACGCATAGTGATACCCCAAGGCATCGCAGCCCAGAGCAATAAGCACAGCCTGGCCCCCTACAGAGGTGTCCTTTTTTCAGGGTTAAACCACGGCAAGAGGCCAGGGCAGGCAAGAAGCCATACTGCAGTCGTGGCTGGATAAACTTGGGCTGAAACACAGCCGGTGCGAGCCACCCTTAAGCCACCACTGCGATCCCGCATCCTCGGTGCCGGTGCTGAACGGCCACCTCCGTGTCAGCTGCTGTGTTCTGCCCGTCTGTTTGTCGAGCTGGGAAAGTGGGTGAGCACCCTCCCAGAATGAAAACCGTTATGCAAACACACACTCATGCCATTATCCTGCGGTTCACAGCCGTGTTTGAACTTGATTAAAAACGGTCAGGGCAACTGATGCGGCAGGGGCCAGGGATGCAGGCAAACGATGCAGGACTGGAGCTGGATGACGGCAAGTGTCTTCACCTGCAACCCTGGAAAAAATGAGCCTTACTGTAAGAACCCCAGCATCGCCCCGTCCACGATTCCAGCCAGCCAGGGAAAAGAAGGAGGTTTGCATGTCCTGAAGGTAGACAGGTTCGTGCTGGTCTGGACTGAGGATGAATTCACTGTGAACTTGGGAGAGCCACAAGCAGCTCCTTGGGAAGCAGAGAGCGGGGATCTCCCACCGGTGCAGTTTCAGGGGCAGGAGCTGCCTCCTGGGTGGAGCGGAGCCAGGCGAGCTAACCTCCCGATATTCACGTTTTGCTGTGGGACTTTCGCCCCGCCATGGAGCCAAAGGTGGCTCGACGCCGAGGCTGCCCGGGGATGCTCAGAGGGGAGCGGAGCAGCCCCACGGCGTCCGGAGCTGACCTGTGGATGTGCTGTCCCGCCCGGGCTAGGGGAGGGCGGGTGGGGTTTATCCTGCACTGTGCAGCGCTGTACAGCAAACAGGAGAAAGCAAAAGCACACAGACCTCCAGTGGCCCTCCCGAGTACTACACTGCGCTGTCACTGCCACCCCAGGGACGGGGACCTTGCCTGGGGCTCCTCTTCTCCCCTGCCACTGCGAGTGGGTGAACAAGAGCTCATGTACAAAGTGAGGGGTCCTGTAGAAAAGCAAAGAGATATGGCAGAGATCCTCTCCTCCTCCCTGCTTCAGAGGCCAGTGCCTCAAGCGTAAGGTTGGCTGAGGCTGCAGGCTGTGCTTCAGGTCTCAGGGAGGAGGACGGCCGGCACGTTGCCCACGCAGCGAAGCTGTCCCGTGGCAGTGCTAAGCTGCCTTTCCTGGGCTCGGTCTGACTTTTGGGGCCCAGAGTCGGCAGCTTGCCTAGGACGGCGCTCGTAGCCACAGGTCTTTGGAAATACAGATAAACCTTCACAGTTCTAATGTGGGTCTGGGACCTGGCGTGGGCTCAGCTCAGCCGCTTACAGCCCCCACTGGGCACTGCAACACGGAGCTTAAGTGCAGGTGAGACACTCAGGGATTTCATTTCCCAAACCTGACCATATGCTTTCTTACAACGAGGGACCAATGCTCACGACTGCTCAGTGGAAAAAATACTGAAGGGCCAGAAAAGGTCTGGTTTAAGGATTATTACAGTGCATTGCCGGGACAAGCACCACACATAACCTACGGCCTGCAGGAAACAGCATGGTAAGGAAACTCTGCACCCCTCTTCTTCCCTCCCTCCCTCTTTGAGAGACACAGAGGCTTTCCTACGCCATCCTCCCTCCTGGTGTTCTCATCCCGACAGGCACAAGGCTTGAACTAATCAGCTTCATGTGATCTCACCAAAACCCTTCTAACAACCAGCACTTCTTCACGCGCCTCTATTGTAAATACCTCCATAAGAAATGGTTACTCATTTACACTCGACGTGCCAGTCTGCTGCTCCGGGGGGGGGGGGGGGGGGATGTAGCAAAATA
>JAVKLA010000093.1:12760287-12771133 GCA_034782735.1 Sagittarius serpentarius | reverse complement strand
TGGCGGGGGGTGGGGGGTGCGTTGCGTAGACAGTGGTGTTTGGTATACTTCAGCTAAATGGAGAGGAAAAATCACCTGGGGAAACCTTGTCAGGCTCTGGCTAGAGGCCAATTTCAAACACTTTATGACTGCAAATTTGTTGCAGAGAATCAAAGAAGTGGTAGGCAGAGCACCCAGAAGCAGAATAAATGAACCTCTGTTAAATTCCATCAGGAGAGCCTGTACAGCAAGGGAAGAGCCAGGAAAGCTTGCCTTTCCTTTGAAGCTTTTCTGGAGCATGTCTTTAACGATGGGTGGCTGCAACTTCTTTCCAGATGATAAGGAACGTACAGACTCCAGGCTGTAAGGGTGGAGAAGATGGGGCTAACCAAAAATAAGCTCGGGGTGCCACCTGCGCTGACAGTAACCTGTAAATATTCCCCTGGGATGTGAATTAAAGCACTACTCCAGACGAGTAATGGTAAAGCTAGCATTTGCAAGTGGAGGGGGGAGGGATGATGCGCGAGTACTTAAATCTGGAGTGACTCTGGTGGGGGAAGTGCAGAATCCTCCCTGCCACAGCATGTGGTGGGGGGCTGAATTGCACAACAAAAACCAGGCTCCAAAGATTTGCACGAATTTAGAAAGAGAGGCAGGCACTTGGGTAGAAATATGCAAGAAAAATGAATATCTTGGTAAAAGCTCCTTTTTTGTCCCCTTTGTAGCGAATGTGCTTAGTAAGAGGTTCATTTTGACTTCTGAAGGAATTTCTGTCAAATATAATTATCGGAGAAGACTACAACTGCAAAGGTATTAAAGCTATGTTTGCAGAAACTGGGCTTCAGAGCACTTGTAGATGGAAGACATTTGTTGAGTTTGATTACATGTCATTTCATGTTTTTCTTTATGAATCTTCCAGCTGTGGTACATGGTGTCTGTTTAAAGGCAAGAATACTCCAGCAGGTTTGGTTTTTAAAAAGTCTCTGGCAGCTGCATTGTACTTAATTGATTTTGGTTTTTTCTCTCTGCCTTTCTTTTCACAGAAAGGCAGGAAAGTGAAACAAAGCACAGAAATGAAAGCAGTCTGTCAACACTGAAAACCTCTTAAACATAAATAATAAAACTTACTAAGTAATTCTCTGCCAGTCTTGCTTTTCATATTTTTAACTGTTCTCACTTAAGATAGTGTTGCCTTAATACAAAAGAATTGTTTCTCTTAGTATTGTTAAACTGAAAGAAGCATTACATTTGCATTAACAGACAACCAGGTTTGAAAGCCTGTCAAAAACATCCTGAATGGTTAGAAAAGCAAATGCGTTTCTTCCAAGTGGCTGAAGACTAATTTCATTTATATTCAGGATAAGACGAGGATGGTATCAAGAAATGCATATTAATTGCTACTCTTAGTTTTTGCATGGCCTGTATATTACATGTTGAAGGTATCCTTTCTGTTCATGAGCCTTTAAGGACTTTGGTGTTATTTGTAGATCAGATATTGTTACCCACTCTGTACATGAATCTATTATCTCTGTGTACCCCATCACAACAATGACCCCTGGCTGATGAACTGAGCGTTATTTTAAGCATGGGAAGGAAAAAAAAGGTGAAATCGATTTATTTCCCATTTTTGGACTGCTCAATAGCCCACAATTCAAACATGCACTGCACAATCTAGTGTGAATTAAATGTCACTGTTGGAATGTAAGAGGAATGATCCATTGAATTCAAATTATGAGGAACCCTGAACTGCTTTCAGCTGTCCTCGCGGGTGGCTGCCATTCCTAACGAGGAGTCAAGTGTCCAGGTAAGTTTGCAGAGCATGAGCAGCAAAGGTGGATTGTGTTTGCAGGAGATGGGGTGATAATTAACAGGGGTACTTGGTGTCTTGTGTTTTGGGAGCCACGGCCAGAATGCCTCCGTCTCTGCCGAGGAAAGTGCTCTTCAGAGTATTTCAGAGAAACCATGTTGTGTTTGCTTTAAGGGCTGGGAGCTTTGAGCTGTTCCTGCTATGCTTTTACGTAAAGGTTCCCCAGTGGAAATGGCAAGTCACACTGCTATTTTACCCTTACCCAGTTCTCCTGTGCTGCTGGGGTGCTATCAGGGCCCCCCCCCCCCCCCCCCGGCACTTGTGTAGATTCCAGTGGGATCTTGTCAGGGCTATGAATGCGTGGAGGAGGGGGATGGACTTCTGCAGCACAGGGGGATCCTCCATAACCAAAGCAGGGAGCAGAAGACTTGTCAACCCATAATTCCGTCCTGAGTTGATTTAAGACTCGAACAGAGCAGCTAAAGACCTGTGGCTGTATTCAATAGTTTATGAATTATCTTCGTTTTCTTTGGGGAAAAAAAAGGTCTTATTCGGCTTCTAAATGTCTGCAAGCATCACCTTGCAGAGCCATCAAACCCTGTTCTCCTCTAAAATCCAAATATGATTTGCTGAGGTTCAAAGCCGCAGCGGGATGACTTGTTCCTCCACCGAGCAAAACCACCGCCGTGCATCTTGTAGTGTCAGTACAGTGATGCAAGTGAAGAGGATACATGACAGCAGGAGGCAGGATCTATTGCTCATACTTCAAGATGTAAATCAGTCAAAGATAACTTCAGGTAAGAAAGAAACCTCTTCTCTATGTATTTAATGTCTAGCTATAAATTTATGAGGACTGTAACTCCCTCTCATGCAGCAATATTGACTAATGTGTTTTCTCTATATGCGAGTGTGCGTTTATCAGTTTGTTCTGCCCATAGCATAGGCATTCACAATCTTGATCATAGATGAGGACTCCCCTCTCCCAAGATTTTTTTTTTTTTTTTTTTTTTTCTTCCTAGTACAGATTCACTTTAAAAGTCTGCAGATGATGCTGTGGCTGTTCAAACAGCTCTGGGAAATGGCAGCCCGGGCAGCCACAGAGCAGTGTTCTTCACAATCCAAAATTTCACGCGATTATTTCATAAGAAAAACAAATTCATAGTGTGGAGCTTCCTGTCTCCTCACAGGCCATTAACATGGTAAATATGACGAGAAGGACTGTTTAAGAGCCGAGTTCAGGTCACTTCATTTCCTAGGTAGTGCAACCACATGCTTATAAACAGATCTCTCCTGCTTATTTTTGAGGCTCTGAAAGAACGGTATTCTGGAGGCCGTGTAAGCTCTACGCAAAAGCTTGCGTGCCTCGCGAAAGGAACTGCTATTTTAAGAGGGTGAGAGACATCAGAAGCCTCTAATTACGGCAGTGCAAATTGTCGGTGCTTGTATAGTAGGCTATATTAAAACGTGGTTTGTGTCGGTTGGCTTTCAAGCCAAGATAACAACCTCACAGGGAACCGGGATTTTGCATCAGTTGATTTAAAATGGATACCGCTCCAGTGCAGCCTGGATTAGATAAGGAGGCTCTCGGCCCTCGTGCTTCCGGGCGCTCAGTGAAACCTGCCCTGGAACGCCAGGCAAAGGCCAAGTATCTGTAGTTGCTAATTCCCTGCTGCTGCTGCTCCTGCAGGTAGCTTGTGAAGAGGACACAAAGGCTACTTAATTTCAGTGTCCCGTAACAGCTTTATAATAAGCTATGTGCTTCTGTAATAACTTACTGTTTTAATTCTGTTACATTGTTCGGGCTAAAAAGGTAAGAAATAAAAATCTTACAGGCATATTTCCCTTTAGTACTCAGCAATTTTAAGGCTGAGGTAACAGGATAGGAGGGGCACAAAAAAATAACTGAGCTAAATCCCACTGGCTTGAACCGTAGCTGCGGAGGCGGGTGCACCCGTGCAACCATTAAACACTTTGACACCACACATGGCACTAAAAATGACTTCCTACCATGTGCGAAACTCCTACAGCGCAAAGCGAAAGAGTGGCACGAGTAAGGGGGAGCAGGGCTCTGGAAAGGGTCTTTACGGTTTTGTGGCTGTAGCTTGGTGAGCTGCAGCCTTGCTCCTTCAGGTTCCTCGGCCCGCCATGGGAGCGGGACGGCGCTGCGCGAGGGATGAACAAGAGCGGGGGGCTTTTTTCGCGGAGGTCTTCTGCCCTCTCGCTCCCCCAGGCCGGCGGAGGGTAGAGCTAACAAGCGCGCGGCCTGAGGTGATGCGGTTGCTGCCGAAAGGCTCGAGCCCTTCTGGGGTGCAGCAGCATTTCTGAAAGCTGCCGTAACTGCCGTACTGTGTATCAACAGGCCATAAACTGTGACTTTACGACGGGATGTTTATTCAGTGTTGTGTAGCTGCAAGGGGAAAGTTAACAATGGAAGGAATTGCTCCTTAGTTCATTAATACTGTAGCTGGCTTTTAAAAAAATATAATAATTAAAAAGTAGTTGGCACAGACTGCGGGATTTACTAATCAATATGTCAGTTCATTCCCAAATGCCTCGTACATCTCGAGTTATTTTTGTCCAGCTCCCTCCTGCATATCCAGCTTGAACAGTCAGAAAGAAAAGCAAAATTCAGTGCACTAGCAGCGTCCTGCTGGGACTCACTCACGTCGGGATCTTCTAAAGGCATGTAAGTGGGGTGGAGGGGAACAGCCCATGTAGATATGGGAAGATATTCCATCCCTTTTACTAAAGCTGAGAAAATACCTGCTGGCGGGCCACAGACAGCATTGTTTCCTTTGTAAACGAGTTTTGGAAAAACTCAAAGATAGTGTTAAAGATCCTTTATTGTAACTGTGCAGTAAGAGCTTCGTAACCTACATCCAGTCACGGTACTCAAAACCTGCTTAACTCTGCAGCGGACAGGACTTCTGCGTATGAGAAGCTAGGCGCGTGCTCATGTGCCAGAACAGTTTCCCTGCGCTGGAGACCCCCCAAGTGTATCTGAGCACAGGGACCGTTCCCTGCGTGCCAGCAGTTACGTCGCAAAGACGCCAGTCCCATCAGATGGGACTGGGTTTTATTTGTGGCGGGATTAGCAAGGACGAAGTTGTGTGCTCTCAAGTCATAGAGGTGTTCAGTATCACAGTAAGAGGCTCAAAGAATGGGCAGTTAAGGTAAGACTAAGATACTTAAAACTTTCCACCAACCAGGCCTTGCCTCTCAGACTTTGCACGATTTACCTGTGATGCTCATGGCGGCGGGGCTAAAGGAGAAGAGAGCTATCGGAACTTGAACTCTTCTGGCAATCTGGGTTTGACAGTTCCTTCTCATGCCCTCCTCCTGGCTTATGCTGCTGCGGCCGGTGCCAGCCGAGCTGGGGAAGGGGTCGGGCGTAGGGTCCCTGTCCTTCTTGGCACTGTCGCGCTTGCCAGCTTCCTTTCTTGTACTCGGCCCTCCTGGCAAGTGCGCTTGCTAGGGTGTCAAAGACTACTGAAATCCAAGCAAGAATCCAGCAAAATCACTCCAAAGATACCTGCTGACAGCAGGAAGCCCTTGATTACACTGTTAATGAGCACACTGCTCAGGTTTTTTTGTCCATTTCGCTTTGGTTTTGCTCTTTCCTTGTTTAATGCCCATCCACCATGGGCATTACTAGGAGCTGGAGCACAAATGCAGGAGTCTGTCATAAACCTGAGGCTCTGGGGTGTGTTTTTGCTAGAGAGAAAACAACAAATGCTTCTTTTCTTCTGAAGTAGCTCGCCTGAGCCTTGAGCAATGGGAGATTTCTCTTGGCAGGCACAAAAAGGGTTCTCCGCTTTACATCGCGGCAGAGGGATGGCGGTGCGGAGGAGACTGCTGGCCAGCTGAGCCAGAGCTGCTGCTTGCCCACAGGCCTGCTCGATGAGCAAGGTGAATGCTGCCGGCTCCCCTCACCAGGCTCCTTGCTGCCCCGCGTGCTCCCAAAGTCCTTTCCCATCCCTCCGGTCCCGCACGGGTACCTGAGCCGCCTTCTCCTCTCCGATGGAAAACCAGTTTCGCAAGTTTCTGGAGCTTTTTTCAAACTGGTTACCAGTCGTGACCCGAGTGGAGATATTTAAGAAGTTTGCCGCCTCGAGAGCGGACTTCCATTACCGCAGGCTCGTCTGGGGCAAAGCTCATAGCAGCAGAAAGCCAAGGGTCAGCACGTTAACGCAGAATGCGTTCCGTTGGTAGGCTATCTTGATTTCCGTATAAATGCAGAGAATTACATTCAACTGTGCACCTTTCAGGCATGTGAAACACTAATGGTAAAGTAATTTTTGTCACTTTACGTTTTCATTTAGTTAGTTAATAAATGGAATTCTCTCTGGCATTCTTGCCGTTCTGTCTTGCTACGCCAACGCCTGAGCAGGGGTAATTTTGACTGGAATTAATGACTACCAATGGCACTTACACAGGTCCTTGGGTTTAAGTGCTAGCAAGCTAAATCTTGGAAACCTGAATTCCTAAAACCATCAGAGATGTTTAAAATGCCCTGTACTGCAAACTAATATTAATCTGTAGTTTGTTCTGTTCTGAGCCACGAAGGATCCGTAACGCCTTCCATACCGCTGTAGCCTGGCCAAGAGTTGTACCTTGTACCACTAAACCCACCTCTAACAAAAGAGAGGTCGTCGGTCATAACGGGCCGTCAGAGCCTGCTTTTCTGTTTCAGCCATTTTCCAGCCCTGGGAACGGCATGGTTTGTCCTCAGCTCCTTTGGTACCTGGAGGTTCCTGGCAATCACAGGCACCATCCTGGCTTTATTTCTAGCAAGCTTTATGACAAAGGTAATGATAAACTTCTGATTTTTCCTTTACATAATTCTTACATTCGGTCATGTATTATTGAGTATGGAGTGACACCCTAGAAGATGGTACATTTACCATCTTACCACATTCTTATTTCTTATAAATGGGAAAGGAGCATAGATCGCAGGTCACTCTGCACAGACAAATGAACTACAATTCAGAAGAGGAGGGGCGGGAATTATAAATGGTAGCAACCTTCTCCTTTGCCAGAGCACCGCTGGGATGGTGGTGGATGGGGGAACGTGGGCCTCTGCCGATCCCGCCTGGAGCAGGCGTCGAGCTACGTGCGGCCGATAGAGCAAGGAGTTCCCCTGTCGCAGGGAGCCGACGGGACTGCTCCGGGCGGACCCCGGCGCTGCCCCAGGGCGACGCGGGCGCTTGGGTCCGTGTGCGGGTGTAGCCCCTCCGGAGCGGGCGCCCGGGGTGGGGGGGCGGCTGCGACGGTGGGCAGGGCAGGGCCAGCGGTGGCTGAGGCAGACGGAGGCTGCACGGAAGTCAGAGCCTTTGAATTTCTTGTAGGTAGAGTCTGCTGCGGTCTGTTTGTGGACGGTGGTGACAAACGTCAGTGAGCGTACAGCTGGAAGTTGTACGTGGAGAACAGCGGGCGATACCTTGCAGGAAACGGGCAGAAAGATGCGTCTGTCAGGATGAGTGTTATCTGCTGTGTAGAGCAGTACCTCTCCCCAGCGACCGCCTTGGCAGGACAGGACTGCCGAGGCAGTTCGCAGCCTTAACAAATGACTTCCTACTAACAGTTCTTATCTTGTCTTAGTGGCTTTTGTTCTCCTGTAAGTGTTTCTCCTCTGTAAGGGAAGCAAGCTGCCTTTCCATAGCTAGTGCTGATGTGAGTAATGCACCTGCGGGTGGGAGGTGCCCATGCTCTGCACGCCAAGCAAGGGTTCCCTCTCTGGCGGAACGCAAGATGCCCGTTCTTTGGGATGCTGCCTTGAATGTTTGTCGCTACGCAGCAGAGAAGTCAAAAAGCGAGACTTCTAGCTCGTGGGCAGTTCTCAAAAAAAGAAGCGGACCTCGCCCTGCCCCCAGTTCCCAGAGCGTCAAGGCTTCCAGGAAACCTTTGCTTTGGGAGTACCAACAAACACTTTCCAAAATCAAATATGCTCCCAAGGCTTCTGAGTCACAAAACTGAGCTTGTTGCTGGCTTCTCTGCTGCTACTTCCCGAACTTGCCCTTCATTTCATTGGTGTCTAGCATATAATCCAAACCAGTCACATCAGCAGTATAATAAATCTTTCCTTATCGTTAAAATTCTTTTTCTGCTGCCTCATTCCCAGAAGATACTGCTGCTGTTGTGACAACTAAATGCATAGAATAGCCTTAAAGGTCAGATACGACTCATGGTACGTTAGCTTACTGATAAGAGTAAACCCAGAAGTGAAGAAAGGAAAAGGTAATAGTTTGCTTTTTACATTTTTTCCAGATTATTTGAAGTTAAATAATGCAAATGGCACATACTTACAAATTTTTTATCGGAAAACTACCTGTATAAAGGGATTCTAAACTTTTCTTTTTCTCAAAAACCATTTTCTTGAGAGTCTTGCTATCACCTGTTCTGTTTTCTTCTCCCCTAATATTTATTACTGAATTTTGTATAATTGGGAAATCTGTATGAGTTTAACAACTTTGATAGTTTCTAATTTACACAGAAATTCAGCTTGTGCTACAGGAAAAAATTTTCCTCTGTGAGATTAAAAAAAAAAATATTTTTTTTACCTTTTTGGAAAAGAGAATACGAAGGCATTTCATTCCCTTGTGAAGAGTACAAAGGGAGATAAAGAACGGCCAAAAGGACACACTGAGCTTCCAGTGGAAGTCCTGGTAGCGTGGGCACCTGCCTTTATCGCTGCATCACCGTTGCAGACAATGAAACCCCGACTCTAAACAGTGGAGTTTTCTTTAGCTTCTGGGCTATGGACTCTTTTATAAAATGCTGCTAGACATATACAAGTATCATACGGTGTGCCTCATCCTCTGTTCGTTACTTGCGCATGACTTTTGTTGCTGCTGGTAGCTTGTCTGCTGGATTTTTTATTTTTTTTTTTTTCCTAGGGATGTCTTCAATGCCTTTTCTTTTTGCCATCTATCACTGGACAGGGCTTACATTCAGTGCCTTCACTTTCATCTTTTCCAGCTCCAGAAGGCCCACTAGAAATGTATGTGAGAATTATGAGAGAACACCGAGGACTATTCAGACAGAAGGATAAATCATAGTTTCCAGTTTTCAACTGCTATCAAGCATCAGCATCCTCCCTTTAGTCCTCTTGTTAAGAGAGACAGGCAGACCCAGAGTGTTTGGCTCTGTTCTGCTCCTCTGGCTCGTCTTTCCTGATATTTTCTGAATCGTGACCTGAGTTGCAAATAATGGGATTGCTTATATGAAAGGATACATCTTCACATGAATAGAAACCATGCATTTGGACTCCTTGAAAACGGCTCTGTGGCATTTCATGTACTTTGTTCTCTGGTCAGAAGTTCAGGATGTTCCATTTCCAAATTTGATTTTCAGCTAAAATATAAATGCATCTCATTGACTGACCATCCTTGGAAGTTTATATGCTTTTAGAGTTAGACGTGAATGATTAATGCTTCTGCTGTGCTTGGCTATGAATCATTATATGATGCCCTGCTTTTTCTTTCTAAAACTCTGTGGCTGTAGCAAATAAGGTGTTTAAGGGAGAGGGGGGAGGAAAAAACGGTAGAATGTGACCTTCCTATTAGTTGTACTTCAGATGAAATAATATTCCTGCAAGGACATGTTTCTGTTGGAGTTTCTACCTAGCTTGTGAACTGTGACAAAGTACAGACCTATCGCCTGCAGGCTTCTGTAAGTAAATTCAAACATAGAAATCTTGAAAGTTGAAGCAACAGACCAAGCTGTCAAGATTTAAGTTTTAATACAATCCTAATTAACTGTAGCATTGTTTCCTCTCAAGTTCAGTTAGACGCTTTTGGGGTACTCAAATGAGGTAGTCCGCTGGGAAACACATTTGTCGCCTTCTGGTGGCCAATATTGTCCAGAGAACCCCTGAACCCCTCGCATCTCCCTCCGTGGTGGCGTAGAGGGGCTCCTGCTGTGGGAACCTGCTTCTTGCAGCCCTCTCACCTGGTCGTCCTTAGCCGTTGTTGGGGGGTGAGCTCCCTGAGGCAGGGATCAAAAAATGCATAAAGCTGATGGGCTCAGAGTTTTGTCTAGATCTCGAGAGCCGGTGTTGTCTATCCTGCACGCGAGTAACTAGTTCAAATTACCGATTTGAAAACAACGGGACGTGACTCATCTAAGTGCACGATTCTACGCTTAAGATGCAATGTGTTTTCCCAAACAGCCACCCACGTTTTGCTGCGATTCATCTGCTCGGGTGCTATTTCACCATCCCAGCGGCAGACAGCACTGCCTCTCCTTTGCCTATTGACAGAGCGTTTTTCCTCGCTGAGCCCTTAACTCGGGTACCTGATGGGGCAGATGCAGGCTGGGAGGAGCGAGGCACCGTGGGGGAGATGCTTGACCTCTGCTGCCAGTTTAAATCGGAGCAAACAGGAGACCAGCAATTGATTTGAGAAGGAATGAGGGATTAAAATTGCTCCGCGGGGTCTGCTCTCATGAGGGCAGATGCCACGCGTTTGCCCGGCAGGCATTACCCTGAACAGAATGACCATCCCAGAAAGCTTGGAGTCAGTGGCCCTCGTGGCACTCATCAATTCCACTTGCCGTATTTCTTCAGTGATGGGGCAAGGAAGACTTACCATTTGTCCTCTTCATCTGTTAGGGGGGAAAAAGGGCTTTGTCTGATGCTTGTTTTGTCATAAACACTGAGCTAGAGCAGGAAAGCACGTTTTAACTAAAACCAGAATTTTGGACAGTCTTTTCCAAGATGAATCCTTTCTTTGAGATGTTTGGAATGAAGCCTTCATGGGGAAAAACATTAAAATAAGCTGAGAGCCGGTGGCTGCCCGCTGAAGAGGAGATGGCAGCAGCATTCAGGGGCATGAAACCATGTGATTCTGCTTTGATAATACCTTAAATTTACACCAGCTTCTGTGCTCTTATTCAACTGCTGCTGTAGCAGAAGCACTCGCTTCACCTTACGGCAGGTATCTGCTTCTCCTGGGGAGACGAAGGACTCAAGATAGACCAAGGGAATTTGAAGTTATTTTCCTGCCTTATACCTTCAGCCCTTTTCCCTGCGCCACCCCCCCCCCCGCCCCCCCACCCCGT
>JAVKLA010000093.1:12732986-12760187 GCA_034782735.1 Sagittarius serpentarius | reverse complement strand
ATTGAGAACAATCCAGAGGCACTTCCTACCCTGTTGGCTAGTCAGGCTCTTTTAGAGAGAACTATTTTCTTTCAGGAGCCTGTCGTGTTTCTGTAACTTGGATCACTTGGGAACACGGTCTCATGCTACTTTGGGGATTAATTGCACTGAGTAATTACCGATTCCTCAGCCCTCAGAATGATTGTTTTACAAATAATTCCCTGCTTTAAAAGTTGATCACGCATGTGCTTCCTGAAACAACTGTGAAGAGGAAGTAATCCTCTGAAACTGTCGCTGTTTCTGTCATATGGCAGAGGAAGAAAAAGTCGCTGGGCTGTGAGAAGCAGCAGGTCGCAGGAGGGGCGGGCTGGCTCCACGTGCCGTCGCCAGCGGAGCGGGTTTGAACACGATTTGTTCTGGTGCCGTCGATGAGCTCTGCTCTTTGAGTGCAGGAGTGGCGGAGTGACGCCCTGTTGCCGAGCCCCGATGCTCGGCAAAACCTGCATCTAAAGGCTCGATGCAGATGGAGGGATGAAGCTGGGTTTCCAAGAAAAAGGGAAAGGAGCTAAAGGGGTGTGTGCGGCTCCATGAAAATCCTTGCCTTGAGCTTTTTCTCCCTGCTTCAGAAATTCAAATGGATACGGCAATCCGTGTGCCGTAAGGGGGACTACGTGGGTAAACAGAAAAATGTGATGGAATGAGAATTTAAAATAGTGAATGCGCAGTGGTGGTGTAAATGACAGACTACAGATGGGGTTTTGCTAAATGTATTAGCATGATAGGTGAAGCGGACTGACAGTGGTGTTAAAACCAATACCGGAGCATTAGTACATGGCAATCGCTATCCCTTCTGGTTGCAGTTCCCGATGTCAGGTGAAGAAAATGTCTATTAAGTTTATATGTCTGAAGCAGAGGAGGTATTTGTATTTCTTGTGGTAACAAATGTGCTTCTTTCTGAAAGTATGTGTTGGATGAATTTTTTTCTCCTTTGTAGGAGATGGAAAGCCTATCGCTATAACTGGAAAAAACCAGACGTGGTGGTAGGGCACTGGCGAGTGAATCAAACATCAGCCACGGCTGACTAGCTAAGGCAGAGGGGTGTCTCAGGGTGACTGCTTGCGGGCTGCCAATGAGCATGTGTGTATGTGTGCAGCCTGAAACAGGAGTGAATTGTCTTGAGTAAGTGAAACCTAGTATTTATGACCCTACCCCAACAATTTGTAACATCTGCCTCCTACTACAGAGGGCAGAACCGTAATCGAGAATATTTCTGAAAGCTAGGAAATATTGTTTGTAAAAGAATGTTATAGAAAATGCTTTTTAACTGCTTTCAGGATCTATGGTATCTGCAAAAAAAATAGTTTTAAATATAGAGATGGATTTTTTTTCTTTGAGATTTTTACTGCTTTAGCTAATGGTACCTGTGAGAATTCCACAGCAGATCTAAAGGTGAAAAGAGCGCACAGTTTGGTTTCTGGTTTTGGTTTGCATTTTAAAGGTAGGAAAAAAAAAAAGCATTCTTTCTCTTGCGCTTCTCAGGAGCGTACCTCTGACAATGCAGTTAATGTCATACGGGAACGGGGTGATAGCTTACCCGTTGCCTCGCTGGAGACTTGAGGCAGACCACAAATAGCCTACATTCGGATGTTGTCATCAATGAGGTATTTGATAGCTCGAGGGCTGTTCATCACTCAGCCGCTTTTGAAGGCTGTCAACTTCATTTCAGGGTACTTGTGTGACTTGGGTTTTGAGTGATGTGGCTCCCTGAATCTACTGTGGCATTGCTGATCTATGAAGGGCTTCCTGACACTACTTCTTTCTGTTCGAAGTGAGATGGGAGAAGGGTTAATGGGTGTCCTTTAGATTTTGACAGTTACCAGCAGTTAATATTTATATTGTATCAATCGGAAGTGGCTTAGTGTTCGAGTTTAATAGTGATGGCCATCTAGCCACAAAGAACAGGACCTTTTCTCCAAACCAAAACTTAACGCACTTTTATTTTTTTAGCCTCGTTTGCATTTACTTTACCTAGTCTAAAAGGCCAGATTAATTAGGGAAAGCTTAAATCTTCTCCTATGTGTTCGTGGCTGTGAAGGAATAGCACGGCCCTGCTTGCAGACCGAGCCAGAGAGCATTGCCCACCAGCCCCTTGCGTCAGGCACGCAGCCCCGTCTCCAGAGCGCTCCGTGGGGAAAAGCCCGGAGTCAGGGCTCTTGCTTGAAGCTGCATTGATCCAACCTCTCCAAGCACATGAGAGAAACGATGGCAGAGTCCTTCCCCGGACAGAACAATGCCATTTACTGCAAGACGTGGTCTTCAGAAATCAATCAGTCTTGTACTTTTCAGTAAATTCAGGCTGCTCCAAATTAAATTGGAAAAACTGACTGGCATGGAAGAAGTAATTCCTCTAAGTAAATTTCTGCCTAGATCCCTGCAATAATATCAATGCAGATTTCATGAGTGTATGTTTCATTAAATGGATTTTCGTTAGGAATGAGTTTCAAAATTTGCTAATATGTCAGACTCTGAGGACGCCCATAATTATATCCACAGACTTTCTAGAGCTATCCTTTTTTCCTCCTGTCTCTCTCTGCTTGTATTAATAAGCGTTTCTAAACTGCCTGTTAGTGTAATAGTCTGGCACACTTTACAAATTACAAAAACAATTTTGTTTTCTTTTTATTTCTCTCCCTTAATCTTCTCTTTCATTACTTTTAAGCATATTATCCTTCTGCTTTTTTAATAAAGTAGTGAAGATGAAAGCCTAATCACAGACAGTATCTAGACATTGGACTCTGGCCATGCCATCTCTTATGTTTTTGAACACATCTTCAGACACAAGCATGTGCCACAAGAAATGAACGTGTCCAGACCTGCACGCTGAAAGGACTCCCAAATTTCTGAAAAGGCAACTTCCCCGTAAGGGATCAGGGACCTTTAATGTGGTTGGGGGGGGACAAATCGCAGAGACGGGTCCCACTTGTGATCAGTGGCTGCCGGAGACGTCACTGTTCAGTGTCCAAGAAATCACGGCCTCGCGCTGCCTTGAGTCTCCTCCGGAGCTCTGCTATGCTTTGTGTGCTGGCGGGCTGCAGACGCGCTCTTGACCATAAAAAGAAGGGTCTCTGAGACAGCAAGAGAAATGAAAATGGGGAAATTGTGGATGTTTACACATTATTCTGCTGGTGAGTTATTCTCTCTGAAATTCGTAGAGAACCTGACCTACGGTTAATGAGTGTATTTTTTTTTTTGTCTTCAAGGTACTGATTATTTTGGTCTTTGGCTCAAAACTGTGCACTAATGAACTAGAAAACATTCCAACAAAAAGCTTGAGTTTTGATAATATTCCTTATTCTCTTTACTGTCTAATGCAATTGTTCTGTGTTTTGTTTTCCTGAAGCTCATGAATTTATTTGCCTGAGATAACCTTGATTAAGCTGTTGCCACTGAAAAAATCAACCTGAGTTTAGTGATCTTCCGAAGAAAGGATGATAACATACCCTTACATTTTGTCACTGTACATCACGTTGCATATAACTAATTGAACAGTGCTCACAAGACAGGTGGTTGATACTTTACTATCTCAAATTTTTGAGAAAGTTAGTATTTTCCTAAAAAGGAAAGTCTTGTTGTTAGAAAATTTTTCAGCTTCAGTAATTTGGCTGAGAAGCTGCACTCAAAAATTAGGAATTTTCTGTGATGAAGTCCCTCTTTCTCTCGAGGTGGCTCAATAATCTTTGGATTAATAAATCAAAAAGGATGCCAGCGTGGGGAACTAGTTCAACAGGATTTCCTAAAGAACATATACAGTGGGTATCATTAAAATGTACATCCTTTCTTTACTGAAATGTGTGTGATATTTCACAATGGGTGACTTTATACATATTGAAGATTGAACTTTTTTACTTCTGTTGGGGCTAAAACATTTCTGCCTCTGTTAGGAGATAAGCTTTTTACAAACATACTGTTTCTGAGAAATGTGCAGAAAAAGCAGTTACAGAAAAATATAAAATGTTACAATGATCATCTTCAAATGAGACAAGTTTTGGAATCAAGTATACTTTTTTTAATTGAGAGATTGACAAATTTCAGTACATCACATACTAAAGGATGGCAAAACAAAAGAATATAGAGGTAAAGCAAACTGAAGTTCACTCTGGGATTGTGTGGCTGGGTGTTGCCATAACCATCTCATAAGTTGGGTGGTTTTTTCGTGCCAAGTGTCCTTTGGGGCAGGTAAGCTAAGACAATTTGTTGTGGGAGGAAATGTTTGGTTCCAGAAGCAGAGGCAAAGTAGAGAAAGATGAAGGATATTGAGTAATCTAACCTTCCCTCCTCCAGGAGAAGAAGATACTTACACATAATTTTATAGTTTTATTTGGTCCTGTCTAAAATAATGGGGCTTCAAGTTGTTTGTCCTTCAAAGATGATTTTTTTCCCCCATTCAAATCTGTCCATCAACATTGTTATGCTATAGAAATAACTCAAATTATTTAAAGAAAATTTGCCCTGGCTTTTTTAGAAACGATTATCCATAGGACTTTTGCAGATAATGGACATCAGCTACACATCAGCTAGCTTAGGTTTATTCTTTCAGAACAAGAGTATGCAATTTAATGAGCATCACATTTCACATCCTTGAAAAACAATCGTACAAGGCCTTCTGAACCTCCAAAAAATAGGCATTTCTTGTCAGTCTGAAATACCTGACTTTTCAAATGCTCCCTACAAAATGTAAGTTTATTTCAGGTTTGTTAGCAATGCTAGGACACGCTGATTACCAAAAAAAATATAAATACGTGCTCAAAAATTTTATTTAGTTATACCTGTTCTGCAAGATGCTGGATGTTTGTGACCATCTTCAAAGTGACAGTAAATAAGGTTTCCTTTCTGAAAATTTATCTACCTAGCTTGAAACATTTGAATAACTTGCTGAACTTCTATGTGCTCAAATTAGGCAAGAATTTAATGCTATTGGACTGAAGGTTTCAGTATTTTCTATGAGTAGTTTCAGTGCCTGCTCATAATTATTCAATAACAATCTTACTGACATCAGCATATTGAAGATTGGAACCTTACAAATACAATGAGAAATTTCCCAAACCATCGCTGTCATATTAAGAAAGGACCAGGTTAACAAGTGTTGCGTTAAAAGGCTAAAGTATTTTGGCATGATGCCCAATCTGTCATCGTAAGTCCGGTCGCGTTCAGTGGACAGAACTATCACAATGACAGATGCACAAATCACGGGACACCCCTTTCAGTCTAGTCGCGTTCCGTGAACTACCACGTTTGGTCGTGTTCAATGAGAACCATCACGGCTAGATTAATGAATCGTGCAGTTTATTAAAGCAACAGATACACAGGTTCTTTTGGATTGCCGGCGATAATTTAACTGTCTGCAAAGCACGTGGGGTTTAGTTGCCAGATAAACTCAGTTATTTTTATACGCTTAACATACCGTCTAAGATTTCCCCCACTGTGTTGGATCTCTGTGTAGAAAGTACTAACGTGAGCCCAAACATTTCTTCTTTAATATCAACTGTTTTGCTGGAGAATTTTTTTTTTGTTGATTATAGCTTGTACATACAACATTGAAGGTGTGTTTACCATTGCTTCATAGGTTTTTCATTTTTAGTTAGAAATGCAAATTAATCAAGAACTGTCCTGATACTCCCTTGCCTCTGCTTCTTGTTCGTTATCTTTTTTTCTAAGAGGAATTTGAAATCACTTCTTGATTTCTGAAATGTACTGCCTTTTACTTCTGCAGCATTTCTGTTTTCAGTCCTCACTGTTTCAATTATATTTTGCTTTGACTTTGTCACTTTGTGACTGCTGAAGGAGTCGATATTTAGGCTCAAGGTACATACGTGAGACAACCCCCAAATTTCTCCCCGCTGTTTTTGTGGAAGCTGGGAGGGGCTCAGCAGAAAGCAGCAGCGGCTGCTGCCTCGTTCTAATCGTGAACCGTAAACCTCGGGTTCATTTCTTCTTACCGAAGACTGTCACGCGATCAGGATTCAGGATAACTGAATTGCTGCCCGTTTCTTTCCCTGTAATCCTCTCTTACCCTTCTTTACTTGTCAACAGGACTTAGTGCAGCAATTTGCCATGGCTGCATCCTGGGTGTTTCAGCCGGGTTTTTTTGTCTGCTTGTGTCATAACGAAATTAAAACAGTTAATTCTTAACTTCTACTGGAAGCGCTACCCCAATTCATTTTTTGAAGGTTGCATAGCCAAGACAACTACAGTTCATGATCTGTTCATGTCAGAATACTTTCTCTCATTTGATTTCACTTCAGCTTTCTGTGACAACTGAAGACAACAGTAAATTAGGATTTAAAAAAAAACTATTTTCCTTACTAGAAACAATCCATTAAATCTTGAGACTGAGAGAAACTAAGAAGAACAGGAAATTTCAGAATGAAGCATGCTACTCTGCTAGTAGTGGAGGTTTGCTATCCAGATGATAGGACAAAAGCTGCTTTATTTGCCATGCCCCAAAGGAAAAACAGATACCTCATAGCAGATGTGGAGGCAAAACTTCCCCTCCTTGAAGAACGTATGGACCAACACAGGCTGTTGGCTTTTTCCCACAAAAACACACCTTTGGTGAAGCCCGGTCTCTGAGGTCAGGCACTACGCGTGCCAGTCAAAGTCTTATGTGCTCACTATGAGAAAAAACACTCTTGGGACGCAGCTTCCGCAGTCCCCTTGCCTCCTCCTCACTTCATTTCCCTACCAAATTCCTGTAAAGTCTTTCTGGCAGTCTCAGAAATGGAAAAAGACCCTTAATTATGACCATTTGTAATGGCAGAGACCTACAAAGAAAGGCTTAGTGAAGTCTCACGTCTGAATCTCAGTCATCCGTCGGTCAGGGTACCTGCTTTCCTCCTCCTTGTATGCTGCTGTGCCACATCTGCAGAGGAGGAAGAGAAGGACTTAGCGCTACTTGCAAATTTAATTTGCTGTCCACGGGGAACGCAATGATGATGGCTTTTGACTTTTACATGAATAGAATGGAATCTAAATTTTTATCATCAGGACATGTGACATTAAATTTTAAAATATCTCTGAAGAGCACTAGGTTGCTGATTTTTCAAATGCTGATCTCCATCATTGCAGGGGACGAGAGGCTAAACATTGGGCTCAAGTGTTTAACAACTGGACATAAGTGTGAAGTATTTTAGGAGTTGAGAAAGCAAGATAGTGTGTTTCATGGACATAACCATTGATGCAAGTTAGCTGGAAGGTAGTATAGGAGGAATCAGGGCAGCACAGTGGGAACAGAGACATTCATCGAAGCCTGATGTGCGACACGGTAGTGTAGATTTTTTTCTCTTCATTTAAAAAAATCGCAAGAAAAATAATTCTGTCGTGATTCTACTGACTTTAACAGAGCTGGTGTCAGGCACCTGCTTGGTCAGCTCCTTTGCAAGCACCGTAGTGGAGCGGTGTGGCTTTGCGGGAAAGGTTGAGGAAGATGTCCTAAACCTAAAGGAAAGTGGAGATCAAAGCGTAAGTCTCCTGAAAATTCACAGTAATCTCCACTAATGGAGCAGAAAGAGGTTAACTTGCTGAGACGCTGAAAAAGAGATTGCCCCCAAACAGTTGCCTTTTACAGGTACCCGGTGCTCAGGTCTCAAAGCCACGTTTATGTGGAATTGATTTCTTCCTTCGCCTTAAGGCAAAGTAAATTGGCAAAGGACAACAGGTTATTAAGACTATATTTAAAATGGCATTGCCAGGCCTATACAGAAAGTTGTGAAGAAAAACTAACGTGCTACAAATTTCTCTGGCATCACGAATGGGGTTACTTTTCAATTTAGGTGTTTATCTACTCTTCTAAGAATTGTTTTTACAATACAATATTATAATTTTCCAAGGTTAAAGCTGATAGGAAAGTAACATGAAAATGAAAACTGAAGAGAAGTCTACAAGGAACAACTGAGAAGTATTACTTCTGCTTAGACTTCTGCTTAGTATTGTTTATTTAAAAATGAGCCCTGGTTTACTTCTCATTAAGAGCGTTATGCTTTTTTTTTTGGTTCAGACTCAGCAACAGTAAGGAATTTCAGTGCTACAATAAGGCGTTTAGGTTGAAACTGCAAGTTTACCTACACTTTAATTACACAAAACCATTATAATTAAATGCATTTCAAAGAGTATGTAAACAATGAAACCAAATCCTCCATATAGTAACATTAAATAAATAGGCAATGTTATTCTCTTTTCTCAGGACCAGATAACAACGAACCAATTATTCTTTACTGCTTTCCAAGAGGGCTTCTCATCGTACAGAGAGGCTTAACATCTGGATCAGCGCTTGCATAGTTTTTAATGAAGTCCTTTAGCTCTTAGAAATTATTGAGAAAGCATCTCCTGTGGAAAACAAAGATTAGTTTAGCTGGATGCCATGCTGAGCAACGGATGTTTTTCTTGGCTGGCTCGCCACAAAGCCGCTTCCATTCTCTGTACCAAGTAAAGATCTCCAGGCTGTAGGCCAGTAAACAAAGATTATTTTCTTATCATTCAGTACACGCTGTAACTTCTTGGTTTTCTTTAAGGGTGAGTAAATTGGGCCAAATTCTGGCTGTTACCATCGCTGCTTTGCGCTGGACTGCTCCCATGAAGGAGACTCGAAGGGACTCCGGGAGAAATCTATACGTATGCGATAGCCCTCACTGAGAATCCTACGTCTCTCTCCTGTAAACCCCCATGCATTAAGATTTGCCAGGATAAGGATTAAGCTGTGCGAGAGGGCTGTTGGCAGAGCACTGAAAGCACGTGCTGAAGTGCGAAGAACGGCAGCGAGAGACTGCCCTGAGGTACCAGCCGCCAGTAATTCTCCAAATCACTGCCAGGTACGCGCTCAGCCCAGAATTAAAAGGAAGAAAACAGCTGAAAAGGTTTGCGATGTTTTCCAAGCGGTTTTTTTTAATCCCGTTCCCCCTGTGCTGCGTTCCTGATCATCGAGGGCGATCTCTGGGAAGAGCATGGGTGCTCGCCCCCCCCACCCCCCCCCCCCACCCCGAGGGAGCAGCTGGGCGGGGCCGCAGGGCGCAGCAGCCTGTGCTGTGGGGTTCGGCCGCCCGGTGATTTTGACACTCTCTTCGCTCTTAGTCAAAAAACGTACCGCACGGGACCCCGAATAACCCTGCCAGATCGGGTCGCGCACACTCGCCTGGCAGAGCAAGATTTCGTTCCTCGGTGTAAGGCACGTGAGGAGCCTGATGAGACTGTCAGCCGATCTTTCCCTTGGATCCCAGATTCTATTCCTAAATCCCTTTAGCGGTTTTCTCAAACTTTTTGGCCAGTCGTTCCTGTTCTCTGGGCTTTCGTCTACCCGGTGGCTTACCACAGGGGCCTCTGTCTATACAAGGGCTTTCTACGATATTGCTAGTGCTGCTTCCAGCAGTGGTCAGGCTCAATAAATCGCAGCTGGTGAACAACTTTGATTTCTAGTTGAAGGGGTAACTGACGTAAGAAAAGCAATCATGGCAAAGTATTGTTCTGGTAAAGTGAATCAATGCGTGCTTAAAAACGTCCCATTCTGGGACCTGTGTTTAATGGGGTGACCGGAGTACGCTGCAAGAGCTAAGCCATGAAATCTTTGCTTTCCCCCTGAATATGAGGAAGCCTTCTACATCCAAATAGGTTGTTTGTTTGGTTTTGTTTTGGTTTTTAATACTCTCTTTTTAAATTCAAACGTGCAAGGAGAGAGACACTGAAAAAGGGACTTTGGCTAAAGGCTTCCGAGCAGTCATACCCACGCTGATGAACAGCATGGCTCTGCGCTTTCCCACGGAGGAACTGGAGAAGTGAAATGACATCTGACAGGTTCGTTTTTACGTTACCACAGTTTTTGGCTGAAGGCAAAATTGATTAAAAAGAGAGAAGACTCAGGATGTAAGCAGTTGTAGCTGTGTTTCTGCGCTGGAGTCCCGGTGTTAATCTCGACTCGGTGGCACCGGTTGGAGGAAGAGAAAAGACAATTCGGTACCAATTTCGATCTGTGTTTATAAATAAGAGCACTGATGTAATAGAATTTTTTTAATGCACGGGGTTTATGAATTCATATGTCGAGACAAGTGCAGCTGGGAAGTGATGGAAGAAATATATTGAGTAAGAAGCACCTGAGAATGGTGTGCTTAAGAGGGTAAATCATTGGAATAAATACAGCCGCTCTGGAGAAAAATTATTGTGCTAGTAAAATATTGAAGTGTGATTATTATCTATAGAAACATAAACACCTTTTACAGATCAGTGTATAGACAGATGTGCATACGAGGACAAAAGCATCCACCTGGTACGAATGAGCAAATTTAGAAGTGCTGGGGAAAAAACCCACAAGCGAGAAGCAACAGATTCTGCTTTACCTTTTGTGTCAGTCCTGTTAGTCTGGTTTTGTTCAGTGCTTTACATAAATGGTGCTGAGGGTATGACACAGCTCTGGTTTTTGTTAATTAGCCGAACTGACGAAGGATACTGACCAATTAAGACTCCAGTTAGGACTTGCAGTGCGACCAGTTTGCGCTACTTATAGCGTAATATTAAAAGGGAAGGGAGGGCGTTCTGTCTTTCCATGTTTGGGGTGTAAACGAGCTCAATAGAAACCTCTCCACATAAGGAATTCTAATAACAAGTTAAAAGATTCTGTAAAGAAATAAATTACTAACACTTTGAAAAAGGATGAAGCTCCAGAAACAACAAGGTGTAAGGGAGCCGTCAGAACTAATAATCCAAATATTTTTGCATCTCTCAACCTGTGAGGCCAGTCAATCTTTTAAATTACCTTTTTTATTTTTTTATAAGTTAGTCCTATAGCGAGTACCTAAATGAAACTTTTTAATATTTCATGGATTGCACATCTTCTAATCTGTTCTTTATTTCATTTTTATGAAAATTACCCTTCAAATTAGTTTTCATCATCCCAGGAAGACCCATATCTTATGCATTACAATTTTTTAATTATCTTGATTTGTGTACCGCTATGACTAGAGAAAATTCCAGCTTGAATTTCCAAAATGACTAGTGTGACATACATGGCATCTAAATGATGTTCCATCATGATCTTCCCTCATGGAAGAGCATTTTGGTTGGTCTTTTAAAATGCTTTCACTGAGCAACTTGAAGATGACTGATTTCAGTTTTGTGTTGCTTTCCCTAAATTAGCTTAATTCCGTAGGAATACTGGTTGCAAAGAGTTCAGATATTAATTGCCATGGCTCCCCCGGCCCCCCCCCCCCCCGGCCCTTCCTAACGTCTTCCTTAAGAGATGGTGTTCTCCCCCGGGAAACAAGCGGAAGGGTTTCCTTTCATGGGGAAACCGTAAGTGAGAAATGAGGCACAGGGCATCGATGCGTGGTGGGAAGCGGGGGAGACTGAAATACCTTTACTAAACATGTTTAATTAGTTGTTATCGCTGCAAGTTTTAGCCTTACGAAGTTTTGACATCCAGCCATGTGCTTGGGCTAGGAGGGCCAGCGCAAGGCACTCCAGGCCTGCCGGCGTTTTCTTACGTGAACGCTGACTGTTTTTCAAGGATAGGGGGTCAGCAAAGGAGATAAAGCTTCTCTGATGTTACACGCTGTCACAACTGTTGTTACAAGGGAAGCGGGGGACAGCCATGATGGCCGAGATATTCCGATGGCGTGAGAAACCAGGAATACCTCCAGGCTTCAAGCAGGCACTTGTTTGCCAAGTAGTTCCTGATAATCTAAATGGTAACAGCTGAAAAAGCAAGCACCAATCCGAGGAGTCAAGCGATAATATCAAGACTCTGATGCTGCACTTCTGCCTCCAATGGCTTCAGACTTTGATGTTTCTTAATCTTCAAGGTCAAGACAGCTGGTCTCAAGACTCCTTTGATGAGAAGAACAGCCAGGAGCAAGGTGGGGGTCTTCACTCTTCCCCAAGCGATGCTATCCCTGGCGCTTATGGAGCCTTTTCTGTCGGAGAGGGCTCGCCAACCTCTTTTCACAGGTCGGGACCGCTCTGCTCCAGCTCATCCAGACGGGTGTTACCCCCAGCACAGGTCCACCCCGGCGTGTTCAGGTGAGCGTGACCTGCTGAATGCCGGTCATCCCATTCCTTCTAATAGCGTCGGACTGGAATAGCCAGCAGACTAGCCTCGTACAGACCTGAGGACATCTAGGGTTAAGGGTAGGAGTCTGGCCCCCAGAGGGTGAGGAGCAAAAGCACGAGACAACACCGGGAGGTGAAGGTGGGCGCGCGAGGAGCGCAGGCTGAGGCACGCGCTCACGAACAGCACCACCTGTAGCTGCTTTCAGCAGCTTTTGTCATGTTTCACGCTGTATTTTTTTGTCCAAATATATTTCTCTTTGGGGGAAAGCTTTTTATGCTTCCTCTAGCATATATGCGGTATGTGTTTTATGAGTCTTATCTCCAGCTGATTTAGACAATACTTTCCCCCGACTGCTCTCGCTTCTGCTGGTTCACTTAGATGCTTCATCTCCCACACAGGGGCTCTAAATTATTTGAATTTTTTGAGTGTGCCCCGGAAACCTTGCTAAATCAGTCTTTCAGGTCAGGCATTCAATTCCACCCAGAAGCTGGAAATATTTGACAGCTTTCAGTGGTGTGGGTTTGTTTTCTTTTTTTTCCTTCTATCAGGAACTTAGAAATACAGAACCCTGTGAAAATGAATGAAAAGCCCTGCTTATGGAAAGCTGGTAGAGCTTTGCTGCACATTCAGATTGTATTGAAGGAAAGATTAACATGCAGATGAGGTTTTATTATTCTTCATCACTCCTGCTCTTCCTTGTTTCCCTGTAATGGATTTTGATTTATTTGATGATGGGATCAGACTTCTCTCCTCTGTATCATCAGGCACCTCCACACGTTTTCCACTAAGGAAGGGGAGGGGTTGGTAAGATTTGCATTATGTTTATTTGTGATTTTCCTTCTCCTACAACTGAGATCTGAGAATCCCTGGTAAGGAGAACCTGGTTTTTTTCCTAGATACAGGTCTATAAACCAATGCGAATATATAAATATGTATATATGTACAGATAAGAATTATACAATACATTATGTTAGTAGCTGGATCAGAAGTAGCTGGAGTTAAAGCAAAATTATTTTCTGTTTAAGAATATAAATGCGTTAGGCAAATTTTCCCAGCTGAGAAAGTTTCTGCTGTGTATTTTTGTCATTGTGTCATTCTTGTCAGAGAAAAACAGCCAAGAATTTTAATGTACCCTGAATTCATTAGTAGTTGGTAATGAATCTATGGTTCTACAAAATGCCTGCAAAACCACCACAATCTCTGTACACATTTGTCTATTTTAATAGTCTTCCTATAGCTATCCTAGGTCAAATACGTATTCATCATGCATCTGTCTTTACTTGCTGGCAAACTGAGCGAATAACACACACGCATTCGTCTGTGCTGTACCGAAGTTTAGATGTGTGCGAGTTTGTACATGTGTTTCCCATTAAAAAGGGAAAAACGCTTAAGCTTACAATAGATGTCTTTCTGTTTAGCTTACTTATTTTTATTCTGTATGTATTTCATTATTGTTAACAACCTTTTATCAATGTTACCATAGAAATGGTGAATGCTAATTCCTAGAATCATGCCAAAACTCACTTTCTATCTTGCTTACTTAGTTGCTCTCTGGCAAACAACGCTTGCTAGGTATCCGTGAATAATTCAGAGCAGCCACATTATTTGGCCAGTTTATTTTTGTGTGCAGTATCCTTGCATTTGAGCAATACATTTCACATTTTTTTAAAATTACTCTTGTGAAAATATGCTGAATTTGAAGGCAAAATCATCAGTGAATTTGCAGGGGGGCGGACGTGTCCATAAACTTAAAGAAAAGGAAGGACAGGGGCCTAAACTTATCTTCACATACTGAGTAGCTCTTTTCTTTTTGAAAGCTATTTTGTACTAATTCATAAGCTGTGTTTCTTCAAACTGGTACATTTATGTTTTAATGGAACTTGGTGACCATTAAGCATAAAGCATGTGCTGAGATGCTTTTTCATGTTTCTCCTGAGAGCTCCGACTGTCAGTAGAACTTCAGGCACTGCAGCTTTAACAGCTACAGCCATCTAGAACCTAGCTGAGTCATTTTGCCATAACATTACAATTTAGTTAATTTTTAAATACTAATTAGCGGGGGGTGGGAGGGGTGTGTGGAATATTCTAGAACCATCTTCTAACTACATTTGCGATGCAGCAATTAGTTAGAAAATTAACTCTCCTAAAATAACATTTCAGTATTCCATAATTAATATCGTTGGAGCACTCCACTATCAATCTTAAGAGTTTGGAAATAATAATTTCAAAATATTCCTACTGTAACGGATGAACTGGTTAAAAATCAGCATGTTCTTTCTGCTTCATGCATCATCATCAGCTGCTGCAAATTGCAAATGTCCCAGAATCAGAACTTGCCGGGCAATTTTGTTAACATAGCAGAGGGTGGAAAAGAATACGATTTAGTCTTCCACAGCAATACTGACTCTGTTGTGCTGACAACCCTGCTCATGCTTTATGGTACTGCATAATTGGACAGAGACAAACACATGAAAGATGCAGAGCAGGAGAAGGTACGTATTTTTATGTAGCCGTCCTCTTGATTATTCTCCCCCCAGCACATACATTATGGCCCTGAATAAAAAGAGGGAAGAGGAAGAAAGGCAGAAACGGTTACCTAAGTGCAGGATTCCGAACCTGTCTCCTGGCCTTGTGAATAAGAGGATTGATTTTCTAATGTACATAGCACTCGGTGACTCCTTTAGTCTGTGTTTACAGATTTGCTTGCCTATTTCATATCATTTGCCTATTTCCTTAAAGACTGTTTAACGCAGAAGTGGCACCTCTAGCCCTTTGGCATCGGATAGGCCTTTTGTTTCCTTGTATGGTCCGCGCTGTAAACGGCAGCAGCACCTAGGAGTTGAGCGTTAGCACAATTTAGGTAGAAAATAAACTGGTTCAGCTCTTACAATGAACTTCACAACTGACAAGTTTCTCCAAGAGCTACCCAAATCCTGCATTTTCACATAAACAGAATGTAAAACTCCGTTTGTAACAGCACCATCTGGAGTCGCAGTCCCCTTACAGCCCCTAAATCTGCACCCACACATTTGAGCCGAGAACTGGCGTACCTCATTATCCAGCTAGGGATCGGTAGGGGTCAGCCGTGGTTACGTCCAGATATTTGCACAGAGATTGCGCGTGCAAAACTACCCCTAATGTCTTTAATCGCTTCTGCCCGAGAACCCCATATGCACCCCTCGGTGTATTAACCTTTTTTAAAAACCATCCTCGCTACAAAAAGTTATTGCAGTGACAGTTAATCTTTAGACATTACGACTTGGAGTTTTCACAGCCTTTCAGTTTTTCAAACCGTTTTTGCCTTGCAATATACGGGTGGCTGTCTCTGCAAGCAAACTGGCGATGATTACTTCGACCAGCCCTGGTACCGGTGTTGCTGACCCTTCTCCTGCTGCGCACAGGAAGATTTCACATAAGCACAGAGTGACTGAAGCCAGCAATCTGCGTGGTAACCGACCTTCCGCTGCAGTAAACAGGTACTGCTTTTATCATCAGGATTTTTCAACTGTGGTTTCTCTCTCCACTTGAAAAGGTTTTGATCAAGAATGCTTGTTTTAAAAAAAAAAAAAAAAAATACTACTCTTCAGTACATGTATTATTATTAAATCTTTGTCTCTATTCATGCTGTCTCTTCACACGTCTTCCTTTAAATTAAAAAAACAGGCAACTCGACCCGAAGTTTCAAATCAAAGCAAAATTATTGATGCTTGTAAAACCGCAGTAAAATTGTTTCCATGTATGTTAGTAATATTTTTCATGTCCTAGCTGTGCTTGCACCATTCACAAAATGTTTAGAAAAATGCATATCAGCGTATACCAATAATCAGGGATTTATGATGTATACCATAGGTTTGAATGTCTTTATAGTGTGGCTTATAAAATTCTCACTTGCCGGAACAGAGCGTGCTGTAGTAACAGCACACTGTGCAGTCGGAGCATGTTTGCACGTGGTGCAGCGTTAAGGAGAAACCTGCTTTCCGCTGGCAGGTTCTCTCACATCTGTGAAAGATAACGGCCGAGAGGTGGAAGATGTAGCGCTCTTCGCCATGTTTGTCGACGTGGTGATAGCTGGTGTCCGATGCCTGTCTTCGAGCTCTGTTCTGAAGAAGAATGGGGTGGGCTAAAGATCTCGGTATCGCTGACTCTTTCTGATGAGTCTTATTTCACCGTGCCCTGTCTCTGTGTCGATGCCGGATAGCCGTTGCCTGCTGAAGGCAGCCCCCTCTTCAGGTTTTTCTCTCCTGTGCAATTTGTAGCAAGTAACCCTGGCTCTCCTTCCTCACGCAGCGTACACTTACTGTCGTCTTTCTCTCCTGCGTACCTGCAGAGCAGCCTAGTCTCTTACTTAACTGACCTCCCACCAGACTCGGAAGCACACGGTCTGGCTGGTCCCTGCAGCTCTGTTCTTGCAGAATAAAATAGGAAATGGGTTCTGCTGGGAGAACCCACCCGCGCTCCTCCAGGAAAAGCAGTAGGGACGCAAGCTGGGGGCTCGGTGACGGGAGGATTTAAGTTCTGGTGCGCCCAGGGAGGGGGAAAGTGTTAATTGCTTTGCCTGCGCAACTGGACCGTGAGGATTAGGACACCTCAGAGTTTTGGTTTTTTTCCCCACACTGATGCCAATTTTTAGTCCCTGTCTTTAGTGCTGTCTGTGAAGTGTTACCCTCTTGAAAGAGTGTGCATTTACTGGAATAATCACACTTTCTCTTCCCCTCTGTCAGCTATTAATAGTGATAAATTTTAATTGCATATGTAAATAAAAACACTGTGTACTCATTAGTTTAAATATGTTTTTCATTAGGCAAATGAAATGCTCATTGTATATGATGCAAAGCTAAAAGGAGAATGTTAACAGCAATGAGCAGTTTGGGAAGTGTATTGACTTGATTTTTAAAAATTGTTTTTTTAGGATAAAAATAAACCATGTTTTAAGGGGTTATTATGGGCAAATTTTGCAGTACGGGCACCTTGGGTTGGGAATGGAAAAACCAAAGTTAAGTGACAGAAGCATGGGTATGGTGGCAAGGCCAATGCATTTAAAACTTCTACTGAAGAGGAGAGATAGCACATCAACTCATATTACTATTTATAGCGCTGGCTGTTTCGGAGATTGTAACTGCAATGTGGGTAGCATTTTTCAGTTTCTATTTAGACAAATCCTGACATGTCTCACATTTTGATAACGTGAAGCATATTGGCCCCAAATTACATCACTTCTTCATTAATTTTCAAACTCTTGGAACCCAACACCCCAAATACACTTTTTGCTATTTTTAAGGACTGTGCAATTATAGTCAAGAAGATACAATTTTTCAGTTCAGTAATCCATACTTTCAAGCTTGGAGTATATTTATCTACCTACTTAGGTCATAATTTGTTTCCTTTCTATCAACAAAATGCCCAGAATTTCCTAGCCAATTTACTTGTAAACTGTCTTTACAGTCTCCTTCCACTGTTCTGCTCACTGGGAAATGATTAAAAATCTTATCACAAAGACATTTAGTAATTCAGGATAGTTTTATACAAAAGCCTGGCCTCTTTACACTTCAGTCTTAGTGAAAAGATGCTCTGTGGGTGTGACTTTCTAAAGTTGTTATGGCTCAGAACAGATTAACGATCTCTCTTTCGGCACTGGAAGAGATCGCATTGCTTGTGTGCTTACCCACTGAGGTCAGCCATTTGTCATTATAAAGCAGATATATATTGTAATAGCCAAACACATGTTTCCTGATTGATACGAGGACGTAAAATATCTTTCCCTCCAAAACTCAGAGCAACAAATACACTTTCTTCTCAATTGCTTTAGTAGGATAGCTAAGATAAAAACCATTTTTATTTTATGACGATAAGCTTGAATATCCTTGTCTCATCTGTGCTTCCTCAGTTCAAATTCTATCAAATTTTTATATCGGAGCACAGTAAAATATTTATACGCAAGATGGAGTGAAAAAAATGCGAAGGCTGGCTAGAGGGCAGTCCCTTGGAATTAACACAGAGCCAAAGCCTCAGCAAGCAGTCTAAAAAAAAAGGAATACGTCAGTCTTCTAGATTCTTCATTCGCCAAACTTAATTGTAGCTAGCAGGTTCCATTGCCAAGAGAATAAAGGCAAATGGAGATTCCGTTTTGTACGAAGAGCTATTGCACTTGACGTGGTTGAAAACAGATTCATAGATTTTAAGACCAAAAGGGACCACTATGGTATCAAATCAGACTTTCTACATAACAGAGGCCAGCGGGTTTCAGCTGCCAGTGCCCTGATCAAGTTCATGAATTCTGGCTGAGCTGGAGCACAGTTTTGAGCATGATACTCAATCTGGTCTTGGTTGAAAGAATTCAAGAGCCAAAGAATCTCTTTTGCATCTTCTTGCAGCAAATGGTTAACTGCTCTCACATTTAAAAAAGCAGTGTTGTGTGTTTGGTTTTTCACTTGTATAGACCAATCTTCCAGTCACTGTGTCATGTTTTATTTTATCCTGCCAGCGGGCCATCTGAGAAGAATGGGGATGATGGAGTTGGGGGAGAAAAGATACAGGACCTGTCAAACAAGACCATTTACTTTGGGTTGTTTGTTTTAAGAGATTAAAGGAGGCTGTGATTTACTACGTGATGACGTCACCTAATATATAATAGGTCATGATCTCACTTTTGCCCTTGATGCCCTCAAAATTCTGTTTTTTCTCGTCTGCTGTATTAAAAACAATAGGCAGTGCAATGTATAAGTAATGCTCACTGGATGTTCGTGCTGACACACAGTAAGAGCAATCTACCAAAATGCTAGCTCACTCTGGATCCACGCCCTGATGAATCCATGGACTAATTCCCAAAGGGTTTGAGCACAACAGCCCCCCCGCGCCCATTGTTTACAGGCTAAGGGGAAGCAGAAAGCAAGCATGTCCTGACCTTCATTATTGCTCTAAAGATTGTCTTTACCATTCAGAACAGAAGTTCTTGTTCCTCTCTAATCCATGCAGCGTTTCTTCAAAGTTGTCAGTACTCACAGAAAGTGGTTAGCTTTCATAAACGATTGCACCAAGCTCCAGACTGACTCCTTTGATTCTCATCCATCATCAGATCTTCTTTAGTGATTTCTCGTGAGGTTCCCCTCCCTCTTGCCACAGAATTTCTCTAGGCAGGAGAAGATGTACTTCAAATACGCATTAAATCTCGTACGTAGATATCTGCGCATACTGACACAACTCACTGTAGCATTTGACAGGTCCTTCTTCGGGTTCCTCGAGAAGCTTATGGCAGAGGTGAGAAATCTGAGGCTATGTAACACTTTAATCCGTAGTAAGCTTTCAAATATTTAAATTGTAGATACATCTAGACTGAGTGTTTTTAATGATAACATGTAATGTTACGCAGGAGGATGAGGAAACAGAATTTCTGTATAACTGATCTAAAACTAGCTTATCACATTTTATCCCCATTTAAATTTTTTATCTGAAACTTGGCTTAGTAGGAAATGGGAACATGTCAAGGAGCCAATGAACATTATCTCACGCCCCTTCTTCTTTAATTACTGTGCTTTCATGGGAGCTACTTCCCGTTCTGCTGTTACTCATAGTGAAATTATTGATGGACTTCTGGCTTAGTTCTGATTTGCTGGTATCTTGAGTACTACTGGGACCTCTGAATTTGGATGAGAGATGAACCTCCGCACAGTGGAAAACTCATTCACCAGTGTGTGATAAGGATCTGGATGGGTGCTACTTTGTCCAGTTTGGATTACTTTATGCAAACTGTGAATCCTTCTCAACCAAAATGTTATCGAATGGTCTACGCCATGTAGAGCGTACAACATCGACAAGAATGTAATTCTGAAGTAGAGTCAGCTTTCCAAAATCAAATTTATGACGAGGCAACTGGAGTGCTTTATAATAGGGCGAGTTAGCAATGTAATTGTAAGCTGTAGCAGGCACTAAGGAATACAGATAGGAGGGGTGAGAGAGGTCTGTGATCCATACATTTGCATATTAAGATAACTATCAGTTATAAAAAAGGAGCCACTGTTAAACTGTAGTACATTAAACAGTGGAACTGTACCTTACTTCTCCCAACGGCAACCATAACATCCTTGCAAGGCAGTACCGGAAAGGAGTGCCCATAAAGGGGTTCTTAGGTAAGCAATGCAAAATGTAAGTTCTGGATGACTTTTTTTTTTAAACTGAATTGCCTTTCAGCAAAACCAGCAGCGACTCTCTGCTTTGGATTTTGTTTTATCCTTTCCAAGATTCCCAGTTACAAAACAAGCGTCTCACAAGTGTGCTGAGCTGGAAAAGGTTTTCACCTCTTTCTCCAGGAAAAATCAAACAATTTCAGGATAATTTGCCAGCCTCCACTTTTCTCTTCAAGTAAGTGATTATCTGTCACACACCTGTTGGTGTAAATTTTGGGTTACGAAGGGTCATTTACTAATAAATACAGAGAGTTGTGGGAGGCAGAACGGGAAAAGAGAGTGAGTTTCTGTCTGCAAACTGTTTCCTTAATGCAGTCCAAGACAAGCAACTAAGGATACGATGTGATTTAGTATCTGTTTTGTGTCACGTAGTTAAAAACAGTATCTTGGCACTATATTTGTTCTACTGACTTACGTCACTTTTGACTTGCTATTTATCTATATCTCAGTAGCCCACCGCAGCAGCAGTTGTCGTTCAAGTCCCAATATACTCAATCGATTCACTGTGAAGCGTTTATTTACCATCTATGGGTAGCGAAGGCGCAGGAAATTAGAATAGTGAACGGACTTGAAGTTAGTAGCATTCCCTGCAGAGGCTAACCATAAGAAAAAAACCCCAAACCCAAAAAAACCGAAGTCCATCATGGATCAGTTTTCACTCTCTTCCTTGTGCTCTCCCCTGCTCGTAACAGATAGAGGAGCTTGCCGTGCAAAGCAACGTAGAAGACAGGATTCCCCAGAGAGAGGAGCAGCAACTTTTTGAGATGAAGATCCTTAATGTTTTGGGAGCTACTCTTGCCTTGGAGGAAGGCTACCCATGTGAACATAAAGCATGCCCTCCCAGGTGAGTCTGGTAATCTGTCTAGCCCAATATACATATATATATATCTCTCCATATATATACACAGTCGCTAGGGATGTGAATATAAATCTGTGTGGAAATCTGAACAAGAAATTACTAAGCAACTTGTGCAAGATGCATAGTGATCCGATGTCAGTTTTATGAACGCAGTCTCAAGATGATTTGAACCCCATCTGGGATAGGCTCAGCAGAGGTATGTGAGCCTTGGTTCAAAGCACATGGAAAATGGCATGCAGATCTTTATAGTGAACTCCTGAAGAAACGCTCTATGCTGTGCTTAACTGGGAGCGCACTGTGGCACTGGTGAGATCTGCCAAAGCACTGAAGTGCTTTGCCGTGGCCTTGTCTTCAGGCCTTGGCAAGCCCAAGCAGCGCCCTGGCACTGACAGCTTTCTCTAGTGCTGTTGAACGCAGATTCACACTAAATGAAACGCAATGCAAATAACTCCCCACAACTGCTGAAGGGTTGCAGTTCATCATTTTGTAAGCCTCTTCTTACATGGAAATATTTTCACTTTGGAGGTAGAGGAGCTCCCTAAAGCACCTATGGATTGTATTCTGCCCCCCCCCCCAAAAAAAAAAAAAAGTAAATAATGAAAGCAATTAGCAAAAAACCAACGTCTTGCCACAGCTGCAGAGAGTACAAGTGAGACAAAAGACGGTACAAACAGCGTAGGTAGCAAATGGAGGAGGACTCTCTTGACTCCTTCGTATCTATCTAGCCCCCTCTGGTCATTAGCTCATGAGCACAACATGGTAATGCACTTCAGTTGGTGATGCCTTTGGAAATGAAGGTAAATTATGGAAATATGCACGTGTACAGCACGTTATCTCCACTTCAGTGTATTTAACTGCAAGCTCTGATGTAAGGCAATGGATCTCAATTTGCAGAATGGCTGTTCAAATACTGAAATTCCTGGGTACTCAAAGGCAGATTACAAAGTGACTTCTTAAGACACACAGTTTTAGGTACCAAACCAAATATTTACCGTATCAGCCAGGGAACTCTATTTAAAAAACCCATCTACAAGCAAATTAATTGCTGTGAAAACAAACTTCCTCTGCATCATGGCCCTGTTAGTGCCACAATTTCTCACACACTCAGACTTGGACTCAGCAAAGCTCTTAAGCACCTGGTAATGCCTATTCCTAGTCATCAGTTTTTAATATTTAGTGTATTGGGTTTACGTGGGAAGGCTTTGGTAGCGGGGGGGGGGGGAGGGGGGGCTACAGGGGTGGTTTCTTTAAAAGTTGCTACTCTGGTTTGATTGGCAATAAATTAAGTTCATTTTCCCCAAATCAAGTCTGTTTCGCCTGTGATGGTAATTGGTTAAGTGATCCCTCCCTGTCCTTACCTCGACCCACGAGCCTTTCGTTTTATTCTCTCTCTCCTGTCCAGTCGAGGAGGGGGAGTGACAGAGCGGCTTTGGTGGGCGCCTGGTGTGCAGCCAGGGTCAACCCACCACCTTTGGTTATGCCTTGATTTCTGTGACACCTGTCATTAATGTTGAAACTGTTCTTAAACACTTGATTACTGTGGTTCTGCTCCAAAAGCTATGGACCTTGGTGGGAGGAGCTGCAGATTGTTTTAAGGGATCCTAAACTACAGATACCACACTAAATGATAGCCAGGCATTTTTATTTTAAGAAGTTATAATTTGCAGCTCAATACTTCCATAGGATGCCTTCCTACTTAGGAAGGCATTCAAGCGTGTTTTTAATTCCTATTGAATTTTATGATCTTGGAGCATATGTCTGAACTGATGCATTTTGAATAGGGAGGGGCACAGAGCACAGATCTGGTAAGTGTCATACTGAGTCTGTGCCCAAAGCATTTCATGAATCATGAATGCTTCTGTTCTCTCTGGAAAACTTCATCCTCTAAATGGGTTGCAAGATCACACAAAAGAGAAATTTGGTAGCAAGCCTTGTATATATTAGCCATTCATTATTAAACTTACAGAGCAGAAAAATCTTTGCAGTGCAGACACCGGGCATCCATTGATGGACAGGGAGTATGAAGACTCCTGTAGTAATGTCCCAGGTATTTCCTTAGCTGATTCGGAGGGCAGCGGCATGCTAGAATTACATTGTGCGTATGTATGTAGAATGAAAACTCTCTACTTTCAAAGCGGTTCACCTAGTTGCTATAAGCCTATCCCATGAAATAGTCAAGAGCTACTTTTACAGACATTAAATTTTACAGCAAATTTTGTGGAGTGGGGTGGGTAGGGTGTGTCGGCTTCTCCGCACGCTTTCTTGAACTGGCTTGCTTGCATTTTGTTTAAACTTCTAACTTCAACTTTCCTAAACTTAGTTCTCTCAGGTGAAATACTTCAGGACTTGTCCTTGAACCTACAGAATAAGAAATCAGCATGAGCTTTTCTCCTAACCAACGGTATTTTATGACATCTTCTACACTGAATTACTTAATGTCTCTAGATAGTTTCTGTTGTTAAAAACCCTGTGAAATCTGATGAACAGGAGCTTTTAACAATGATTTTTATTAATTAATGCACAATAAACCTGTCTTCAGTCCCTCTTTACTAAACAGAGCAAATAATCTGTGTTGCATGATTTTATCAGCTGTTATAGGTGTTCAATATGTATCTTTAGAGAACCGTTGCCGTTGAAAACGATACCATTTCCTTTTCTAAGTTTCTTAATAGGAGCATTCCTTTGAAAAAGCTTTATAATGGATTTTGTTTCCTTGTACAGCTCTATGCTCAACTCTTAACAAAACCCAAAAGTTAGAATTTTAAAAGTGCAATACCAGCTTAACGAAACGTGACCCTAGCATTGTTGTCCACTGTGGTTATCTTAACCAACCTTTTCTTTCTTTCTTCTAAGTCGCTTGAGATGCAAGGCAAATAAAGTGGCTGTAATGACATCTACTGACGCATAATTAAATTATTTTTTAAAGTCATTTATTGCAAGAATGTATTATTAATTCATAAATTATCTACAAAGGATGCAGCCAAAGACTAGAGCTTGGATCCAACACAAAGGATAACTGAAGTCCACTTGGGTGAAGGTCAGAGATCCGGATGGAAATGCGAAGAAGCCAACCAAAGGTAAAATCTGGACAGCTTAGTAAGTCCAAGCATGCTGAGACCAGGAGAACTATGCTTTGACCTTACTAAAAAACATGGAGATTCCTCCCTCAATGAATATTGACCAGAGGAGCACTGGTCAATAAAAATAGGTGAAGTATCTTAGCAACAAGAAAAGTGTAGGCCATTTTAAAGGGTAAAAGGTTTTACTAGGAGATTTCGAAGGTGAAGTTGATCTGCATTTTTATTAAAAAAAAAACCACCCTAGCATTAGTACAAGGAAGAATTGATTAGAGATTATTGAAGGGTACAGAGTGCACGTGTGATCTTTCTTTATCTAGCAAACTGTTTAGCTGCTTTTTTCTTTTTTTGCCCTAAAACCTTTTGAGTTTTATAAAAATGCTGATTTCTGTTTGCATGGTACAGAGTTGGGGATTTTTTTAGTGTATGGATATCTATTTTTGACTTTTTAACAGTCACCTTTCCAATAAAGCTATCTGAAGTTCTTGTGGCAATGTCCAGTTTGAGAATTTGACTCCTCGGAGCTCGTCAGTGTAGCGGTGACAGGGCTCAGGACTCAGCCTGCCTTAGCGCAAGTCTTTCCAGTTCCAGTTTTCAAGGATGTCTTAGACTTTGTAGGAGGAGGTCTCCGTTTATACAAACACGGTATTTTTGAACATATGCCTTTGAAAGCATGCTCCTCTGTTCCTGTGATTGGGACAGAAAATACAGAAAGATGAACATACGCTTGACTCATCGTACAGTATGAAATGAAGTTAGACAGAGGGCTTGGGGCGTTTGCTTAGCTTCCCTGGACTATCTGTCTTTCCCCGTGTGTTTCTCTTTAAAGTGCCACCCAGCCCCTTCTTAAGAGTTCATCAAATTTAGTGGAGAAGTAATATCTTCTATTAGATCAGTTCATACAGGTGGAAAAACAAACAGGATTTTGGGCTCAGCCTCTCTTGCTGACCTCTTTTATTTTCCTTACATCCTTAGACCGTGCTACTGTTACGAAAACACAACACTGACTACAGGAAGAGATTTTTTTTTTTAATCGGGTACTTTCTGCCCATATGAGCTACATTATCAAATCAGAAGATAAAACCGGGCTTCCTGAAATACGTGAACCACTACGCAGACTCAGAGATGACATTTATTTTTTTTTCCAATAGCGGACATGCAAAACAGCCTTGCCAACCCAGCAGCAATACACAGGGTTATGTACGTAGAGAAACTTGAGCTCTTGCAATTAGTGAAAATCAGTAAAGCTGTAACTCAAACACACCGGTGAAAGTGTCCTAATGTAAAGAAATCATTATTTATAGTAATTAATTATGGGCATTAGTCAAAATAGTAAAACATATTATTAAATACCAAGCTAACATACTGTGAATAATTAAAAAAAAAAAAAAAAAAGCAAAGTTGCTCTCAACTACCTGCTTATAAGATATGTACTGTCCGTCTGAAAAAAGTCCATAAAGGAATTAGCATATTTCTGGGGTTTTTTCTTTAACATTTAGGGAACAGAACTCAATCTATTGAATAATTGCTTTTAATACAAAAGTGCTTAAGGTGGGTGTAGGTTTAATGGTAGATCTGAGTCTCTGAAGGAAAGTATAATTATGTGATTTAAGATACATGGCAACTATAAGCATTGTGATATTCCAGTACATCTTTCATTGCCTTGTGCCTATTTTTTATACTGGATGTGAACTTATTTCAGCAGTCAGTGTAGAGTAGAGGACAAAACCAAAACAAATATTTAATGTGAGTAAGCAAAACAAAACGATTATGTCTTTCTCATCAGAAAGGTTAAGAACTTTACAAGGGACATCACGATGCCTTTGTGCGAATGCGATGCAAACACTGGACCCCACAAGTTACACCACACATCACGAAATAAGGCACCATTAAAACCATCATGGAAAATCAGCCACCTTGATATGTAATACTGAACTTTACCAGTGTCAGTATGTGTTTTGGGTAACAAGAAGTAAATTGGCGGCCCAGCCTAAAAATCGTTACAAAGCTTTGTTAGCTATTAAAGATCATTTGGGGATTTGAGAACTGCAGAAGTGGGGGGAGGGGGGTAGGAAAAAAGAGAAAGAAGCCCCATATTTCAGTGATCACAACCACCACTTGAGATGTTTGACAACAAACCGTTTATTTACTGCACCTTTCATGTTGAATAACTAGAAATGCTTTCCTTGATCAAATGCAAATGTGCTTTCACAGATATCAAAGGAAAATACCTGTGCATTTGTCTAAAATGGACTATTTTAATTGAAGATACAAACTAGGTTTTAACTGAGCATTTTGCCTTTCAGCACCAGGCTCCAGCCCTAGGACACCTGGACTCTAACAGCTGGTTTCTTTTGTAACTGCCTCCAGTTACCGCTTTTGAAAGCACACTCTTTTTTTCGCTCGCTACAGAAAAACCACAGCACATTTCTGCAAGAAATCAAAGGTACAGCTTTTTCTCCTTAGGTTCAGAGTGTAATTCATAGAGTTTTAAGATGTCTCCTCTCCAGGCAGAAGCAATGAATGTACAAAATTGTTTCATTTCCAGACATACACCTAAGGTTTACAATCCTTCTCTCTCTTTCTCCTCTATTTCTCTACCACTCACGTCACCCAAGAAACAAAGATGTATGCCAGGCAGACATTATAACTATCTTTGCTAACATCTGTTACAGGCCAATTTCAATGCTATTGCTACTTCCCTTCTCATTCTGTATGTATGAGCTGGTATTAATATCTCCAAGGAAAGTAAATGCATGAATCAATGTGTCTGAATTAAACAGGGCTGAACGAACGAAGCATACGTACGAAAGAGCGCGAGTTGTGTTTGTGCATTCAGGTACCGCGCTGAGCATCACGGGTGGCGTGGGACAGGGTGCGGAGGCCACGTCCAGCTTGACAGAGAAAGGCAGACCGGCCAGAGGAAGAGCTGGGAGGACCCTCTGTGCGAGGTGTCCCGGCCTTCCGTGAAAATAAGGGGGCGGGGGGCGGGGGGGGGGGGGGCAGCCTGGGTGGGGG
>JAVKLA010000093.1:12706823-12732886 GCA_034782735.1 Sagittarius serpentarius | reverse complement strand
CTGGGATGGTCGCCGGGGGGTAGGGGGGGCAGACTCTGGGCTGTGATGCCTGTCTGCTCTGCTGCCGCACAGGTCTCGGGGGAAAGGATTGGCAAACAGCCGCCCCATCGGGCCAGAGGCCCACAGGAGCAAAGCAGGAGGAGGGAGGAGATGGAGGACAGAGCACCAGAGGGCATCAGGAGCTGGAGGCAAAAGACCTGAAGACGTGCGGCAGCTGTCAGGTTAGTGCCCAGGGTAAGGAGCCGCTCCCAAGGCGAGATGTCTTTGGAAAATGCGGCACCTCCGTCATGGGAAGAAAACTGGGAGGAAGGGGGCAGGTACTTTCAGAAGCCATTTCTGAAAACTGCTGCTGAATAGACGTTGTGTGTGTTGCAGCTGCCTTTCTAGCTGTTCGCATTTGTCTTGCGAGCAGCCCTTGCAGAAGCTGCGTACGGAAGCGGTGTTTGTTCCGGTACTGCTGAGAGCGGGTGGGCAGTTACTCACCTGCTGGCTGACGTGTGGTCAGCTTGCTCGGAGCAGCTTCCAGCCCTGCGTTTGCTCGAGCACGCCTGCACCGGCCGAGGGGACGGTGCTTTTACGCTCTAGCCTTCCCAGCCCAGCTCATGCCCTTGTCAACAAGGCAGCCCACTGCTAGTCAGTGAGTAATAGCCACAGCCAGCGCAGCATCGACGCTGCCCCCAGCCCAGCGGCTCTCCCTCCTCTGCTCGTCTATCTTCCCCGCGACGCAAGTCAGAGGTTTCACAATCAGCCACCTCCAGCTGTCCCGTCCTAACAGGCACAGTCTGTTAGGAGCATTTTAGGAAAAGAATAAGAGGAGAAGATAGAAACCAGTAGCCGGCTTGTAAGGGAGAAGGGTGGTTAGGCTGGAACGTGCGCGGGTGATCGATACCTTTTTGTACCGTCCAGGTTTGCACCTTGCGCTATAGAGTACGGGAGTGGCTGAAACCCCTGTGTATTCATTCTTCCTTTCCATATGACTGTCCTGTTCTATGCTGAGTGCAAACAGGCTATGGTCCAGGAGCTGAGCCTGCTTCACGCTATATAATGTTTTGAAGACTGGCGTCACTGCTACTTTGCTTTGTGTGACAGCAATAGGCATTTTTGCAAGAGAAAAATACGTACAGGAAGCTCTCCAAGGTCACTATAACAGTGTAAATAGCCAGATGCTATTTCCCTGTGAATTACGAGGTTGAGCAGCCAAACATCTCTTAGTCATGTAAATTATGAAAATTCTGAGAACTGCAGTGCAGACAAGAAATCTATGGCTGCTGAATCATTTTCTCTGGTTCAAAAATGACCGTATCTTATCCTTCTGTTCCAGATTTTATTTGCATTGAATGACTGTGTTTCTTCCTGTCAGATATAGGGACAGAGCTAACGTCTTTGCTTTAGGATATTGTTCTTTTATTATCAAAAAAGGCATTCAGCAGACTTGCAGAGGATTCTCTTCAAGATGTGCGAAAAATGACACAAAACCAGTATTGAGCTATCTGCAGTTAAAGTGATTATTAAACCCCAGGACAGGTTTAAGGGTAATCCAGATGAATATTGTTTTCATCAAAGCAATAGTGAAGTCATCTGCTTTTTCCCTGTTGCCATAGGACCGACTTTATGAAAGGCATACCATCAAGTGAAATTGGAATTATTTTGCTCCAGTTGCTTTAAAGTTCAATTTTTATCAGTTACTGCTTGTAGTTATCTGACGTAAGAAAGACTACTTGCTTTCTGAATAGTGCCACTGATAGGTGATTTTTTCCCCCACTTTCATTTGGGAAGTTAGAAGTGTACTGTCTTCATCGCAAAAAAGAACACCGCAAGATGAAAATGCACTCCTTTTCTCTAGTGTAATAAATAAATAAATAAATAACGGCCATACACAAAACAAGAGGGATTTATTTGCAAGTCAGGTGACCAAAATACTGTGAATACAGACCAGATATGAGAAGAGCAGCAGGCGTTAATGCTACAGGCTTCAGTCTCGTCTCAGAAATCCAGGTAAACGCTTGTCTGTTGCGGCTACTTCTCGCCATTGCTGACTATTGAATGCGATGGTCCGGGTGCTAACTCTGACTCCAGAAGACCTTAGAGGCTGAAAGCAAACCGGCGATTGCTACAACACAGGCGTGAGATGCTACAGACAACCGCGTTCCTTAAACAACTTCTCAGAGCGACTGGCTGCTACTGGGGGCACGATGCTGGGCCCTGCATAGGTGCCTCGGAGGCGTGCAGTAAAAGTTGACTGTAGAAGCAGCACAAGAAGGAACTGGGAGAGTGAGGCAGCTGCCCTGAGGAGCACGCGGAGCCACATCAAGCTTTGGAGCTGTTGCAATTACTGGGGCACCTCAGCGGCCCCTCTTTGCCTTGGCAGGAAGAACAAGGAGCCGCGTTAGCGTGAGGGGCTGTTCTGTGCTCTTTATGAGGCCCCGAAGTACTCCGTGGCAGCCGGGCCATGCCCACGAGAGGTAACTTAGAAAACCCAGGCACCTACAGCTACGAGCGACTCTGAGAAAACAATCCACAGAAATAATTAAAAAGATAAGCAGCAAACTGAACACGCACAGAGCATACCGATTAGCGCCAGCACACACAGGCTGTGTACGCACAGCGTGAGGGTGTTCTGCACGGCGCGTTTTCCTACAGTCCCCCCTCAGCAACACTTGAAGTCGCTAAAGGAAACCAAACCACTGGTATGGTCCTTCCAGAGGTTTTTCAGTCCGAGGACAATCCCCGCGCACCAGATTAGATGCAGCTTCTGCGGCTCAGATTTACGCATCTGAGGACTAAAGCTAGTTGGTAGGAAAAACACTGGGAATGGGTGCCAGGCCACAGTTTAAACTTTGAGAATATGACAGTTATTTTTAATTGCATCAGAAGCGCGATCACTTCAGCAGCTCTGCTTCATCAAAGATAAAGTCAAATGACAACAGACAAAGTGGCAGAGGAAAATACGGTGCACAACATTTCATGAAACAATTTATAATACCAGCGTTGTTCACGTCAGGACAAAGTGAATGGGAATTGCACCTAAATTAGAATAATTAGGGTTAATACGCCCTTTGCACTGGTATGAATAATTATTTAATCCACAGGCCAGAATCAGTCTCGTTGAGTTCCTCTGATAATTTTATATTTAATAGAGTGTAAGAGGATAACAGCAGGAACAAACAACACTACATCTGGAGGAGGTTTGTAGTCCATACAAACTTAATCATTTAAGCTAATTCTACTCCATTCACTGTTTCTTCAGCTTGATCAGCCTGTCTGCTTTCCTAGTGGAAAAAGCATTCTTCTTTTTTTTCTACTTTTTCTGGTAATAATCTTTTTCGCTCTTACATGGCTTCTTTCAGTGATGCTGTCAGCCAGATGATGCCTAGTCCCAATTAGAAATTCAATCAATATTCACATAATGAGGGTTCTAGCAAAACCATGTCATTTAGTTCAAAGACATGGATGTATTACTGTAGCTATTCACGATTCAAGTAATTTAGGGCACCTCAGTGAAAAAAGATAAAATAAAGCTGAAAGGCTTAGAGGTAGTTAATTGTTACTATGGCAACTTCCTAAATAAGCTTTAGATTCTAGTCATTATTCAGTTTATTTGGAGGCAGAGCAGAATCATTAAAGATGAAACTTATTTAGAGCTCAGAACAGTTCTGGGATCTTCTAGTTTCCTGCTGGTCCTTATAAAGTTCCTTAAAGTTTGTCCATTTCAGCTTTGAACTGTATCCAAGAGCAAGATGCAGCCTGCATAGATTAAAAAACGGCAGCATGTTACATAGCAACGATCTAATTTTAATAACTTTGGCAATTGCATTTTTACATTTTTATATCCCAGTAGAACTCTTTTAAGTATATTGTGTGGGAAAGAAGTGGTCCTCAGTGAATGAGGCTCTCATCTGTCCTTAAAATGAAATGATTAAGATCTGGTTTTCAAAAATGGGCTCTGACTATGAGACGCCTTCATCATCTCCCAGTACAGGGTGCAATCCCCTCAAACCTTTTGGGAACCTGCCCCCTATCAAACGCTGGCTCTCAACACCGCTGTCCCATGATGAAATTCATAAATGGATCTGGGGAGCGCTATTAAGCTAACCCTAGGGTTTTTCCTTGCATGAAACCCCCATGTGCAGAAGGGTGGGGATACATTTTAGCCTGCTCCCTAGCCAGGACTGTAACATATCTGACAATTAGGAGCCGGGAGAAAGGCTGGCCTTTCATAAACCTTGCCACGCTGATCATGTCCACTTGTGTTCCGAAAGTGAACACGAGTGAATACATTCGGCCTCTGTGGAGGTGCATCACTGGAGCAGATTTAAAGAGCCTTACTTCTACAGGCAGCAATGGAGACAGCAAACACAGGAGACAACAGAACTGAGTAACTCTCGGCCACTACTCCGTAATTAGCTGGAGATCCGTATCAGCATAAAGTTTTTGCGTTTTCTCAGCAGCTAAAGCTCGCTTCCTTAACTACTCTATAGCACGTGATAAACCAGCAGAGGTCACGAAATAAAATTGCGTCTCGGTAGGAGACGCTCCATGGCTTCTCGCAGAAGTCACTTCCTAGCTCAGACCGCTTTCCCTCTTCCGCAGGCTGGAAATCTCTGAAGTCACTGCGTCATAACTGCAAAATTGCTAGGGAATGATGCCTTCAGTGTGAAGATACTTAGAAGATACCCCCGGAGGTGAACGTATAAGCAGTGTAGACCGAAGTAACGAACTCTTCTCAAAAAAATGCGGGACAAGTTACTTAGCTATGAGCTCAGTGCTCCTAAGGGTGAACGGCGGCTGGTACGCAGGCATCTTTAAAACGCCCTCAAGCAGCTTAACTGTGCGGGGTGGGGAAACGGCGGTATGTAGGTGTCTCTCAAAAAGGGGTGAAGGTAGACCAAGACAGACTGTTTTGTACGTGGCTAGGAGTCAATATGACATTGTCATAAAATAACCCCCTTCCCCACCACCTGCAAGCCTGTCTGTCTGCCCCGAGTTAATGGTCCTGGAGACCCCCAGCCCAGGACACACCTTGCTGTGTTTGAGAGCCCCACAGTGACTCCAGACTTCCTCCACAGTCAGCGTAGGGAAGCAGGCACTGCCAGGGCACGGTTCGTTCAGCCCTAGGCATTAAACTGTAAAAGAGATCAGGAAGTCAGCCTGTTTCTCTTCCCAGATCTTGAATTACGAAACGGGGGAGTCTTAAAGTAATGACTCTTTCCATTCTTTTTCCAAATGAAATTGTTCTGTTAGGGGTTTTTTTTAAAAATGCCTTTGCATTGCAAGGTTTGCGTGCTTTTGCGTTGAACATCAAAACGTCATGATATAAAACAGTCATAGTGGAAGTAAAACTGGTTCAGACTGGTTCCAGGATACTTCAGCAGACTTAATTCTGTTGATCTTTCTCCCTTTTTTTTGTTCTCAGAGAGCTTCTCCAGACTGTGCCCTGGTTTGGTTTTGGTTTTTCTCCCTGATTTAGAACAGTAAAAATGCTCTTTCAAATTTCACGTGATGAAAAAGGAAAGTGCATCCAGCTGCAATAGAAACCGTTTTTCTCTCCCATCTGAAAAGGCTGTACGATGTGCAGGAATTCTGCATTGCCTATTAGATGCACCACTCCTTTTCTATGGAAATCCATTCTCCAGAGTTATAATTCAGGGAACACGAGTTAAGGACTAACTTTGCTTAATTTATAAGAAGAGGGGAAAAAAAACCTGCTGAGCTAAAAACAAGCGAGAATATGGTCTGATCCCAAACAGTGCTGTTAAATCGGTCTGAGCGTTATTTATTGTATTTTATTTTCTTCACTGTTTTACAACCATAGCACCCGGCTGTTTGCTGTGTTGCAAGGGTAGTATTTTCAAGGTTAGCACAGAAGTAATCAAACACTCAATGATGGTATGAATATTCATATCAAGACACATTATGAGAAAGTAGATAGAGGCAAATATGCAATTTAAATATAGACTACAGCAGGAAATGGGACTTGAAACAGTAATTAGTGAAAATTACATGTTATTTACATAGGTAAATACACTGCAGGGGTTATGCATGTGATCTTTTCTATTAGCATTTGTTTGTCTGTGATTTAACCCTGATTTTAAAAGTTAGTTTTTTAAAACGTAAAAAGGGGAAGAAATGAACACTTTCTTTGTACCAGAAAATCTGCATTGCTTGCAGGATTACCGACTTGGGCTGTAAGCCAGGTTTCACAGCTAACGTGGATCAGAATAGGCCTCTACTGCAGAAAGTGGTGGTGTCCGTTCTCTAGAAGACAGGTTTTCTCCCCAGCTTTTCTTAGGCAACCTTAGGCAACTGACTCCTCTTTGGGCTACTGGAAGCCTGTGGGTGCTGGCAACGAGTGCCAGAGCTCCTACTGCCCGGACTAGATGGAAATAGTACCGCACCACTGAATTTCTTGCAGGAAGAGCAACTAGAAGGGGACAAAAGCACTCTGTTCCCTTGTTTAGGGAACATCTAGATCTAGATTAAGTTTCCTGCTTTTCATTTCAGAAACAGAAACGTGGCTCTAGCCTAGTAAGATCAGTACTAGCGTCCATCACGAGTCTCCACAGCCATCATACCAAAGGCAGCAATACTCATTTTAGTTCTACTCTGAACCATCTCATCTTGCTGGATTCCCTCCCCTTGTCTGCTCCTTTTTCCTTTATCACTTAATTGTCCCTTTCTCCTTCAGCCAAGAGGAAGGTGAGAGAAAAGGCTTGACTAATGTATCTCCTTTCCTCTCTTCAGCCAGCAGCATTCTTCCCTTACTATGACCAGCTGCCATGAACATGGAGTTAGCTGACAGTTTGGGCTTCCCAGAGAAAATGGATGGCAGGGAATTAACAAGGGGAACAGGGATGGAAACAGATGTCCCTCTTGCAAAGGCTCATTTATTCCTTAGCCTGTTGCCTCTGGTTGCTTTTGGTTGGGTACCCTACTGCGCTTGAGTCTTCAAGCAAGAAAAACAACTTCAGAGTATATAACATTTACTACGGGTGAACACGTGCAGGGGATAGCTACGACTACCATGCTATGGGGCCGTGCAAATATTCTTGTGACTCTGGATGAGTCTCTGCTGAACAGGCAGCAATCAGTCAGGTGAGGAAGGGTCTGCCTCTTGCTCCTTGGCGTAGGCTGATCTTTGATGCTGCTGACTTGCTGTCTTCCTATTCTTTGCTTTTCTTTCCCTAGGATTTTACAGCTTTTCATGTCAGTATTTTCCTCTTGAATCCCTGAGCTTTAAGTAACCCCATCTCAGCAAATACTGTTGAGTCTATTGTTTTGCTTTTCTTATCCTGCATGGCTTTAGCTCATGGGCTTTCTTACACTTTAATGGCATTTTTCTACAAAACTATCCTGGTGACAATTGTGCTGTGCAAAACCCGGCTGGGGCTCGTAGGCAGCTGAAGCTCTCAGCCACAGGGTACGAAGGGTTGTACCTTCCAGCCCAATTCACATTAGCTGCCCCAATGACATAAAGAATTGCAGCATAAAGCTCAAAGCAAAATTTGTGAGACAAGTGCATGACACTGCAGTGCAGTAACATTTTCAGGAAATTTCTGGGTGTAGGCTCCTGAGCTGGCACTTAGCAAATGCCCAGAATCCGGAGAGGGCACTGTCCTGCTGGAGGTCCTGTGCTCCTTTAATACAGAGAAACTAAAACATCTGACAGGGACTGGGTGGTTTCCCAAGGGGCAAGTGTCTCAACCTTGGTGTTCTGGGCAAATTCCAAGCTGGTCAGTCCCACTCTTATTTTTAAAGTTCACCTGACATTGCAAAATATGGGTTACTCTCTGTTCTTTTTAAAATCCAATTAAGACTTCAGTTTAGAAATCAGGGTAATGCAACCTTTGTTCTTGGTTATCTTCCATTTCCCATTTGCTTTTCATCACCAGACAAGCACTTGTGTGGATACAAGGAAAAACGCCGAGAACTCTTCCTATCTTTTATGCGTGCTCCAATACGCAAAGGCTCTGTGTGTGTGTGTGTGTGTGTAGTGTGTGTGTGTGTATCTGTCCTCTGCAGAGCAGCTGTGTATATCTAAGGATTTGCCACTTCTCCTTGTGGAGGTGGCAGCACATTGGTCCTTATTCTTTATAGAAAGTTTATTACTTTTTGTGAAGTACCTTGAGACTTTGTGGAATAAAAGAGTGTGTTGAGATAAAGATTATTTATTATTCATCATTCCAAATACATTTGTTCATACATTTTAAAGCTGGGAACAGCGTGTGATAAGAGACAGCTGCATAGCTAGGACTCTTACTGCAAGCATGCAAATAATTTTTCAGATCTGAAAAGAGGTGGTGGGCCCAAGCAAGCGCCTTTTTTTTCCCCAGCCATATCAGGTGGGCTAATGAAGGCTATTACTTCTCCCCATAAAACGTAACACAACGTGATCCCCAAAATTAACTAAAACTGTTGATAACAATCTCACTGTAGATAATAGCACAAGCACACAAAAAAGGATGTAAAAATGTCATAAAAATCACCTAGTCTCCAATTCGAATCTTTTGTATGAGGAACGCGTCCTGCAAGCAGAGCTACTGTAAATATCCCTTATCCCTGCATGCCCAACCTCTCCAACAAAAATTGCTTAAGGCAGCAAGAGGCAATTCAGCTGAAGAAATAAAAGCAAAACCAGTCTTCTTGCAGAAACCAGACATTTTGTAAAACCAAGTGGAGCAGAGAGAAGAGTAGATGTCCGTGACTGAAACGACCATGACAAGACAATCTCTCCATATGTCAGATGGATAAAATAACAACAGACTTCTCTGTGGAAATCTGATTGAAACTCACTCATATCAGGCCTCTGGGTTTTCTCAGAGAATGGAGATTAAGATTGTAGTAACTTTTCTCCACCTGTTCAAATGCGTTCCACTTCTCCATTTTTCCTCATTAAGGAGACAGGGAGGACTGAACATCTCCTGTTGCTTTTGGATTCAGTTTGGAATTGCTGAGTATTTCACAGGAAGCAATTTTTAGGGGGATAATGCCTCTAACTTGGGCTGAAATCTCATATGAGCATCTGCGGCATTTCAGACCCAAAGAAGGCTGGAGTGCCGCAGAGCAAGCCACGTTTATTGCAGTCACTTCTACAGGCTTTGAAACAAAAATATTTTATTCTACCTTATTGTTTGGCAGTTAAGAGGAGCCTCTTGGGAAGGGAAAAGCTAATTTCTTTTTTTCCTGCTAACAGTTTAGTAGTCGGTTCTATTCAGGATGAATCCCAAAGGATTATTTTCCTCGCTTTCACACTCTTCGGGATGAGGAAGTGTTACAATGGTCAACTGGAAGGGCTTATTTTTATATTAAGGATAACTACGCACTTCAGCAGTGGTTTGTCTCTGAAACCTGCAGGTGACTTTTTGAATCACAGACATGAACAAAGCAAAAAAGATCCTGTTCTGTACCTTGCTGTGCTCAGCGGCGTACAGTAGTTTGGTGGAGTCCATTTTCAATGAATCACTCTTAGGGAAAAACAAAACCTGAAGTGTCATGTGAAGGAGACACTGCTAAATTTCAGGTTCTGACCTGAGGAGCAAACACTGTCATATACATTGTGTGGGACTATGAAATGTTCCTCAAACAACAGCGATAAACCCTTTTCAGAGTAAACAGGCATGAAATCAAATGTCTAGAGTCAACCAACTGCCTCACTCCACTGAAAATCAGCAATTTGTAAATGCCCTTGGCCACCAGCTTCATCTTCAAGCATCCACATACCTTTCAAAAAATATCCCCTTTAGTCCTTCTCTGACTCAATTCTCTTATCCTTCCTCTCTGTTATAAACCTAAGATATTTGTACAGAACAGGTCATAGGAGAGGGTCTAATCCCAGGTGAGGAATTTAAGTACTATTGTAATTCATTATTTCTTGTCTCATTTTCTTTCACTTAAGATATTCTACGTTCTCTCTTTTCTGGTTTTTAGCTCTCGAGCGTGATCAGCTATTTTTTAAGGTATTAACTAGCTTGTTTCCAGTTTAGAGTCCATAAATGCATAGGCTTCCACTCTGCAAGACATTCTCACACAGTAGACATTCTGGCATAAAATCTTAGAATCCTTGGTTTGGGGAACAGATTTCTCCATTTTTTCTGCATGCTTCCCAAGATAGGGGCAGTGACTGTCTGCGACTCCCAAATGCTATTTCAAATGATTAATTCATGCCTTACGCTCAGGAACACACAAAATATCATGATGAACTTTTGCATACAGGAAAACAATATCTCTAGGTATTTGTGCTCAAGATTTGATTTATATAAATGACATTTTGCATGTAAACATACAGCCAGCCATTTCACTGCCTGCCAAGAGGTATTTGAGCTAAACACAATGACACTCTTCTTCTTAATCTAAAATGTCATGTTCTCATGTGCACCTACCATAAAGGTTATCACGCACATCAGAAAGTAAACAAATTATTTGGCAAATAATTAGCCTCACCAAATTTGTGCCTTTTTCTTCCTGGTTAAAATAACTTCTGTCAAGGAATATGACTCCCAAATAAGCATCCATCAATTTGGGGTGCCTGACTTTAAGATTATATGAAAATACTAACTGCCTTCCATTCACCCCAAGAAGGGCTGAGTCCCAGCTCCAGGGGGATCGAACAGATGTGTTCTGAAAATGCCAGTCCCCGGGCTAAAGTCTTCCAGGCAGTCCTGCCCGTAAAGCTTTCTCGAGGTTTTATGAATGACCAAGGGCCACACTCTCTTTCCCGAATCTGCACTTGCACTTGGAGCCCTGCATAGGTAGATCATTTATAACAGAAGATTGCTCTGGCTGAACGTGTGTTGAGATCTCTGTTTCTTCAGAAAAGGATGAGTGGCAAACATTACAGAGCACCTCTTCTTTTCTCCCTCTGGAGTTCAAAACGCTTTCAGGCTTCTGATCTACAACTGGAAGATCTGATCTGCTACTTCAGTACATATTTACCGAGTATCTCTGATGTGTCCGTTTTCCGCTCTACAACCACTGCAGCACAACTTTCCCAGGCCACTCCCCACGATACTCATTGCCCATATCTACCTATTCATTTGGCGTGTTATAGGTGGGTCTGGGGAAAACACGAAACCTAAGCTCTGAAGGCGAAATCTGAGTCGTGACCATTGCATGAGCCTCACCCTCCCTTTGCAGAAGGCTACAGTCACTGCCTCTGTTGCTGGGCGAACTTCTCCCCTGTTCTGCTATAGGATATGTAGATGCAGGCAATTCTCCAAATTTCAGTTAGCGTTTCCACCTTTTTTTAATTTGCTTTTTAAGTAATCAAAGTCTGAGTTATTGATCCTTTCTCCAGCAAAACAACCCTGCAGCCTGTATTTTGTCACAAGTGTAGTTAAGCTACTGTCGGGCTACAGCTGTCTTAGAGAGTGACATTGCCTACAGCTCAGAATCCACCTTGTTTCCCATCCTAGATTGTTGAATGGGAAGCCCAAGAGAGGCTTGCGTCATTTTAGTCTCTCTAATGTCAGATACGATGTGTATTAATTTTGATTTGCCATGTGAAAAATAAAGCAAAAAACTGCAGCTTTCCAATGACATGCCCAAATTTTCAGTTGAGGGATCCCGGACAAGACTTCTTTTTCCTTTACACATACACGTGCTATACATAATGAGGCAAAGAAAAAGAGGACTGCAGTTTGTTTGAGGAAACTTAGTTTTTTTCAATTTAAATCCTAGCAGGAAAAAAGGACTAAAATGCGGGTCTTGTTTCTTTTCTTTTTTTCACTTTCCTGCATGTTGAACCTTTTATTAAAAAAAAAAATCATAACAAAGAATATATAAAAGAAACATAAAAAGGAAATGTTCTTTCATTTTCAACCACAACAAAATTGATGGTATGTTTCACTGCCAGTGCTAAATTCCTCCTACTTCAGACTGAAGGAAATTTTTCCAAAACCAAATAGCGCATATACCTACCATAAATTAGGAGAGCCTATAGAGGTTGCTGTTGTTCAAATGGTGTTATTTTATTTTTCCATTGAGGTGGCTAAGCATCATTCTTCTGCTGTCCTTCAGTCCTGCCCGTGAGCTAAGGACCAACAACAATACTTTATTTTCCCTCAGATATTTTTCACTAAGGCAAGCTCCTAGTGCTATGAGAGGCCTGTTCGAGTAACAACTAAACGAAAACAGCCTTAAGATTGGAGCGTACAGGAACATCAACTGTAGTCTAATTGCTTAAAATGCTGAAGGCTTGCTCTTGAGCGTGGTTCCAAACCTCACGTGAGTACAAGGACCACATGCAAGTCCAGCAAAGCGCCCAGAAGGGTCTGAGTGTCCTGCACTGTACGGGAGGTTGCACAGCGTTGTGGTTTAACCCCCACCAGCAACCCAGCCCCACGCAGCCGCTCACTCACTGCCCCCCGACCCAGTGGGATGGGGGAGAGAATTGGAAAATAAAGTAAAGCTCGTGGGTTGAGATAAGAACAGTTTAAGAGAACAGAAATGAAGAAACTAACAATGACACTAATAACAACAAGAAAGTGACAATAATAATAATAAAAGGACCGGAATACACAAGACAAGTGATGCACAAGGCAGTTGCTCACCACTCGCCGACCGATGCCCGAGCTGCCCTCCTCCTCCCCACCCCCCCAGCTGGGCACGACGTCCCAGGGTATGGAATACCCCTGTGGCCAGTCCGGGCCAGCTGTCCCGGCTGTGTCCCCTCCTCCCAGCCGCCCTGTGCCCCTCCGGCCTTCTCGCTGGCTGGGCAGGAGAAGCTGAAAAGCCCTTGACCGAGTCTGAACCCGACTGAGCGACAACCGAAACCATCCGGGTGTTACCAACACCCTTCTCCTACCGAACCCAACACACAGCGCTGTGCCGGCTGCCGGGAGGGCCATTAACTCTGTCCCAGCCCAAACCAGGACACACACGCATAGGCAAAGAAGGGCAGCAGCTTGCAAACTATAGGGAATTGGCTATTTTAACCTGAAGGGTTGCCCCCACCTCTAACCTGCTGCTATGATGGATGCTGATGAGGGTCTCAGCTCTCACAGGCGGTGGCCCTTCCCTGTAGCAGCAGCAGCCCTCTGATACTTTCACCCGAACCAACCTCCTTCTTTCCCCTGTGAATGTCAGCAAAGAGACCTTTGAGAATGAGGGAAGCAGGGCTGCGGGGGGGGGGCACACAGTTGTTTGGGACAGGAAGCGGGAGGAGGGGTGGTCTAACAGGCTTGAGTCAAATATAAAGGCAGAGGAAGAATCACAGTCAGCTGACTGTACCACTGATCCTTTAACCCTGTTTTAAATCTGCATTTTCCTTCCTTCCAGCCCTTACTTCCTTTCTCTCCCATTCTACCACCACTCCAAAACTCAGTTTTATCTACAGAATAGCAAAGCCTGGAGTCGGCTCAGCTCCGTGGCTGTACCTGGAAGTCAGAGTCAGCCTCCAGGCCTGAAACAGAAGGAGCAGCGGAGTGCAAAGCTTCACCAGATGTTGCTCTCCTGCAGTTGTCAGTTACTGCTGCTCTGTTCAAGGGCTGCAGAAGTATTACTTCTCGTGCAAGAGCCAGCATTCCAGGAAGAGCTCAGGCTGAGCCAAATCGCCACTTGTGCTTGTTACTTACCCTGTGCATGGTAACTTCTGGCTTAAAACCAAGTTTGTGGCACTTAACTGTAGAAGTGATGATGGGCTAAATTGCTTCCTGAGTGGCACCCACAAATAAATATTAGAGCTGATCAAACAAAAGCCAAGACTCTGAAGTAACAGCAAAAACAGCAATTAGTTTAAATTTGTCATTGAAAACATAATTTTTTTGAAACTGAAAATAGTTCAGTTACAGCATTTTGCTGAAAGCCAAAAGAGACTATGTAAGCTCTTTTCCAGGATCCAGCAAGGGAAGGGAAGATAAAACAGAGGAGACCTTGGAACCAGCATTGCATCCATTTCCACCCCAGGCCTCTGGTTTTGCCCTGGTCCCGTATGGCATCAGGGCAGCGATAGCACCTCAGCCTCCCAACTGACATCGTACGAACGAGCTGGGGAGGGGCCGTGGTGCTATACAGACACCAAACTCCCACCTAGAGGGACCCTCTCATTAGTTTCACCTTCGTACTATGGTACCTGCCTGTAGGAGACAGCTTGTAACTCCCTGAAACTACAACTGAGAGAAGCAGCTGGAGGGAAGCGTGAACAATGCTAAGGGGGAGGGGGTGGGGGGGGTGGAGGCCCTCCGACCCTTTCCGAGGAATGTCTCAAACACTCGCAAAGTACCCTGAAACGAAACTGTCCTCACAGGGCGGATAATGGGGAGTCTGGGTAATGCAGGCCTGGTGCTCAATGAACTGATAAGGCTGACGCTTGACCCGTGCTGGAGGAATAGCCAAGGGTGCGGCTGGAGGAGGAAGCCCTGCCGAGACAGGACGGTTCTGCTCTGCTGCAACTTGTGAAGCGTGTTAACTCTCTGGTTTTGGGCCATCATGTCTGATGAATGACCTTTGCCTCATTATCCGCAAAATGCATATTAAAGTTGACACCCCTGCATATGCTAATGAAGATTATGGGGATCACACTAAACATATGTGACTACAGCACTCATCTCTCAACCCAAATCATGCTACATGTCACCTGGGGGTGAGGTGGGGCGAGAACCTGAAAGACCGTAGCAGGAGGGCAGGTCGTACTGATATGGCAAACATAAAGGGGGAAGATAGGTGCCACTGAAAAATGAAAGGAAAGTGTGCCTGGAATTCCGCAGAAGAGCATTGTTACAAACCAGAAACACCCCCGCTGGCTGAACCAACGCTGGAACCAGGACCAGTGATCTCTATTTCTCCCTCCCCCCTTTCTCTCCATTTCTCTTTTCTCTTAGAGTTGTTAAGTAATGCAAAGCGTACCTTACCTCTTGCCATAATTTGTTATATACCTAACCAATTATCGCAGAGCCTAGTTTAAGATATATATTAATCACTGTGGGAATCTAATAAATGTTTGTATACGGACCTTGAGAGTTGTCTCACCTTTGTCGACACCACTGGGGATTTGCGAATCTGAGTCACTCACCCTCCTCTTCTGTGTGGGTCGTGACACTGCCCTACCACAAGAACTGGGAATGGGGAGCAAGCCTGCACTTGCAGACCATTTTGACCATGACCACGAGCACAGCAGGGGTGTCTTTTTCTGTAGAAAATGCTGTGTTAAGTGACACACAGAGGTCTGGACAAACATGACAAAAGCACAGAATGCTCTCTGATGTACATAGGCAGCCTCCCCAGAGGTGATAGCATGCTGTAAGTTATTAGCCCGCTCATCTTTTAAGCTCCCATCTGCAATGAGAACTAGAATTAACTTTTTCATAGATGCTATTGAGATCACTCACGCAAATTTGACATTCTTGTGCTAAAATTCACGTTTGTGTTTATGTACTTTCAGGCATGCCATGCTTGTGAGGCCCGGCCCTGGACTGGATTTTAAGTGCAGGCCCATTAAATTGCTACCTGGTGCCAGGTCTTCTGAGCTAGTGCTTTCCAGTTCTCTTCTTGGATTTGTAACTTTCCCCAAATTATCCAGGGGAAAGTCAGATTACCTGACAGTAGGCTGCTTTTTCTTTTAAGGACCTCTGTACAGTTGTCCACGTGTTCCTAAGGTAATGCAAATGCAAACCCACTGCCTGCCAATGCTTTCCAACACCCAAGACCTTGGAATTAAACTTCTGCAATATTCAGTTATATTGCATCAAGCAACATGTACAGAATACATTTTTCACAAGTGAAACATTCTCAGAATCATCTAGTAAATCAAGCCACCTTTTATTTTAACAGCATACTTAGTGGTTTACACATAATGTTTAGGTGTGAAGTCATTACCATGAATAATTCAACTGTATTTTTTTTAATCTTGGGGTTTTTTTTCTTATTCACACTCTCCATTAACAAAGACATTCTGGTGAATGAAGTGCTGCAAGAACACTAAATTCATGAGGTGATAAAATTAAATATATATTCTGAAGCGTTTCTAAGATGGATTTATTATTCCTGAAGTATAATATAATGACAGCATTTGTTGATTCTGACTTTGTTATTATACTTTCTTTGACCTATTTGTTAAAAACTGCTTGCATATAATATGTTTCTTGTACAAAGCACATCTGTGCAACTCTATCAGAAAACAGCACTACTGACATGATTATGATAGAGCAAAGAAAATAATATAAAATGAATTTGCTAAGAAGTTAGTGAGCATAAAAATTATCGCTGCATCCTTTTAACTCACCGTTTAAGTCAATTTGCTTTATCCTTCCACCAGACTCCTCCCCATTCCCCACTCTTGGATCATGATCTCTTTTCTCATGCCCTACACTCACTTTGTGGCTAGCTATTTAACAATTTTTTTTCCGTCTTTCTCATTCATTGTGTGGCCTCAGTGCCTTATTTACTGCATCACTCTGACTCTCTGTGGATGGAAGATTTACTAATGCCCTCAGAGGCTGTTGTTTGTGTTTTTTTTTTTTAACTATGGAATCTGAGCACTTGACATAAACTGATGTCTTTATCTTCACACCACCTCTGTGAGATATTCTTCTTCCCATTTTACATATGAGGACCTGAAGGATAGGATAAAGGCGCAATACTAAAAGGTGCAAAGGTTTGTTTGTTTTATACCCAATATATAAGACATAAATTAGTTAGCCATTTATACTACTGTATTCATTCAGTGAACAGTTCTGATTAGCTTCTTTTCAAGTAGCCCTTCTGCAAACCAGACCCAGATATCCCTTCCAGAAAGAATGACACCCACTTTCACAAGGGCCTCTGAAAAGTATCGGATTTTATTAGTTGCCCAAGAATATACATGAAGGGTTTTTTTGGCAGAGTTAAAATGCAGTTCTCCAGAGCAGCTTGCATCCTTTTAAACCATAAGACTGTCTTCTCTTTTCTTCAGCTCCTTGTGTCATTTTAAACAGTATTATTTTTGCAACAAATGCAACAGTAATGATACAGGTGCCATTACACCACTCTGACCGCAATCCACAGCTCATATGAACAAAATATGAGTAGGCAATGAAATGCTTTCTCATGAAAGCACATACTGACACAGGTCAGAAACTGAGGTGATCTTAGTCCTGTTTTCCGGTGGAAACAGCTCTTCTATCTCACAACAGGTCACAATTTTTTAAGTCCATTTGCCAAACTACAGAGGTATTAAATTTCCCAATTAAGTAGTTTTAAAGATACTTGTGTTACAGACTAATTTATGAGCTTTTTCCCCAAAATCTTTCTGGTAAATGACAGAACAATTTTTCTCAATATATGTAAAGCTTATGGGAAATATGATGCTAAAATGTGGCAAAGCCATAAGATACTGATAATGGGTTTCCAAAACTGACAGTGTTAGAGACTATCGCTAAAAACCTGCTGGTTTTGGAGGTTAAATTAAATCAATAACCTCTGGTTAGGAAAAGCTAGCCTTGGCATTGGTAATTTTCTATATTTTTGTAGTATTGACTATTACATCCGTCTTTGAAATATGCTTCCAAGATACGACAGGTGATTTGAAGACCAGCCGATTTAATCAAACAGGCCAATCCCTATATTCCTATGAGTTAGTCTGCAGAAATGTGGTCTTTTTTGAATGTATTTTTTTTCCGTTGGAAACCTTAACATTTAATTATGTTTATGTGAACTTGGAAATTAAACATTTCTTATGATTTCATGTTGATTTTTAAAAAAGCTACAGCTGGACTTTTCCTCTCATCAGTGTGATTATCAGCTGATTTTTGGCTTAAAAGTGAGGAAAAAAAATCCCTATTATTTATTTAGCTAATTTCATTGAGTTATGAAGTACCACTTAGCATGGTTTTTAAAAGATAACTGTGAAGCCAACACAACAGTAATGTTAGATGGTGCAAACTAATTAATTCTAATTTTCTGCTTAATTAATGGGAGTAACTGTTTATTGGAGAAAGGGACATTCAGCTGTAGATTAAAGAAAAAAAATTCATTTTGAAACTGATAAAATCAAGTGAGATGCCAGCCCTTCTCCTTTTAGGTGGTTAAATGTGTGGGAGCATGGCATCAACGGTGGCTGGGGCAACTGTTTTGGTCTTTAAGAAGAAAAAGGAAAATTAGTAAGTCAACCTTAATTATGATCTTATGTGGGTTTATGGTGTTTGATAACCGTTGTCCCTAAAACATTCAAGGCTTAGGGTCTGTACAGAGCCAGCCACTTACCCACCTGGCAGGGTGTGCATGTTTGTGAACTTGTTTTGTTTTATGGATGCTTTGCTACAGGTAGCACAAGTCTGTTGTATACTACTCATCCGCTTCCTTCAACAAATGAAGGGCTTTAACTGTTGTTCCATGATTGTGCTGGGAAGGAATATGACTGGTCTGTTTTTAACAGCTTTGTGTGAGAGAAAGAGGTGTCTTCTTTTCAAGGCTTTTCAAAGCAGAGAGACCTTAAAAACGTACTTCACTTTATCAGCTCACACTGCTCATGCGAACAGAAATGAGACAGGGAAGAACAGGAAGGTCGAACTTGCATAAACACAGTGTCGCTCATGTTAACTGCCAGGAGGAAGAACAACATGCATCTGAACTGAATGCATTATGCAGAGAAGACAGAAGACGGTATTCTGGCAAAGTCAAATTTCTCTTTCATGCAAGCTCCCATGTGATAAAGCTTAGAAGTGCTATTTCCTTTTAGTAATGTGAGAAGCATAAACTAAAATGGATTATTATGACTCTGACATGGTGTTTTTAACAACAAAGGCAGAAGGAGCTTTACAATTTCTTTGTTTTAAAGTTTTGAGACATCAAACGTATTTTTCTGCTTCTATCAGCAAAAACCTAAATTCCCTAGCGCTATCACTCTAATGAAGCACTACTTCTGTCCAGGAATTCCACTTCCTGCTACAGAGAGGAATCCACCAGAAGCTGACCTCCTTGTCTTGAATTTCATGTGCAGCGAGTAGCTAAATCTGACATCAAATGATTTTGGGAAGAAAATTCAAAGTGAAAGCATTTCCTTTGAAAAAGCCATTTGAAACCTTTGGAGGACAAATACGGAAACATAATTTAAAAGTCTCTTTCACCCTTATGTAATTGGGGTTCATTTCAATAAATCCAGCGTTTGCTATGCATGGAAGATCTCCTCCTCTCTTACCACAAGCCCTGGACACTTTGGACTACTCTTTCATTCTGCGGCTTCCTATATCAGTGCTCCCTCATTCTGCTCATGTAATTCACTCAGATTTGTTTTTACCTTCAAGAAAATGCCTCGTCAGTTATTCAGGTTAAGCCTGCTGTAGCTGTGGGAGAACTGCCTGCCTTTCCCTGCGACGCAATGAAGCAGCACCCCGCAGCCCCACCTCAAGCCATGCCGGTGATGTGCAATCTCAGCTTTGCTTCTCGGCCACCTCTCTCTCTCTCCGCTGACAATACTCGAGGACTGGGGGAGAAGCTAGGCTGTCTGACATCATTACCTCTGCTGGGAAGGACTGTTTTATTTGTAACGCAAAGCAGATACGATTTTAGAACCTGATCTCTTTGACATCAAAAGCTGCGGAAGATTAGAAATGCTTAGATGTGCAGTTTTCTCAACTCATTTGCCTTGCTTCTCTCTTGAGTGTGTATTTCCATTTGTGCCTTAGTGCGTTCTGCTAGTTCTATAAACTGTGTATCTCTTCTCCCCCTCCCCCCTCCCCCAATTAGTTCCTCTGGGACTATTTTATTAAAGTCTTTTTGGCATTTCAAATATGTAGATGATATCATTAATCTGATTAAAGTGTAGGTACAAGTTGATAATATGAAATGCGAAAAAAGAAGCACAAGGTACAATTACTAATATAATTATTTTCATTATAAATACAATTACATGTTAAGTTGTTACTCGCGTAACCGCTTTAATTTTTTCCCATCTCTGAGACAAATAAGTTTTCCATTAGCTCTAATCTACTGTTGTGAGAGGCAGTTCTCTGCTCCTTTAGGAGGTATTGAGGTATTAAGGTATTGATGACTGAGGTGGACAGAATTATTAGCAGAGGGATACAAGCATTTTATCTCTCTGACTGGTCTGAACTCAAGTACGACAGCTCAGCTAGTAGAACTGTTCATTTTCCTAGGGGGACAAGCAATCGAGGTCTCAGTTTATTTTCCAATGGACAATGGTTTTACTGAAAAACCACGACAATCTACAGGCTTGTAGGTAATGTCAGGAAAAAGAGCCATGAAATCCCATTTCATCTCTAGAAGTGTCCCAGGAATGATTTTAAAGACCCGCTCTATTCTGCTTCACTGGCAGGGTACCACCAATGACATTTTATGACTACACTAGAGTGGCTCTTGCATCTGGGCATGATGGGCAGCGAAATAAGCCAATGCCATAAGAATTGCAAAGCAAAAATGGTGAACATGATGAGGAAGTGATTCAAGACAGGAATTCAGGGTGAAGAAAAGAGGTTTAATTCTGATGGGAAAGACAGCAAGTTCCTGGGGTTTCCCATAGGATAATTCTAGTGTGATACAGTTCTCCAGGGGAGCTATTGTGTTTTGCATTAAAACGGGGCTGTACCTGACCCCACTTCTTCTCTTCTTGTCCACTCTGAGGGAGTGATCATGAAGAGACAGTGAGCTAGTGGAGTCTGAATGGAAGGAAAATGCTGGCTTTGAAGCCCGCTAGTCCCCACGAATTCCCACACCTACACTGCAGCTGGGACTCATCAGCAGAGGATGATTTTTCTCTGGGATTTCCATGTTGCTGCCCAGACAGCACTGACTTGAACTAATGCAAGCAGATTACTTCCAAAGCTAAACCTATATCCCTCAGGGTAGTAATTCAAAGTTGAACTTGTTGATGTAAATTAAGGAAGACTTAATTCAAAAAGCTTGTATCTGTACAATGATTCATGCACATCTAACCCTGGGATTTCTTGATCTCTCAGTTAGAGGAGTGGGTCGGGAAACTAGCATTCTGTTCTTGCTGTTGTCTCAGTACAATGTGTGTTGTGGGATCATTTTCTTCCTGTGTATTATTTGGTTTGCTTATCTATAAAGGGTCTAAAATAATAATTTAGATTTTTTCAGATGTACTTTTTTTTTACTTATTAGGTTCTATAAAATCCTTTAAAGTTTCCACATATTTATGTTTGCATGTGCATGCCTCCTTTTCTTGCTCTGGTAAAGTGTCTTCTAACTGCATGAGGCTGCAGTTAGTGAAATGGGGGTGGGGTGGGGTGGGAGGGGGCTACATCAGGTGAAATTAGGGTGAACTGAGCATTGTAATGAAGCACATATTTCCCTCATAGATTTGATCTCAGTGTAAAGGGATAAAAAAATATTTATGCAGGCTTTCCTGATGGGAAGCAAGTGAATGAAAAATCAGAAACGCTCTTAATCTGTATGACACCTTAAAGAAGCACGCAGGAACAAGTTCTGTCTTTCAGCCACAATCAAGGGTTGCAAAGCTACCCTAAAATCTCAGTGAAGAAAACCCAGTATGCAGCTGCCATTCACTCAGCCCAACAGGCTACCTGGTCGAAAGGCTGAGGTACAACACAGCATTAGAGCAGCAGTGTGGAAGAACGCAGCAAACAAGATCTGCGGGTGATGGCTAACAGACAGGGTTTTTCTGCTAAATGACCAGCAAAACCCCATTAAGTATTAAAAAAGATGACCACACAGAATAGCAGATTAATGTACAGTTCTGAAACATGAGTCCTGATCCAGATTCAGTGTTTAGTATGTATGCTGGATAAAACCTCAGAGCCTGTTTTTTGCAAAGATTATTAGATTGTATTAAATCCTCTAATGCCTAGGAAGCAACTGTGACTGAGCTCTCCCACTTATCCCAAAATAGTTGGCAGGATCTAAAGTTGAATCCTGACAAAACTAGAGTTAGAGCACAACTGGGAGTTTTATTCCCTCTTCTGGCACACAGGACAGTCCCTGGCCTCTGCTACTGTATGAGCTCCTTTGCGCGCTGCCGGTGTTGTGCCCCTTGATTCTTCCCTTCCGAGCAAAAGGAACTTCTGCCAAGATTCACGCACACTTCCTGAGCCTGGGAGCCCCTTTAGCTTGTCCCAAGTACTACACAAAGTACATGGAGTGGCCACAGATACAATGCATCCAGAGTGAATTATGAGACGCTGGTAAACATCACTTTAGTTCTGTAACTTGAGAGGTGAAAGCTGTCCAGTTAGGAAGAAAAACACAAAACAGAAGGAAGAATGAAGAGATAACAATAATGAGGCAGAGAAGAAAAAAAAAGAAGCAGGTGTTTAGTGACTCCCACGAAGAACAGAAACATATGAAAGCAACTATTCAGGAAGAGGCAAACTCTAACTGAGCCTTTTTTCACTGCCGCTATGCTATTGTAAACAGCTGCAGCGAAGGCTTTCTGAAAGAAACAAGCACAGATTACAAGAGAAAAGGAAGCAATATTCACGACGCATTTAATGATAAAAATGATCAATAGGCTTCCTAATGCAATGCTTCATCCCAAATACTAGATATGCTTTGAGGTCCGATGGCTGTTCTCTCTCTTCTTCCTCTCAAAAAATGTGGTCGTCTAAAGATAGCACGTTATCCAACAGAAGCATACTTCAGAAATTTTCAAATGTTGCCACAGAGAGTTTGTTTTCTTGTGAGTTATGTCAATTAGTTTTGCTTTTGTAATTCTATTAAAAGGGGTCTACAGTTCCATAATCAGATATTAGGAGATTTTGTTGTGGTATATAACATGTAGTCCCTCAAACATGGCGGAGCAAGGAACAGAACTTTATGTGAGGTGACACCAGATATCAATCATCCTCCAGGAACAGCAGAGAATTACAAGAGAGTAATCTCTGACTAATGGTTGCACCAGTAAAACACCTGCTGAACAATCTCATGTAATACACTGATTCATTCAGATGTCGGCCTGGTGGTCCTTCCTTTAGTAAAAGCTGTAGTAGCTGAATGTCTTTGTTCTGAATACATTGACCAAACCCAAGCTCAGTACACTCTAGTTTGAACACAAAGCTGCTGGAAGAAGACACTATTCCTAGATAAAGAAATTTTAAGAACTTTCAGCACAAGCACTGATAAACTCCATATAGTTTAGGAATATTTCAAAAACTCTGGAAACAGCAGCCCTCCTTCTAGCTCAGAAATGTATGCCAAATAGTAAGTCTACCGTGGGAAAGGCTGTCACCCCAGGCATTCAAGTCTAACTCCCTGGATGCTTTCCTAAGCTGTGGTCAACCAAACCAGTAGAGCAGCAAACAAACATCTTGGTTAGGAGCACGCTGAACGTTCAGCGAAGTTCCTAAGATTGGCGCTTCTGTAAGGCACCCAAGCGCTGGGATGTGAGACCGGGACATCTTTTGATCTGCACAGTGCTGGCTCCGTGGCTCCTGCTGCATGTTTGGCATATCTGTCCCCTGCTCCCTGCATGTGTGGTCTGCAGGGGTAAAGAACGGGTGCAAAATTCAAGTATAGGTTGCTACCCCGCTTATCCACCCTGTCATTGTCGCAGGGTAGAAGGAGGCTAGAGGGCCTCTCTGCCCTGAGAGGGGAGGTGTGGCTGCCGTGCTGCTAGGCAGATGGGACCAACCCCAAAACTTCTTGAGACAGCATGGCCCCAGAGATGGGCCTGACGTTCTGCATTCAGAGCGATGGCCTCTGGATAATTAAATAAGGGCATTCTAATCCAGCAGATGCACACAATTAAAGCCACTTAATTTAAAAGATAAAGGTGCAGAAAGGATAGTATAAGAGAAGTGGGGCTACTAGCTTTTTCTCATAAATGTTGCCTTCTTCAGGAAAATCTTTGTCACCTTAGTCTGTCCTAGTAATGTTTAGTTTTCTGCTGTGCTTGCATATCTGCAGAACTATGGTAGGAGGCTTAATCACTCAGTTTATTTGCACTCTGTTTATACTGTATTAATCTCAGGCTTCCAGCTTTCTTCTGATGTACCCATGGGAGATCACAAAGAATTTTTTTGATATACTGTTTGGCTTTGGGGTATTATTTCTACTAACCTCTGCAGCACTGGGGTTTGGCTCCAGCTACAGGTAGGGTTTTGGCAAGGTCCACACAGTAATCTGCACTTGATGCATTATGTTTTTCACACAAGAGAAAATCTGAATTCTGTGGAGAACGTGTGTTAGTAAGCTGACAGAAAGAGCAAAGAGCATGAAATTCAGATGTGTTTGGTTGGTGTTTTGCTAATCCACTTAGCATACAGCCAAGCACAGATATGGAGCCAGATGGGAATTTTCTCAGCATCAGATCACGAGTAGGTATTAAGGTTTTTTTTTTCTACCCTCCTCTACAGAGTGAGTCATGATCTTACACGAGTCTCACCTGGGAGCTTTATTTAGGAAAGCCACTGCTCTTACAGGAATGTTACTAGCCCCACAACTCTATTATTACTGCTCCATCTGTGTGAAATGCAGCACGTTTGAGGAGGCCTTGTGAATGGGCACAAGGAAATACTGTGTCTCCTCAGCTGTGAGACGGTGCTTGCACCTGTCAACAAGAGACATTGCTGGTCTTTTTAATGAATAGCTTTGGAGCCGGGACCCTGTGGGTCAGGAAGTCTGTTTTAACTCTGTGCTCCCGAGCCTGTGCAGTCCGCGTATCTGAATCTGCTGAAATGGTGCAGCACATCAACAGGCAAGCAAAAGCCTCTCCTACGAGCGTTGGCAGAGCTTTTAAGCGTAACCTGGACACTAAGCAGGTCTATGCTATCGCACCGCTGATGGCTGAGTGCATGTAGAGCAGCAAACCTTAAGAGCCTGTACAATTTTACGTTTGGAAACTTAAGCATCCACAAGATTAGATGGGAGTTTTGTGACTCAGAGTCGTGCCCAAATATCGGAAAAAGGCCATAAAGGGGAACTCCTCTCACACACAGCCCTAGGTCTTGCCCTTTTAATACCTAGAAAATGCCATACGCTTCCACGGCGAGTGATTTCTACTTGAAGACAAACAGCGAAGCAAGAAAGAAGAAAAAGGTAAATGACACGGGAGGATCATCGTGTTGGCGCCTTCCCTTTTGAGCGCAGGCCCATGAAATGCAAGCAGCCCCCGCCGGCAGCAGGCTGTGAGGCACAGGGCGGCAGCGCGGCAAGAATAAGCTCTGTACTTTGTCGTTTCCCGTTTTACCACATAAGGTGCAATGGGTGAACGCTATCAGCTTTTATAGTCGGATCCTTATTCATAACAATTTCTGCTGTTTTTCAGGCTCTGCTTAGTCTTTGGGTTAGGCTTGGCAGCGAGACCCTCTGACCTCAGAAAGTTTTACTGGAGCGGCTCTCGTTCCTCTCTTTTGCATGTACTGTTTTTGTTACCGTTCAGCCAGTCGGCCTTTTGCATGTGCTTTATCTTTTGACAAACTGACTGGCTCGGCTTTTAAATGCACTCCCAGCGGCGCGTGGTTCATCTTGCCCGCGTAACCCCAGAGAAAGCACCCCACCGTCTCCTCATGAAAGGCTGTTTCACCACTTAACACAATGAAACCAGAGCTCTGCTGCGAGCACACGCTGAAAAGCTGACGGAAGACCGAAGGGCTGCGTTTCTGATCACACCGGGAACATAAACACGTCCAGCTTTAAGCTTCCAGTCTTGTCAGCGTCCTTTGCCGCTCAACGAGAGAAAACGCTGGGGAGACCCTCAGGTGCCGCCCCCGCCGGCCGGAGCAGACACGCGTAAGGGGAGGCCCGCACCCGCCGCTGCAGGCAGCGCCGCCCTGCTGGGCCCGCGGCGCCTGAGGGGCCCTTGAGGCAGCGAGGGGCTAACGGCCGCGCGGGTCACGTGACGCCGGCGGGCTATTTAAATGCCGCCGGGGCACCGGCTCCCTTTCCCCCCCTCAGGGCCGGCGCGTCCGGGCGGCCCGCGGCGGCGTCTTCTCGGTAATTGCGGCGCGGGGCCGCGGCGGCGTGAGGCGGGCGCGGAGGGGCGGGGTGGGGCCGCCCTGAGGGCTGCTGCTCCCACCCGCCGCAGGCGGCTGCGGAGGAGCGGGGGTGCGTGTGGAGGCGGGGGGGGGGGGGTGCCGGGCCGCCCGTTCCGCCGGTCGCGGCGAGCCGGGGCCCCTTTCGGCGGGGGGCGCGCGGGGCTGGCGGGCTGCTGCCGACATTAA
>JAVKLA010000093.1:12686095-12706723 GCA_034782735.1 Sagittarius serpentarius | reverse complement strand
TGTGGAGGCGGGGGGGGGGGGTGCCGGGCCGCCCTTTCCGCCGGTAGCGGCGAGCCGCGGCCCCTTTCGGCGGGAGTCGCGCGGTGCTGGCGGGCTTCTGCCTAAATTAAGCCAAGCGGCGGGTTTAGTTAGAGGCAGCAGTATGAACTTCTTGAACAAGGGTGACTATGTAAGCCTGGCTTCGTGGCGGCTGGGAGCTTGTAATGCCGTGGTCGGGCTTGAGGTGTTGCCTGGGAATTGCCCTGTGCGTATGGGTTGAATTAAAACCAATTTGCTGCTGGGGGTTTTTGTTTGTTTGTTTGTTTGTTTTGCTTGGGTTTTGTTTTTTTTTTTTTTCCCTTTCCTGTCTGGGGTGCCTTGGCTGGGGCTCTTAAAATTCTTTGGGTTTTTTTGCTGGTTTTGCTTTTGCCGTCGTGCGTCAGAGCTTCGCTGCGGTTCTCTTTACCGTGCTCCCTGTAGTTCAAAGGCTGGGGCACCGGTAGGGCCCGTACGCCTGCCTGCTTTACTCCTCGGGCGTAGAGTAACTAGGGCTTTCGGCTTTCCCTTTGCTTTGGGTTGCTGGGTGTATTTTGTGGGCATTGCGCGTACTAGGGCACGAAGAAAGGTCTGGCAGAGGCCGCTGAGCGGGTGAGGGCGGGCGAAGGAAGAGCAGGGGACTCGAGTACCCGGGTGGTCCCTTGTCATCTTCCCTTTGCTTAGCGCAGTTCTCTCTGCAGCACCACCAACAGCTTTGGCTACTCAGGCTAAGACGACTCTTCCATACCGCATAATTTCTGTGTAAGTGTTGCCTACCATAAATTCCAGATAGGAACTTTTTTGTTTTGTCAGGTGGTGGAAGGGATTTTTCTTTGTTTTTCTTGTGTATTTTGTGAGCTTTTATCCTAATGTGTGGCTACTTCAAAAAAATCTTCAAATTTTGAATATGAAAGTAACATCTGGTTTGTTTGCAATACTGTTTTGAGCAGCAAATGCAAATAGAGCTTTGTATTTTAACAAAGCACTCTTGGATTGTCATTCGAATGAAAGTTTCCTACATCCCAGTTGTCCTAATGTCAGGGATTTGCTGGATCTTCCTTCAGCTGAAAAAGAAGCAGAAACTCACTAAACATTTCAGTGCAAAACGTATCCCTCAGGATGATTTTCCTTTTTAATAGCGCTAGCTAATCTGCAACTCGCAGTTTCTTCTACTTACCCTATTTTAAAGTCTCCAGGCAATATATAAAATTTCTTTATAGGTCTCCAGTGCAGATTGTATCAGGCGTGGGCTATTACAGATAAGCTGACACCCAGCCCTTCACACATACACAAGACTGCTCCAGGTAGAAAGGTGTGGGAAGGAAATGCTGACCTGCAAGCCTTAGGAGTATCTTTAGCGTTTCATTGGGATGTGTATTTGACTTGGGAGAGGGTTCTCCTGAGGCCCACGTAACAAATAATCGTACCAACGTTTCTTGTTGGCTTTGCTTCTTGGATTTAATTTGTACGCCTGCTGTGGTTTGGTGTTGACTTTTTTATAAGTCTCTGCTTTTTGTGGTATTGTTAGCTTGATGACTGAAAATAAACAGTGAAGTCCTTCCCCAGCTGCTCTGTGTTGCTGTGATAAACCTGGTTCAATGTCAGTGAGAAAAAGATGAATAAAGCATTATGGAAATTTATTTTTGTTAGTGTCCTTTTAGTGTAACTTTAGCAAATAATAGATAGGGTTGTGTTCCTTTATTTCTAGCCTTCATATTAAGCTGTAGCATCTCCTCTAAAAATACCTGCTGAACTCAGTGAGTGTGACTTAGAAACTGCGACCTAGAAATTAGTTCTAGAATGCTAGTTTTGTGGGAAGAGTTGCTGTTTTCTGAAGCAGATAGAGAACTTCCCAGAAGAGATTTACTCACTGTGTTGCCTTATGCACAGCTTTTTTCCAGAGTTTTAAACAGAAATCTAAAATCCCTTAACAGGTAGGATATGGTCTCTTTCACAAATAAGAGAAAATAAAATACTTGGTTTCTGAGTGAGGAAACTGAAAAGCAAAACAGAATAGAGTATTACGGCAGGGCCAAAGAGAGCTCTTGCTTTAAAAGTTGAGAGGAGGTTTGCAGTTTGGCTGAAAATGTTAACTAGAACTGTTCAGAACTTCATTTCTAAGGATTTTTCTTGAAACTTTTACTTTGGGTAACTGTTTTGTTTTATCAATGTCTAACTATGGTGCAGATACTGTGAAGGCAGGTTTGTTGTTTTTTTTTCCTGTCAGGTAAAGTTTTCATCTGCGTGTATGTGTGTTTATATGTGTATATGAAATGTTTCCTTTGTCCGTTGTAAAGATAAAGGATTTGGTTCTTGAGTGATCAAATAATTTACTCCTCTTCCTTTCTCTTCACAATCATTTACTTTTTGAATCCTCTGGAGAAGGATGGTAAAATAAGAGGTGAGGAGGGCAATGGTATTGCCATAAATCAGACTTGTTTAATAAGTCATTTTCTGATGTGTTGTGGCATCGCAGTATTGCTTCAGCAAGCTTCAGAGAAGGAAATGTGATCACAGTAACGGTTGGAATACTTGGGGCTGGTTATAGATATGCTTCCATCAACTTACTGTTTCTTTTTAATGATCACCTACCTGGCATTGTCTCATTTCTCTTCCCTGATTTAGTAATTCTCCAAAAGAACCTAAAAAGAACTGTGAAGAGCAGCTCCACTGAAAAACCTTGAAGGGAAGTACTCATGGGGTGTAGCTGGTGAACAAGCAATGTGGAGGATCAATTTGATGTAGTATTGGTGACTGTTTTCTAGCCTTCTCTTTCTGTATTATGCTCTCCTCTGCTGACACAAATTGATTAATATTTCATTTCTGTATCAGTTTCCCCTCTCCATATGAAGTTTGATGTGGTATGGTCATTGAACTGGAGCACAGTTCACTGTTTAAATTACAAAAAGCTTTCTAGCTTGGTTCAGAAACCAAAATGTTGGGATCAAAATAATGAATAATGTTGACCTGGCACTTCTGGCTATTGTTGAAGCTTGTTATCAGCTGGCTGCTGGCTTTGACCAGTAGGTCCTTTGACCTACTTCCATTCCACTATTCAGAAGATATTTTAGGCAGATTAAATGCAGCTGTCATCTAGGTGAGGGAGAAAAATACTCTGATTGATAATCGCTAATAAAACCACATCCACCTCACTGTGTAATGCCTATACTTGACCCTATCTGATACTGGCCTGTTTAATCCATTGTAATTTTCACGTCTGTTTTGTTTGCTTTGCTAATGAGGAACTAGGATTTTCTCCCCAATACTCCAAAATGTCCTCTATTGTGTAGCATATTTATGTAAGGACTTCAGTTTTACAAGATAAGCATATTTGCATTTCTACAGCTGCATTTATATTTATAAATTAAGATTTGTTTTAAACCAGTTCTTCTCAAATGAATTGTGATTTTTGTGTAGCATCTCTGATTTCATTCCATTGACATGAACATTAGCACTGCAGTTGCCCCAGTCACGCAATACTTGGATATAGATCATACCACTGAAATCTTAAGAGTACAGTTTACTTCACTGTAGAGATGACACAACTGATGTCATTATGCAAGAGGCATCCGAAAGGCTTGAGAGTTGTTCTCTGCCTCTGCTGCAAGAGGTGTAGCTATTTCAGCCAGGGACTTCAAGCAAGGAATAAAAGAGCCATAGACATACCCTTACACCTAAGCTCCCCAAAGTCTTTGAAGACAGCTAACTCTTTTCAGTACAGTTCCCATCCTATAGGCTTGCTTGCTTCACACAGCTGCATTAGACATGTCTATATGGACAAAGGCAGTTCAAAGCCTGTCCAGCAGCATGCTTAACTGCATGAAGAACACGGGTTACATCATGTTTTGCTAATTTAGCTGGAACTGTTGTCTTTTAATAATGTGTCAGGTAAAGTAGTAAGAGGTAACTTGACCTGAATGGTACGGAGCTTGTGGCTGCTTTCTTCTCTAAAAACTGACCAAACACCACAGCTTTACTTGTTTCAATAGGGCTTACCTAGAGAAATGCCTGGCATTGCAAATAGGTGTTTGGAAGAAATTTGTGTCCAGTTTCCCAGCTTTCTTTTTCTTGTCCTTCTCCTAGTGCTGTTGGACTAGCCAGAAGCATTCTTCTTGATATTCTAAGGTTCAAAAACCTGTTTCTTTTTTCTCCCTGTGGTGTCAATGGATAATGAGATAAGCAACCCTCTCCTGAATAATCAGGAAAACGGGTGCCACTGGATTTGAATCTGAAGACGACAGGTTTGGAGCTGGGCAGAGTAGCACCATCAAATGCTCATCTAGTGTATTTCATTTCTTTCTGAATACTTCATTCTTGCACGTTCCATTTTTTCCATATTGAAGGGTAATCCTGTGTCCTTTCAATGCGTCTTTCCAGAAGTTCTAACCTGGGTAGTTGTGCTCAGATACATACAGTAGGAGATGGGGAATAATGAGAATAGGGTGGATAATAGTTCATGGAGCATAGCTGCATCAGAGAAAGGCAGGTTTAACTGTTTGGATGAGAGCAAAGTACTTCAAAGCTCTTTGAAAAGGCTGATAACCTCTTCATCTGTTGTAGAAGTTCAGAGTAAGAATAAAATTCACAGCCATGTGTGTAATCTGTTGTTTTTCTGTTGCTAGATTTCATACTGTTCTAAGTAATTCAAGGCCCTAAGTTGAATTTTTTTGCTGGAGAATAGTCTCTGCCATCACACACGTTCAGTAACCTGGAATTGGCAGACGACATCAAAAGAGGGATGCTGTTTGCTTTCAGTAAGAGCACAAGTTGTGCTGTTGACCTCTAGGATGCTTGCCTAGCTATTTTGAAGGACACAACAGAATTTTGGGTATGGAGTGGAATGACATGTCAGTGAGACTTTCTTTCATTTAAAGCAAAATATAACTTTACCACCCGCACAGTGGTTTCACTGTCCTTTTAGTTTCTCTCCTTTTGTTCAACAGCTTAATGGTGACAGAGTTCAGCAGGAATGATTGTTACCTTTGTTTAGCCCCCTACCTTCATTGGCTGTTTTCTTCCTTATGGTAAATAGCTTACATCGAGAACAGTCTCTGAGCCCTCTAGTCAGCCTTCTTTATTGACTACGATACACTGACCAGATCTTGCAAATGTCTCTGACATTTCAATGAGTCTCTTTGTATTGCATACATTCTCCATGTATTTTTTCAATTACGTTTACCTATACACACAATAAGACTTTGAGATCTGCCTAAAGATGCAACTTAGGAACACAAAATTCCTTAATTGGTAGTTGCTTTTCAAAGAACGTGAGATTTATATGTTAGATCCTGCATGCCACTAATGAGCCAAACTTGTCTGTTTCAGTTTTTGTGTTGTCCCTTCAAATTTATTTGAATTTGTCCTCAGCTTCAATCTTCATTGCTCACAGGAACAGAAAGAAGTTCTGATCTTTGGTTACAGGAATACTACAGAAGAGAAAACCAAGGTAGTCATGGTCACAGCCAGTAATTAGAGCTTGCTGGAGTTAGTAGTTATGGAAGCCTGAATAAGTGACCGGAGTATCAAGCTCAAAGTCACGGGACTCCTTTGTGGTGACTTGAGATGCACAAATAGTAGAGCTCAACTTTAAACCATGGCTTATAATATTGGGGTCAGAGGAAAAAAAAACCACCGCAACAAACAAAACCAAAACATCCTAGATTGTAAACCCTTGTCTTATTTGGCCTGACCGTGGAGCTCCATCTGCAAATGAAGCAGGTGGGAAACTGGCAACCCTGAACCAAGAAGCTGCAGCAAGTTGATTATTTTTGCATGGTACAGACAAAATAAGTAAGTGAACACCAGCTGCTTGCCTCATAAATAGAGGCAAATGATGAGATTAAAACTGGCCATCAATTCTAGGACAGAAATACTGAAGCATCTGTCAAATATTTGAGACTTACGAAACCAAACTTTGTTCACTCTGGCACTGCTGGAAGAGCATCTGGTAAAAAAGAGCAGAACCTGGAACAGCTTCAAAGCAAGCCTTGCTCCTCGAAGGGTATTGCTATGGTAACTAAGTTATTGTAGCCTCACTCAGATCAGTGTTCCTCTTCCCTTAGACTAGCCAAAAAGCATCAAAATGTCCCGCAGGTAATACAGATTCACAGAGCAAGTTTAGTATTCGTAGTAGTGAAGATATTTCAGTAATCTTTTTCAGATAGCTTACAAATCCTTATATTCTTAGAAATTGGGTCTCTAATACTAGAATGACTAAGGAGCAAAGCTGAAAACTAAATGCAGTGTGGCAGTTTCCATGGAACTTGTCACTTTGGGAGTGAATATTGTAATGAATACTTGGAAAATCTTGGTGGTGGTTTTATTTCTGCTGTGTAAAAGGCCGAAACATAGCCCAAGGTTTCCATCGTGATGTGAAATTATAAAATGCTGAGCTAATCAATCTGTTCATTTTCTGTTTTATTTTTCTTGCAAATTACACCTATTTTAGTGTAATTGTATTATAAATCTTACCTTGAAAGCTTTGTGTTGTATTGGCAGAAGATGAAAGCATGAGTATACTGTCATATTCATGACTTGCTGAGGTCTAATCTTACTTCTAAATGATGTTTCATAGAAGTATCATTTAGCTTCACAGCTACAGCTCTCCTGTCTTTAAAACGGAGATAAAATTTGTTTGTCACATAAAGTTGTTCTGAGAATTAATTGCTTAATGTGGTATGTATGCACTGCTTTGAAAATTATGGCATATAGGTGATGAACATTATTACCAGGTAATTATTATTAATATACTGAATTCTAATTAAAGCAACTATTGGGAGATGAAGAAGATGGTGTCTGGTTCTCCATTTTGATGTCAAGAATGCTGCACAGTCATAAACCTGACATAATGTGAAGAAGCAGCTCTGGGAATAGCTGCTACTTTTATGGAATCCCTTTCATCACTATAATGGTAAAATGACTACATTTTACCATTTACTTTATTAAGGGTGTTATAACTGTAACTAATGCCAGACAGGCAGAGTTTAGCATAAACAGAAATGAAGAAACGGTCTTGCACATCTCTGGACAGGTGATTAGTGATCTCGGATAGCGTCTTGGTTTGTCTTTTGTGACCACAGAGGTAAACGGTGCTGAGTTGTGTAGCATTTCTGTTGCAAACAAATTGTTAAATGTATGTATTAAACTAAGGGAAGTTATTAAAAAGAACTATCTTGGCAAGTGTGTATATTAATGTGAACAGGTCACTGTGTTAGGGTAGGAAAAGCTCTGACTGCTGATCAAATATTAAGAGTTTCGTATCCAGGCTGGGGACAAAGGCTGTGATTTATGACAGTGGATACTGTAAGACTAAATGTCTATGAGATCTAAGGAGTTCTGTGCACTCACTGTCTCAAAATTACAGTATTGGAATTGTGCAGTTAAAATTATCTGCTGTAGACTGGGTGATTATTTAGTAATGCACAACAGTGCAATTTCTTCTGAGACCATGAACTAACAGCTCCTTCATCTTCACTAGTGCTGCAATTAAGAAATAATTATAACCAGTAAATACAATGTCTGAGTACCTAATATGTACCGACCAACACAACATCTACTAAAGCGTATTTGTTAAATCCGTATCTATGGGTTTTTTTCTGGGAATGTAATAAAATCCAAACCCCAGGAGATGGATGATTTGGGGAGCTGATTCATTAAGGCTTGTTATTGACATCCAAAACCACCCTAGAATTCTGATCGTTGTCAAGATACTGAAAAGGAAGTGATTAACTGTTTATTTCCACTTTGAGTTGTACAGGAATCTGCAACTACAAGGTTATAATTAAATAGCAATTTTAGAAGAGCTGAATGTGTGTGATGTCTTGCTGCTGCGGAAAAGGATTGTAAAATACTGTCCCATGTTTCAGGGTAGCTATAATTCATCATTGATGATGCATCATTATTTTGGTGGTAAATTTGTTAGACTTTAATTTCTAGAACTGAAGTGTTTTGTAAGCACAGTGGAGTAATGAGTATTCTTGAATGATCTCTTACGTGATCACGCTAACTTAACAAAGTGTTTAGATTTTTTGGGAGGTTTTTGTGTTAGCCAATTTATTTTGAAGCATAACAGTTAATAAAGGAGCTCATTTAACATGTATGTTATTTAAAACATGCTAGTTTTCCTTCAAATAGTAGTTCTGTTATTTCATCTTGCAGCTGTTTATAAAGGTCTAACATTAAGCACAGTATTTGCAAAATTGTTCTTTAGTATAACATTTACATTAAATTTATTCATATAGTCAAGCTATTTTGGCTAATTTCCATCTAGATCATTATCATACAAGTCACTTTTCTTTGCTCATTTGCAAAATTGTTTTTAATGGAAGCATTTCAATTCAGTTTAATTTTCATATATTATTTGACATTTTCTGCAATATTTAGTTCCCTGCCAAGGTATTCTTTGGTCATTGGCAGTAGACAACTGTATATTAGCTTAGGCAGCAGGCTAAGAAATCTGGAGTTTCTTGGATATCAGTTGTCAAAAATTTGTCATGTATTTTGGGGTCATTTTGCTCTCTTTCTGTATGGCAGGTTAGAAAATGGTGTAGAGACCTTGGTTTTGATTTACTTTTTCTAGCTTCTGATGTCAAGGATTTAACTGGTTTATGGAATGGGCTTCATTTCTAGATCCAGCTTTTATAAGTGACTCTAAAGCAATCCTCGGTCTTACTGAGATCTATCATAGGCTTAATCTCTTCTGTCTTACTGTTCTCTGACTGATAACATTTGGAATATAGGCATATTTCAAAGGGCAATGATTCAAAAACTGCCTCTTCATATAATTCAGTATAGTACAAATATTGATGAAGATCTGTATTTTCCCTTTTCTAATGCTGACTGTGGGAGGATGCTTGCCGTTTATGTTGTTACATTAAGTATATTCTAAAGCTAGTATGGAGTTGAGCACCAGGTTAAATAGCAGTCCCTGGTTAAATTGTCTGCAATCATTGCATCTGAAGAAGGCAGATGCAGAAAAATCTGACAAAAACCAACCAGCTTGTTAACTTTTTGCTCCATTTTGCTAAGCTGTATGAGGCCCGAAGCAGGTTTTAAAACAAATGTAACAGGCCAAGAGAGCAATTCTTCCTTTGGCTTTCAGTCTTTTTTCCTAGGGATCCAGTTTGATAATGGATTTAAAAAAACAAAAAACCCACAGGGAGACAAAAAGGTATCATCCAGCTTTACTTATTTATAAGTAGGATCTGGTGCCTAATGTTCTACTAATGTAAACAGACGGTATGACTGTATGTGCAATGATGGGGAAACTTGTTAACATGTTGGTTGGTGGACGAAGCTGTAGCCAGCAGAGGATGAATAGCAGTACTCCAGTAGAAATTCACTCCCTTTCTGTGCTGTCCCTTTAAACTGAATCATAGAAGAAACAAAAAGGAATGTGGAAAAAATGGCTTCCAGCTACCAGAGACCTTCCTAAAATCTTAAGATCTGAAAGTGGCACGTTCTTTTCTATGGAGAGCTGATTGTGGTAGTGCATAATTAGCTGTGTATGATGAAGTCAGCATGTCTCAAAAGAAACTTGGTATATTTTTTTTATGGATAAGACACAGCTTTGAAATATTTCTTTCCGTGTTACATGGGTTAAAAAAAAAAACCAAAACACAACAACAAACCCAAGAAGACAAGTGCAGAGTGAGTAAATGACTTGGTGAAGATCCCTCATAACTAAAATGAATTGTGATAGTGGGAACAGGACCAAGACTTAGTTTCCGTTTGGAGGGTTTTGACCAGAAGAGAATTCCTCCCTCACAGGTAGTTTGTTCTGAAAATAGCTCAGAGTAATGAAGGGACTGTGGAAGTTTTAGTTAGAAAAGGAATATGAAATTTTAAGTTAAGCTTCCATGTTTTCTCATGTTTTCTCATATTTTTGGTGCAAGTCAAGCAATCAGAACTTAATTACTGTTGGGCAACAAGAAAGGCATCCGGTCAGTGGATCCTGTGTAGAACACAGAAAAAAAATCCAATTTGTCTTTGGTTGTGTCAGTCATCTACAAAGTTGACACCTGCAGCAGCGTTAAAGGAGCTGGCAGGATGAGAGAGGACAGATTTATCATGAATATCATGCAGATTGTGGGACATAAATTTTACTGATTCACTGGTTCTATTTTTAATGGCAAACTGCCCAAAGCCAAAAATGTATGAATAAAAAAAGTTTCCCTCTAATTCACTGAAAAATCAGCAGCCTGAGGACATGCTGATTTATACTGTATGCTTCTGCTCTTGGTTAGTGCCATCTGCCAGTACGGCCTCCTGTCTCTGTAATGCTAGTCCTTTAGAACGTATGTGTCATGCTGGACTCTAAAGCAGATCCAGATTTGATAATTTTGTAAAACTATACTGAAGATCACGCATGTAATCAAAACAAATTACAAATCTTCCTGCTTTTAGGATATGTTTAAACATCAAATTCTTTTAGCTATTTATGTTATAAAGCTTTAGGGCTCCCTCAAAGGGATATTTTAATCTTAATTATGTAGGTCCTGAAAGAAGCTATTAAAATTACTTAATAGTAGCTTTGTACTCTTAAGTGTCTTGTTTTCATCCTAGGTAGTTATAACCAACACTACTTTATTATACCACTTAACTGACAGACCAGTATTGATACCTTGCATGGGCTTGCTCTCCAGAAGGGCCTTATCACATGATGCGTGCTAATTCTGAAGTGAATCGCTCAGATGAACATGAGCAGTTAGTTTGTTGGTACTTGTTCTCATAAAGTACCGTCTGCGGGTTTCCCTGAGCTCTGACCGTTCTTGGTCATTGTATAATACCTATTTGTTATAAGAGGATGTTGTAACCTACGGATTGTTAAATATGTTGGCACAGCACGCTTTCAAATAGGAGAAGATACAACTTCCCTGGTGAGTGTCAGTGTACTGGTGGACCAGATCCACCAAAGCAAGCATGAGGAAATAAAAATTATTACCGAGTCACCTATTCTCTGGGTTATCCTTCAGAAAATTACTGTTATATAAACCTTGATAGGAGCTGCCGTAAACTGGTTAAAAAACCAAAGTCTTGGCTCCTCAGCTTAAGTAAATCAGAGCTGCTTGCAGTGTTATGTGGAATGAGTTTCTCCTGATGTTTTCAATGATAAAACAGCACATCAAAACCCCTCTTACCTACTGCTTTGTAACAGCTGACTTAGCTTTCCTCTTACAGGAGCCACAACTTTTTTGTAGTTCCTCCATTGTAACGACCCTCCAGTCCAATATAGTTAAGGTTTGCCAAAGTTCAGTGATTCCTTTGTCATAACGCTTCTAGAAAAGTAAAGAAATAGAGGGTCTGGACTTCCGGATTTCTCTTCTCTGCAGAGAATTCATTGTCTTCTCACTCCTCTTCCTTGTAGATACACAACTCTTTTATCCTTCTCACAAGTCTCATTTGCTTTCCTGTCACTCTCCTTTACCATTTCAATAGTATTAAGCTGCCTCCCACATCTGAACAGTAAAATTGCCTTTACTCCATCTCACTCAGTATTTTACTCCATTGAACTCATGCCTGGACAGATTCTTCCAATTACTGATGATCTATTTGCGTACTGGTTGGAATTTCTTCCTTTTTTTAATGAAAAAGAAGCAGTCCTTTCTCTTTCTCACCAAAAAAGAGACTAATTCCCCCACCCTTTTATCCTTTACCTTAGGTTGTCACCTTCTAGGGAAGATGAATTGTCACTGTGCTTGTATGGCATCCCATCAAACAGATAATGATCCAAGTGGGATTACCCATATGTTCGCTCACTATTTACTGTAATAACGCATATAATACTCAACTCAGAGTATCTTATGATTGGTAGTTTTATAGCTGGTGGAGACTTTGGGTGCTAAAGAAGTCCATATGTTGACTGGTGTTAACAAATGTATGTATGCATTGGAATACATTTATTTCTATGGAGTACACATGGAAGGAAGTCTTAGAATCTTTGGATATGCTGGGCAGGCTTAATAGATGACACTAATATAGATTCATGTGTTTTCCAGACTAATATTTAGGGGAAGTACTTTCAAGGGCTACACAACTCAAGAACAATTCAAGAACTCCTAGTGCTTTTGGGAGATGGATCTCCCTGTTCTTCAGAGCTTTCTGCTACAATATCAATACATCATCTCTCAGGAAAAATAGAAATGGGTCCCAAATATTAACTTTACCTCAACTCGCTGAACAGTCTTGAAGGGTTGGAAAAGCAGATATAAGAATGAAACAGTTGTCTAAGAAGGATTTCACATCATATAACCTAGGTGTTATATTGAAAATGAAAAATGTAAAGCAACTGATATGCAAAATATTATGTGTAGTAGAAATACCTGCATAGAAAATAAAGGGCTGTTACTGTAATCCTAAAAAAAAAAAATCTAGCTAGTAAATAGTTATTGGTGTTTGTAATGAAAATTCTAGTGCCTGCTTTCTGAATCAAATGCTAAAGAGATGATATAGGAGGCTGACTCTAATGGAGCTTCTAAATTAGCATGTCAATGTAGGAGAAAAAATGGCGAAAATACTCAAGTGAAAACTGTTCTTTTGGGTTTTTATTGATCTTGCTCACGTGACCTTTTTGGGGCAGGGATGTCTTGACTTTGAAGAAGTGGTTTTGCTAATCATGTGGCCGTGTTCTTGAAGGTGAGGATGGAGGAAAGGTGACTAGTAAGGAATGATCATCTTGGCATGTTATCTGTAAGTCTTGTTTCTCTTCTGTTGAGATCATTCTGTCTCGAGAGCATCTGTCCTTACCAGCAAATAAAGCTTTTAGGATGCAGAAAGTATTGCACAGTCTGGACAAATTCTGCTGGGTTATTCCTGATCAATTCTTTTGACCTGCTACTTGTCACGAGAACACATCAAAGTAGACTTCTATCAATTTGTTGTAAACGCTAAATGTCATTGATGGTGGAAAATTTGATAATGCATGAGAAGTAAAGCCAAAACAAAATTGTTTAACACAATTTTAATCAAGGCTGCACTAGATAACTCAGTCTATTGGGAAGTGGGAGGCCACACATTGATTTCTGATTCCCTTTCACTAAAACACTATAATCCACAATTAACTGAATGGAGAGCAAATATGTAGGTGTTTCAGCTTGGAGAATATACTGTTATCAGAAAGAAGGGCTGAATACTAACCAATGACAGGCTCTGTATGATGAAGACTCAGTGGATTTTTACTAACTTCCCTGCTGTTAACCTGTATAGTGCTATTTTCCCAACTGTATTTGTGTAGATAATGCTGCAGTTGCACATTGCTCGATGGAAACAAAAATGCCATAATGTTTATGCTCTTTATCCACTAGTAAATGCTTTCCAAAGCCTCCTTTCTGGAGGCTGAAAAAGGCATAGCATAGTAGTCTTTGGCCTCTGGAAAGTAAAAGTACTTCTGCACAAAGACTGTCTCAGAAGATATCTACAGAGGCAATAAATTAGAATGCCTTTGGTAATATTCCTGTAGGGTCATTCCAATATTTTATTGTATTGTAAGCTTTTTGGTCTTTTACTTGAGACTATAAAGGATTCACTGGTTTTATTAAGAAACATATTGTTGGAATCTGTAAGAACCATCAGTTAGGGTCAACTGAATTGTTCTCCATTTTCAGGAATTCTCTGGAAATAACACTGACTTAGAAACACTGGCTATTTAATGTCTTTTGAGAGAGATGCTCTTTAGAATAGCATATAAGCAGCTATGCATTGGGATTAAGAAGTGTTATTTGGCTTTCACAATTTGAATAATACTTTGTCGCATGAAATAACTTACATGGTTTATTTATACTCTAATGAGATACAGAGTAAAACAGAAATTATTGGGTCTAACTAAACTGCAGAGAACTGCTTTAGGAGAAAACGTAGAGTAGTAGTTGGTGTTTTATACAAAACTTTCTAAACAGAAGCATCTCTTCATGGGTTAAAAAGATCAGAAATAACTTCAAACAATCCATAAAAGCTATAGAGACATGTAGAACATGATTCATAGGACAAGCTTACAAAGGTCTTGTTCATCTCAGTCCTTTAATGTAACTTAAAGTATACACAAATTTTCAGTAAGTCTAGGATCTATGCTTGTTTTCATAATAGACTCCTACAATGCAGGTTACATGACCTAGAAGTTACCGCAAGATGAACTGCAAGCATTTTTTCTGATTGGTATGCAGCAGCAGTACCTGGCAGTTTCAGAATGGAAGAGATCAGAACCCAAATCAAAGTCAGTCTGTGGACCTCAGCTTCAGAACTCTGACATGCTTGTAAATGCATTTGATCTGTTGAAATTTAAGTAGGAACAAGTAAAAGGTTTTGCTCTAACATCTGTCATGAATGCAGAGTATAAATTCTCTAGCATTGCTGTTTTATCCTTCAAAACTTAAAAGAAAGATTTCCCCAAATTCTGTATTCCTTGCAACTTTAGTGTGTCAAAATATTTTTAATTGTATAAACTTTGTAGCAATAGTCTGAGGCCTGTGTTGTGGTTGTTGTTATATCTGTCAGTTCTGTGCTTCTTGGACAAATTAAGATGAATAAGCAAAACTGTTTTAGTTTGTCACTACCCTCAACGACAGAGCTGGGCATAGCTGCCCAAACATGCCTATCCTGACACAATGCTGTCCTGGAGAAAAGGGTCGATGGCAAAGATAGAGTCCTTCCCCTGTGAGGTTCTCTTTCAAATGCTCCTGGCAGATAAGAGGAGTTGCACTAAGCTCTGAACTGGATGGTTAGGTCAGCTACATACAGATACGGAGAGTGTTCTTGGGATACTCATCTTTACCCACGATAAGTAAATTAAGAGTTCTTTACATTTTGTCATCCATATTATTTTAAGCCTTTTGAATATTGTAATTTATTTTCAGGATTTTGCAACTTAATTTTTTTTTAATAATTGTACTGTTAATGTGGCTAAGGCCAAAAGGTAGTTCTTGGGGTTTACTTGTGTATACAGAGCTCTGTTCCCATGGATATATTCAACCTTAAAGCCTGGGTAGTGGAGCATTATAGCTGTGCCCACAATCCCTGTGCAATTCTTCGGCTATCTAAAGAGAGTTTAGTTCCTTTATGCCTAGCTAGTCTGCAGATTTGCAATGCTGTTGTTGCTGTGGAGGAAGAGATTTCTCTCAGTTGGCTTCAGGCAGCAGTAGGGTAATTGAGTGAGGACCGGAACTTCCTTAAGCAGTTTGTAATAGAGATATCATATGAAATTATCAGCTGTGTCATGAAAAAGAGGATTAGAGCATGTGCTTCTATTGAGAGAGAATGCATTACTGGCAAAATTAACATTTGTGCTCTCACAAAAATTTGTTCGTCTCTGGTTTTGACACAGCGACCTGTGCTACCTGTCCAGAAAACTTTGCAGTGAACTGCAGATAAATGTTTGTGAAACACAACTGTACACTTGCTTTCTGGCAGAAAAGTAAAATAATATGAAAGCCAGATATGTTAAAAACAAAGGTCCCTAGTACATATTAGTAATAGAAATAGGTGTAGGTGTAATAGAAATATGCAAGATACTCGATCACTTCAGGTAAACTGTTAAAGAAAAACAGATCAATGTGGGAATAGTGAGAAGATGGTGACAATTGTGAAATGCTGTTGGACATTTGAAAAAGTCAGAACTTTGTTCCCTAATAGTTACCTCAGTGTTTGGTTGACTTTATCGCTAAGGGATTCACTTTTCCAAGGCTCAGGCCTGTTGGTTACCTTAGAATTGTTTTTCCATAGTTCCTCGTGTAAATGTTGTGTTCAGTCTATTGTTAATTAACTGGATTTCTGAGGCTGGGAGGTAGTAGTAGTAGATGTAAATTTTATTGCTCTACTAAGTGATTATCAGCAGTGAGAAAAATTCAAAAGGTAGTTAAAGCCTTGAATTTAATTAGTTTGGTATTCATCTGAATTTGGCAAGTCCCTTTTTGACTAGAAAAAACAGAATTTTTTTCACAGTTATTTCTAGGACAGTGTCTTTGTTTTCTTTTAATTAGTATTATGCTTGGTGTTTCCCAGTGGGTTTCTTTGACAGGATCTAGAATATGTAGGTTTTTGAAGGATAGGGATCTGAATGTGTTGTTCTAAACTTTGTTTGAGTAGGTACCATCTGTCTCTAAGGGACTAATTATGAGCTTTGCTCTATACATAACGTAATACTGTCATGGAGAGGAGGGGACGTCAGGCAGGCAGGCTAGTGAAATGCCTCTCTGTTTTAAGTTTACACTTGAGTTCCTTTGACCTTCGGAAGACCCAACTGTTCTTGCATGTGCCATTGTGTACAGCTCTGTGCCCCTTTTCTGTGGCTGTCAACCATTATGTACTGTACAAGGCTGAAAGCATATTTCATAGAGGGAGGGCAGCACACTGGTATAAAATTTGTACAAAACGGAATTGTTTGTCTGTGCACGTTTCACGTTGCCTTTGGTATTTATTTTTCACGCTCATTTGCCAAAGTAGTTTAAACAAGTGTACTACTTCAACCTGAAATGAAGGCTTAGATAAGGAAGGATCTAAACAGAGAGGGTTACCCTCATCCCCATAGTCTTTCCTGAAGGAATCTCTCACTGTATGCCTCTTAAGTTGATACGAAAGTGTTACTTGGATGCAGCCAGAGGGGGAAAGAATGGCTCTGAATCTGCTGGCAGTGGTTTTTGGACATTGGCCAAAGGTGTTTAAGGGAAAAGCAACTGTTTCTCTTTTCTCTCCCCTGCAGCAGGAGGGTAGGATTTTCCTGTTGGGGAAAGGTGAGGCTAAACGAACTGTGAAAACAGACAACAGTTGCATCTCTCTTATTACTGGAGAGCAATTATATGTTACGGAAATAAGAATGGTATGAGAACCTGTGTAGGGGCAAAAGGTGAAACCACACCTTAACTGTGATGAGAGAGGAGAGCAGACATCCTTCTTCCTTGTCATAAGGTTTGCTTTCAAATACCGTGGTATGTAGACTGTAAGAATCCTTTGGAGATAAGATGCAGATATGTGATTCTTGTGCACCTGGGACCATACCTTGTGAGATGCTAAATCTGGGGAAGCAAAAAAATTATCTCTATTTACTGGCAAAATTTAAAAACCATGATATGGCAATGAATGAATGTGATTCAGCAGGAGGATCATTGTGAGGACCCTGCAAGGAGTCCAGGGTTCCTCACTGCAGGTCTAGCACAATGCTAGATCATGGAGTATGGTTCACTCTTCACAGCTGGGAGCCCAGCCATGAATATAACTAAATACTGGACAAATATTTTGGGAGCCTTAAATATTTCAGAGAACTTGAAACATGAAACCTGGATGCTGTAGAATTGAGGTTTCCGAAGCATTAATATAGAATTCAGAATCAAGTGGGTCCTAAATAACTGGGTTTGATCATTCTAGGTGTAGTGCTGAAGACATGTGGAACTGCTGTGCAGAAACAACATGGAATATATTTTTCCTCTGAGGTCTTCCCACACCTGCATATTACTGGTTTAGAACAAGACTGTTGAACTCTTACTGTATACGCTTTTAGCTTGCCCATAATGATGTGTGTTCATCAGATGTGTGTATTTCATTGAGCTCTTATGAATTAAGTGAATGGGAGAGTAGCATTTAGCAAGGTTTGTTTGCTGGGGTTATTACTTAAACCCTCTATAAAGTGCATTTTTGTAGGGGGGTGGGGTGGGGGCAGGAATTGGTGAAGTGTCAGCTGCTCAGCATGAAAATCCTGGGATATAGGATTTACAGTCCTGACCTGAATCCATGCAAACTCTCTGAATTCTGGATTACTGAAGTGGTGTGTTGTCAGTGTAAAATAGGACTGTGCTATCAGTATGCCAGCAGCAATAAAGATGTACTGCATGTGTCTCATGAATACTAAATTCCCATGCAAAGTTCAGATAGAAAGTTTCACATGTATCAATTATGTTTGCTCGTCTTGTAGCTATCTTCTGGTTCCGTATGTAAACATTTTAAAATAAGCTTCCAATGGTTAAACTGTGTGAAAGTAATTAACATTGGAGACAAAACTCTTAGGGAAGTTGATGTGATGTTCAGTGCAAACTCCCTTATTGATTGATCCCAAATGACATTGCCTGAAGATACAATAATTAAAGACCCACTTAGCTATTTTATTCTAAATTACTCTTGCATTGCTCTCTCTCCTGCCCCTCAGCAAACTCCAAAGCCATTTAAAATGGCAGAATTGATAGCTGATACTAGTGGGCTTGCTGGTTACATCTGTACAGTTAAATTAAATGTGCTTTGGACCATTCTCAGGCAGTGAGGTCAGCTGGTTGGAAAAACCCATGTCTATATCATGAAACTGTTTTACCCTCCAGCACAAGGGACAGGGGGGCAGCATTCGAGCTGTCATGTTTTTTTCTGGGAATGATCCTTGTTACCTGCTGTCTCCAGAACCAGGGAATTTTTTAGGGGAGTGTGATTTGCTACATGCCAAAACTGTTTGAGACTTAAAAATGTAACAGTCTAAACAAATAAGCTTCAATGCCCCTTAACAGTGTGGTCTCTCTTTCCTGGCACTGCTTAATATGCTAGCATAAACGTACCTTTGGATAGGATTCATTTCACCTTAACTGTTTTTAAAAGCTAGGAATCGAGTCTAAGATGTTGCGCAAGAGTTGACAGAGAAGTCACAAGATAATTCTTCCTAACCCAATCCGTCTGAATGACCCACTGAATATATAAACATGCATAAGGCAGAATTGTGCACAAGTAGATGGCATCAACCCTTTTAATTACCTGCACTGCCTTGGAGGAGAGATCTGTACAGGAATGCTAAATATTAGTTTGAAGAAGAAAAGTCAGAAGTAGATAATAGAACTGTGAGGTGTGGGTTTAGAAATAGTGGTGAAAATTGTATGTATGTAAGGTCAGCTAGAAAAAAGCACAAAGGTAAAACAAAGTAAGGATCGTAGCTGTGGAGTGTTGGAGAAGGAGCCTCTAATGAAAAGAAAAGTAATGGCGTGACAGATCTTGGAGGAGAAACAGCAATGGAAAAACAAAACAAGGCATCGTAGTGATGTTAAAGGAAGGCCAAAGTAAATGGAACTGGGCAGACCAGATTTAAAAAAGCAGAAAACCTCGAGTAGTCTGAGAGATGGTTTAGTAAAATTTAGCCATTTAAAAGGGCTCCAATTTAAAAATTATATATTTGGAGGACTTTGAAAAAAATCTCACCTGAGTCTCTACTATGTAGCAAGTACTTTGTAATTAAATTCTAGTCTGCTGGATTCATATTCTGACAGATATCAGAATCCTTGCCTCACTGCATAATTAGACAGTAAAATAGAGATGTTCCTTTCTAATAGATATATAAAGCAATAAGGAAATTTTAAAATTCCTGTCAAATCACTCCATGTAAATTACCTAATCAGATACCATAGCTACATAATGTAATGTTAAAAACAGCAGAATTACACCATTACAGAAATCAGCTAGCCCTGTTCCAGATTACAGGGTTTCATAATTACAATGTTTCTTCATCAACCCACTCCACTTCATGCTGTCGCATACCTTTGGAATTGTTACGCACATTTATCTCTGTATATATTTCCATCCAGTTAAAAATGCATGGTTTTCAAATAATTTGCTCTAGAAATCCTTTTTTGGTGAATGCTGATGTTGGCATGTTGATATATACTAGTTAGCATGATGGCAAAATGGAGGCTCTGTACAATACTGTGTTATTCAGGAAAAACTGAGCAACCTCCTACCCCATCACCACTTCATCCGTGTGTGTGAATCCACAACAGTGGGCAGTGATGAAGTTTGCCCTGAAAGGCAGACCATGAAAACCTGAACGTTGAGAGCCCCTTCATCTTACGGGTGCTCTGAGGCCTTGGCCTAGGCTATTGCTAAATGACGTAAGAATGCTGTGGTTATGCAAGATTTTAAAGGAAATGAGATTAAATGTGGTACTCACCAGCAAGTTACTCTTTAAATACTTAGGAATTTGATAAAATGCTACAGAGCATTTAGATCTGATCTGAATTATATCACTATCAGTAAGAAATGAATGCGTATTGGTTCCCTTGAAACAGCAGTACCTTGTCCCTGGTATCTCATCTCTGCTTTTGCAAAGAAGAAATGACACAGATGAAAGATCATCTTTGTGCTTGGAATAAAAGGGGATGAGCAAGGCAGTCTTCTGGTACCAACTGGAAGGCAGTTCACACTCGAGTTTCTCCCAAAGATGCAAACATAGAGAGTTTGACTCCCTTGGCTGAGGTTCTGAAATTCACTTTTTAAAAATTCAGGTGGTTTAGGTACGTTCATGAATGAACACCAACAGATGATGGGCGTTCTGTGGGACGCTATGGCATAGCCGTACCATGGAAGCAGATGCTTGAGTTGGTTCTGTATAGCCCTGCAAAACAAGAAACATGGTGGAATATGGTGTGAAAACAGCCAAACTGATTCTGTGTGCTGCACTACTGGAAGCACAATAGCCTCGTTAGCATGAAGGATTATATGTATATTGTTTAATCTGGAGAAAAGGAGGCTCGAGGGAGACCTTTTCGCTCTCTACAACTCCCTGAGAGGTGGTTGTAGCGAGGTGGGTGTTGGTCTCTTCTCCCAAGTAACAAGTGATAGGACAAGAGGAAATGGCCTCAAGTTGCTCCAGGGGAGGTTTAGATTGGA
>JAVKLA010000093.1:12671710-12685995 GCA_034782735.1 Sagittarius serpentarius | reverse complement strand
CAGGAAGAATTTCTTCACCAAAAGGGCTGTCAGGCTCTGGAACAGGCTGCCCAGGGAAGCGGTTGGGTCACCACCCCTGGAGGTATTTAGAAGACGTGTAGACGTGGCGCTTAGGGACATGGTTTAGCGGTGGACTTGGCAGTGCTAGGTTTACAGTTGCACTCGATTATCTTGAAGACCTTTTCCAACTTAAATGATTCTGTGATTCTATGACTATAGGCCTTACTTCGTAGCACAGCTTGAAGATACAACAACATAGGCAGGCATTAGGTGAGCAATTTTTGCTTGTGGCACTTTTTCAAATTCAGTATATTTAAAACTGACTTTAGGACTGACTGGACATTCTAGGAAGGCAAGTATATCTTATTTAACTTTCATAATAAAACATTTAAATATAATATGATGGACTTGTTTCTTATGGAAAAATGTACCATAAAATGAAAAGGTCCTTTATATTTGCCTCTAATTCTGAAACAGAAATTTGATCAAATTTACTGTGAGATTTAACATGCTCAGGGTCAGGTCAGAAGTAGAGAACAGGTTTTTACATCATTGCAGCTTTTTAATAAAACGCAGTTTTTCTTTGTCATTTTCACATCCTTTTTCTCAAATACAAGGTGCTGTGCTGTTTGAAAGAAATGAACTAAATTTGCCCTTGCTCTACAGTTTTCTCCTGTCTTCAGTTTCAATAAAATCCTTTTTATAATACAAGCCTCTTTCTAGATGTGACAAGATCAAGTATTTGTCTTGCAGTTTTTCTGTACATTAAATGTACAACAAAACTGAAGTAATCCTGTTAATGATTTTAATCAAGGCAGAGATTTTAAACATCCCAAATCCTCTTTCCCTGCAATACCAAAGGTCCACGATAATGCAAATGAAATAGAAAAAAGACTGATAATTTTAACATAGAGCAATTTGAGTTTACTATTAGTCAGATTTAGCTTAAATAAATAGCAAAAGCAAGAACGTACATTTTTTTTTTATAGTGGCTGAGTTGGTTTGGTCTTTTTGCAAGTATATGAAGTAAAGTGTTGTTAAGACATGTTCATTGAAATGTCTGATGCTTTTAGTCCAGGGCTGTCAGGAAGTCAGTTCAGCCAGCATCTGTCCCTGTCGCTTTCATACGAAGGCCTAATACTGGAACTCTGCTAAAAGCCAAGCCTCCAATTGTTGCTCTGTCATATTAATGTGTTTTTTTCTTCAAGCTTTTCTCTGTGGAAGTGAAAGTAAGGGGGACCTGTCAGAGTCCAATACTGTCTGACCAGGTTCTTTTTAGGTATTCCGTGTAAGGATGGTTTAATTATCAAGTTTACTTACTTGATATATTTGGCGTTCCATGGGATTTTGACTTGGCATAGTGATCCAGCAATATACTGAAATCATAACACAAACATAGTATCACAAGACCACTCCCTGCATGCTCACTGTCATGATGCTGGGTGTCCACAATCACTGAGAAGGAATATGTGGATTGAAGCCAGCTCAAGCCTGTTGCTGTCTTCAAAGTTTGTTTTATTAGTTGTCCAGTGTTTGAATTTATATTGGGCTGAACCACATATACACCTCCCCATTCCCACTAATTATCTCGGGAAAGGCTGTTTATACAACCTGGTGACCCACTGGTATAGCAGTATACCTAAAACCAAAGGTAGCCCTCCTTGTGTTGAGATAATTTCAGCGTGCTTTATCATAACTGGTGCTTATTCTTTACATTATTCCCTGGGCTCATTATTTTTGCCCACCTCCTTTGAACTGCCTTCCATTGTGGTGGTGTGCTGGTCAGTCACGTTCCACCCCTTGGCTCAGACTGACGCTGAATGATTACCGGTGTTGCACAGTGAGCTTAATACACTCACCATATGAGTGACTAGCCCTCTTACAGGACCAAATCCTGCAGTCTCAATCGTTTCAGAGTTACTTGGGTAGACTTCAGAGCAGTGTTTGACCCTGGAACATTGGTGCCGTAAGAAAATATTCAATCTAGAAGAATTCATGTTACCATAATGGATGTTTCTGATTTGATAGTGCTAGTATTTTTTTTTTTTTCTGTAGTGCCTTGTCTTCTCTGGCGGCTAATGTAATACCTGAAAACTCTGGTTACACTTCAAAGGTTTTGGCAGTCCTAAAGATTGAAGGTGTCTGGGGCAGGGGGAAGGTCTGGAAACCCTTGAAGATGGACCTTTGGGATTAAGAAAACATGGAGTTAAAGGCACATTTGAAAGCTTTATTTCTGTATTGCTTTACCATTCCTCCACTCTTTCATTTTATGCTCTTGTTAAACAAGGAAATGTTCGCAGTAACAAAACTATGACTGGATAAGCCCAAAGATCAGGGCTGCTCTTTGGCTCCCTCTGGCCCTCAGCATAAGTTTCCACTGTTCATTCACACCTTTCCTTCTGTCCTACCTGAAAAACCTTTACAGCTGACATGAACCAGTAAATAGCAACTCAGAAGGCAAAGAAGTGCTGGTCAGGAAAAGAATTAAATCAAAGACCTGCTCAATTTCCAGCTAATTGCTTCTTGTTTTTCTGCTGTTTTTTTTTCTTTTGATACTTTCAAGTTCATTTCCAACCCAGAGGAGAGTCTGGACAAGAACCCAAAACAAAGTACCAGGGAAGGCTGGCAGAAAAGCTCTGGGTCTGGTTCACTGGCGTTGTGAACATAACACTGACCCAGACTGAAAGAACAGTTTAGCGCCAAAATAAATATGCCCTCTTCCATGGAAAATGTGAGGGAGGAAAAGGATGTCTGGCTTACACAGGAGATGAATCTGTTTATACAACGTAATGTGAGTTTCCTTATCTGAAGGTGACCTGGGAAAGAAGACGCATCTGTGGCTTAGCCTGAGTGAGGCTGACCAGGAAAATTCTCATAAAACATTTTCTTCATAGGAATATAGGAAAGGACCACCTCAGTTGTAGTCCGTTTTTTCAAAGTAATGAATCACTGTGCAGCTTCCTTGGAACTTGCTGGTTTGCTGAAATCAGAACACTTTGCACAGACCATTTTCGTTTCAGCAAAGCTGAGGTAGGGCTCTGACAGATTCCTGCTGGGTTTCTAGCTGGCTTTCCTGCCTCAGCCTTTGGCAAGCTGCCTGGCAGGTCGACAAGCAGTAGAGAGCCTGACAAACTAGGGGTTTCTGTCACCTGCGCTCATCGCTTGTTGGTAGGTGAAACTTGCAGGCTTTTTGAGACTCATGATTCCAAGGCAGCTTGGTGTAGGTAGACTGCTTCAGACTGAGGGCTTGCTTTTCTTTTTAAAGTGTGGCATAAGAATATAACCAGCATGAATGCTGATCACAGATTACAGCTTTTTAAATAGCTTTGCAGAAAGACAGGCAGGAAAAAATTAAGTCAAAATTTTTTATAACGTGAAAAGACTTTTCATTTCTTGGTTTGAGAGGGAAAATAAATGTATGCTGTTTTTATTGAATTAAAATATTTGACATTGCTGTTGCTTAATAGCAAAGTCCAAAGTTAAAATTGCAATATATTACCACAGTAATAAGAGTATCTTAATGGGCTGCTGTATGTTTTTGTCAGTAACTGAAAATTAGGTATTCTAAATCTTATCACATATGATTTGGGAAATTCATATGTGAAGTAGATCAAATGAAATGTAGAAGGTTTGTTCTTTGGCGCTTGCCCTGTCTGATAGTTTTTGTTCCCAGGCTGTCTTGTTCTGGCTGAATGTGTTGAAGGGGGTAAAAAGTAGCAAGCTGTGAAGGCTTGACAAACTACTCAATAATAAAATGTTACCCTGACTTCCAAAATAAAGCTGTGGCAGCCTCAAATAATTTGTTATAGATGAATCTAGGAGAAGCGGTAAAATATTAATTGGGTTCTACTAATAGGGTTGTACCACCTAGTCTGACGGATACTAACATTTCTGGTATCAGAGTGAGTTAATTCAGAATTAGATTTGGTCCTTTTGCAGGAAGAATAAATCTTGTCTTTGAAAACACAACCCCCTACCACCAACACCTTGCTTCCCCGTTCATACACAGTAGCGTTATTCTTCTGTGGTCTCACATGTCTTTGCCATTGGCATTTCCAGCGTCTGAGGTCCTGTGTCCCAATAAAGACTGACAGAACAGACAGAATGTGAATTTTTTTTCTTCAGGGCTAGAAACTCCCTGCAACTCTTCTTTCCTTTCCTGAGGTTGCACTGGGCTTGCTCTCTTGTTTCACTCCTGAGTGGTGGTTCGATTGAAATGTAAATGTATTCTGAGTGTTTTTTCTAAAAGGGATTTGAGTCAGGCAGATCTCTCCTCTCAATTGTATCTATGCCTGAAATATTTGCTTTAAGAGAATGAAATAAATTTGCAGTACCACCTTGTAAATACGTCTTCAAACCCTGTTAGCTTTCATCACGTTTTGATCAGCTACCTGCTGTTTTGCTAAGCACGTGATTTCTGTTCATTTCTTAACGTCAAGCGGGAAGTGGCTATGAACACGGTCTTACAATGCCACAGGAAAAATGGTTCCTTTCAATATCATGCTGCAGCTTTTATCCGATCTAGGATGTACATCATACAAACCCTTCTTGGTTGCTGTTCTAACTTTTTTCTTTCCTTTCTCCTCCTAAAGGTTTCCAGGTCTGGCTTATCTTGCCTTGGAGCTCTACTGCAATTTCCCATAATATTCCAACCATATATCTTTTCAATTCAGTACAAATTGGCAGTGCTGCTGCAGTCAGCATGCATATATCTTTCTGTTCTTCTGCCTTGGGCTGCTCCTCCTTCCAGAATGTATTTCTACATCCTTTTCTGTCTATAGGAATCCATCCCTTCTATAGACTTTGTTTTGGAAGTTAAGTAGTTCTGTCAGTTTCCTGGTTAGACCAGGTGTCGCAGGCTGCAATTTATTTCATGTTTCTTCCTAGATTCACCTACTCGAGTTCCTCCTTTCTTGTTTATTATGTCTTTTGCATTCTCAGAGAAAGAATGGAAGGATCCCCATGTGATGTGTCACTGTCTTCTAAATGATCAGTCTTAACCCCATCTTTTTCACTTGCTACCCATAGCCTCATTATTTCTTTCTGGTTCAGTAACAGTTATCTATCAGTGGCTTTTTCCTTGACTAATGTAGATCTTCTTTTTATCCTTTTAAACCCTTTTGTTTTATTTCAGATCCAATGGTATAAAACAAAAAATGGTTTAAAACAAAAACAGACAAAAAACCCCACCAAAAATCTGTTTGAGCGACATTCCCCTTAACTTGCATTTGTAATTGTCCTCCTTACTCTGCCAGCCATGTTTTCATCTAACAAAATGGCAGTTTTTACAGAAATGGATTTAATTGCCAATTCCTGCCTCCCCGAATATTAGCAGCATTTCTGTAGTGTTGCTACAGAAAACTTCTTAATTTCTGTGTGAAAAACAAAATTTTTCCTGTGCTTTGTGCTATTGGGTCACTAAAAAGGATTTGAAATGAGGCAAGGGTCAAAAGAGAACTTAAGTTTAGCTTGATCAAAAGCAGAAGCAAATCAGTAAAATCAGCATACATGGTCAGGAGCAACAGCTGATGTATGTCTTACGCTAACTTCGGTGGTCCTGCAGGAATATTGCACTTTAGGGTAAGCATAGACAAAATCTGGTAGCTATGTCTTGTACTCTAGGAATGGGGTGGAAGATTTTATGTAGGCATGTCCCCATAAGTGCTGTGATTGAAATAGGAAAGTAAAAGCCTTAAGCAGCGTCGTTAAAGTTTAATTCTCTTACCTTACCTGACCTGCCAGCCCATAAACTGGCTGCCTTTCCAGCTCTGCCCCAACAAGGATATTGGTCGTTTCCGCCACAGCCAGGAAATCAGCACGAAGGCTAGAATCTAGCCCTGTGCTGTATTGTTCTTAGATTCGTTACTGCTCAGTGATCTTCATAATTTTCTCCATCCCCTTTGGAACTACTTCCCACTGTTAATGGTTCCTTATAATTCTCTTGAAGGCCATGGAATCTACAGGATCATTGTCTGGTTCAATTATTTCACTGGTGGTTTCTGGACAGGCATTGCCATCTTTCTTTTCATTAAGGTTCCCCTGGTTTTGGTGTCTGCCCTTCAGGCACGAAGCTCACTCTAGGGCATATCCAATAGAGGTCCTATTCTGATTCCTAATGTTTATGTGGAGGCTTCCCCGAGGGGCTGGGAGATCATGGTTTGTGATGGTAGAGCCAGTACAACAAACAGTTTTTCTGTGCTCTCTCTGTGTTACTCCACTGGAATGAGAATGTTTTTTCTATACCATCTTTTTGAGCTCCTGCTCCCCACGCCGTCCAGAGACAGGGAGAAATCTTGCACCAAAAATAATCCTATCTGTGCAGCAACGAGATCAGTGAGCTTGTGAAGTTCTGTTTGACACACAGCAGTAGGACATCTGCTGTCATATATCTAAAAGTCATGTCTGAGGTGGTTGTTTTTGTGGTGGTTTTTTTTTTTTTAGCCAATGGTTGTGTATGTGTGTTTAATAAAATGTATTTTAAATTATAATCTGAGTGCTATTGTGCTTTGTGGCAATTGCAACAGGAATCTCTGTTGATTCTCTAAGTTGATTTCTGCTGAAATGTTAGATAGAAGCATAATTGCATAATCCATATAATTGCGTGTTGCCCTCTCATATGCATTCAGATCTGATTAAAATAATCTCTTCTGCCATCCTGTTTGTATATTCGTAAAGGTCAAATGTGTTATTAGGCTTGACTATTCAGCTGCAGGATATAGAGGACTTCTTACAGCATCTGTAATGTGATACAGAACCCTTTCTGCTTACAAAATGACACTGGTCTCAAGGGTCACAGGCACATTTTTTCCTTCCTACTTTGTTCCAGGTTGTGGTGCCAAATGTAGTTGAGCCAGAGCATAAAGTGTGAACCTGACTGGAAAGCTGTGCTGTTGCCTCAGCGATGCTCAATGTTGAAATGCTGTTAGTCTTGAGTCAATTATCTTTTTTGATCTTTACACTCATGTTGCATTCGGAACGCTAACTGCAGTAGTTATTTATGGGGAAGTATATATAATTCCCTTTGTTTCCCCTCTCTTTGAACAAGTAGAACGTGGTTCACGATACATTAAGTGCAGTATATTTGAATGCTATAGCTGTTTTCTCTGGGCCTGTGGCTCAGCTACAATTGACTAGTACCCTGACAGGGTAGCACTTGGACATGTAAACCTGCCGATATTCACAGAAATGCCTGAACACTGTGTGTGAGGTGTGTTTTAAGTAATTTTGACAAATACCTTTCATGTTCGGAGAAGTCAGAAGGGCACATTTTGTCTTCGAGAAGTAAACATATTCTGTGTATTTCATGTGGACTTATGCATTTAGGTATAAAGGACCTGTATTGACAGTGGCCTTCTGATACCATGTAAGGTATTCAAAATTTTAATGTAAGCTGCATCCGTGTTTTAATATGGGAACTGGAGGAATTGGAAATGTGCAGTCCTGCAAGACACCGAACGTGTGAAGCAACAGAGGTTTTGATTCAGGGCTGGGCCTGAGGAGGTCTGAATTTCATTTCCAGTTCTATAACAGATTCCCTATGTTGTTTTCAACAAATAATTCTGTCATTCAGTGCCAGAGAGCTCTCTTTCTGTAAAGAGGCAAAAATTATTGCAGTGCTGCTTGCAATTTTGTACGGTCTCCTCTGGTATCTGTTCATGCTTTCCTTCAAATCAGAAGCCCCTTTGGCACTGCTGCTCTTTGTACCTTTTTGTACCTTCTGAAAGGTCTGGTCAGAAGCTTCCCAAATGAGGTCCAGGTTGATTGTTACTTTAGAAAGGATATGAAGCACTTAAGCAGACTGACTTTTCTACTGAAGGTGAACTTCTAAGGGACTCTTCAGTAATGCAAATCCAAGGGGGCCTTTAGATTTGTTCACAGTGGCTCTTGCATAACCAGAACTGATCAGCAGGTACCAGCAGCTGGATAATCTGTGTGAAATGAGTTGGCGTTTTCATCCTGGTTTCTCTGTCTTGCAGTTATCTCCTCCTTTTAATCAATAATGTTGAGGTTATTAGCAGTCTCTGGAAAGGCTAAGAATACAACAATACTGAAAGTATGTGGGTGAGGTGATAAAGGCTGAATGATGGATTACATGGGTATTCCTAGGCAGGCTTTGGTTGGCTTGTACCTTCGAACACCTCATATTTTGGTCATTCTGTGAATGAATATACACACCGATTTATTTATTTAAATAAATGGGGGTTTTTTAACAAAAAAAAATTCAGAATTCTGATCTTGGTTCAGTCAAAGTAAAACAGAACAGTTACACTGAATTAATACAATACAAGAGAGAGATCAGACCCTTTCCATTTCTTATTACTCTGTCCCCTTGTAGTCAGAATCCTATGGCCCTCTGGGGAAAAGAGTTCAGGCAGTGTGAAATAAATTAAATCTGGCAGTCACTTCTCCCATTTCCACATCCAAAACTCATTAGAACTAAAGAGAATTCTTCAAAATGAAACAAGCTTTCATACTTGGACAGTGATTTGGATCCATTCCTCTCTTTCTTTTTAAAGAAACTTTTCCATCCTTCAGATGTTACATCTCTGTTCTTTAAAAATGAATGAAATGGGAAAATTGAGTGCACTTCAGTTCTGCACCTCTGGCAGATTATCTTTTGCATGGCTGCACCAGCAACAAACCAAAAGCTGCTCCTTCACAAGCCTGTGGGTCCCACCTGCAGGTATTTGCTGTTGAACCTAGTTTTAGGTTACATTAGTTTAAGCCACATTTATGTTTTGAGTATATGAAAAAAGTGAGATAAACATCTGTATTTTAGAAGGCACTTACGTTGCATGGAAAATACATACACAATATACTGATCTTCAATGAAGTCTAAACAATATGTACTCTTCAATGCCACCTACTGGTATTATAAGTGTTAACTACCTACCTACCTACCTATGCCTATACACTGACGTCTTTCTAGAGAGTATTCTTGGATCAAGTATCCTGTGCAGGAGCTTTGTGATTAAACAAAAGAAGTCAAAGCTATATTAGCCATTCCTGGCTGCTTTAGCCATCCCTGGCTTCCCTGGTTATTTGTCTCCTCCCATTTTAACATAATTTACTAGTGGGTTTTTTTTTTCTTATCTAAGATTCTGGGTTGTATAGAATTGGATCTGATTTGGCAGGGCAATTGCCGTTGGTCAGTGCACTGGTATGATGTAGCTTCAAGTGCTTTAAACATAATCTCGTTAAATTAGTACTCCTGGAATGAAATGGCAGAGGGCAGACAAACCAAGATGTCGATGGGACGCTGGACACGTGTTCCGAACAGCGTTAATGTCTGCTTACAGCAGGATGTTAGGGGTCAGTGCAGTGGTTCTGTCTCTTAAAAGAAGAGGTGGCCTGGTGAATCATACACAGCCTCTCCCATTCTTAAGAATATTTTAGGATAACTGCAAAGAATTCAACCCCTTCCCTTCTTGTAAGAGAAAATCCTTAAAAATTCACTGTCCACCAACTGCAGAAACCTTCTCATAACAGGAAAGGAATATCCTGTCATGACAACTGCTCCCATGCTTTTCCGTTGCTCAGGACAGGGACTGTCTAGGCCCTTGACAAACTGTGCATCATTGATCACCAACTTCATGGGATTCAATCTTAGTACAGCAAAGCATGTAAACACATTAAATCATTAACCTTTGATTCCTGAAAGTTTGTGGGTTGTATTGCTTCTGTGGTTTTTGAGAGAAATAATTGTGGTCCTTTGTTTTGAAGCTCCTGTTTTCTTTTTTTCTTCTTTTTTTCCTTGGGTTTATCTTGGTTTTGTTTTCATTTTTGTTTTTCTTTGACTATTGGTGGATCATGGAAGGAGTACTTGAGCTATCCTAAAGAACTGATCTTTCCCTCTGCTGTTCTGCTACGTGGGAGCAGCTGATCCATACTGTCTTCAGTCCCAGTTTTGAATACTTATGAAGACTAGTGGCTAATCTTGACACTTCAGGATGTTACTTCACCATGCCTAGTTTCTTCCGTTTTCCATTTACTGTCTCTGCTTCAGTACAATTCCCTCTCACTACTCAGGTTTTTTTTCAGGAAATATATGATGTCTTTTCTTGGTTTTGAAATAAGTTTATTTGTCTAATGTTCTAGCTTTTAAACTTTTATATAAGTCAGTGCTGTAAGCAATTTGCTGACAAAAGCAAGGGCTTTTGTTTATTTTCCTGAATACACAAGGCTGAAAGCAAAGAGGACTTCAGCTGTTCTATGGATACAAATAGTAGTCCATAGAATAGGTTATTTTGGTTTTGGATAATAATTTCTATTAAAAGTTGGATATTTCATGAGGAGATATCTCAGAAGTAGGTATTTATATATGTGTGTCTACATATGTAGTAGATATTTTATATAAAAGAAAAAGTTTTAAACAAAGCAAAAAAATCCAGAGTTGGCAATATATATAATGAAAAAAGGTAGAAGAGAACAAAATCTAGGGATAAATTGTAGTGCTTGCATATGTGATGCAGCAGTTTAGGCCTCGAGATGCTTCTGCAGCCACTGTCTGAAGCAGAAGCTTCCCTTCAGCTAGGAAAAAAAATGGGTCACTGTTTTGAAAACATCTGAAACTTTGATGCAATACATAGACTGATTCTGTTCTCATTAGCATAGCTTTTGAGCCCTCATCTTAATTGGCCTCAATTACTGTCATACAATGCCAATCTAGTGGCAGTTTAAGCCTGAGTAGTATAAATTTACAGTGAGAATGGATTTGCAAACTTGACTTTTAATTTTAAAAAAACACACGCCCCCCCCCCCCCAAAAAAAAAACCCTACCCCCACAAAAAAAGCCCTTAAAACATATGGAGAGGTTTGCCTTAAAACAAAATGACAACTCTGTATATCCCAAATGTTGAACAGCTACTAATTGAAAGGACAGAACTGGCTTAGAAATGTTCAGGGGAACAAAAGGTGACCATTCAAATGGCGAGGTTATGACAAGTCTCTTTTACCATCTTCTTACAGATACTCTCCTCAAATGGGAAATGCCTGGCGCTTAACGGCTGATCAAAGTGGGTGTGCAGTCTCTGAACGAGATCCTACCGCTTCGGTAGGAGACAGCTTCCAGAAGTTGCTTCTAGAAGAGCAGCGGCTCCTTCCAAAGGGAAAGGTAAGCCTTTCTCGTGTGGGAAAGTACGTGCCTCCCCTGAAAGACGGAGACAAGGGCGAGAGCCCGAGAGGTATTTATCAGGCTGCAGAAACATCGCCCTCTTCTGGGAACGAAATGCAGAGCGAGTTGTTGAGGATGTTTTTCAAAAATGCAAACGAGGTGTTCTGAGCTCTTTTATATTTATGACTGTGTTACTCTGAGGCAGTTAAGAGTTTTAATTTTGTGGTTACCCCACCTGCTGTTTCGTTATTAAAACCTTAGGTCTGATTAATCAAAAATGTGCTCTGCAGTCAGATCACACAAATTCTGTAAAATTTGTATGCGTGAGTATACTGTGGAAGCTGTTCATGACTGAAATAATTTTAAAAGTTTCTGATATGTGTTTAAGCATCTTACGAGAAAGCAGTATGGCAAACAGGCGTGTTGCACCTCAGGTCAAAGCATGATGCTGCTGTGAGGAACTTCCTTTCTTTTCATATTAAACACACAGTCACGCACACACTGTGTGCAAAGGGAGAATTCATGCCACAAGTTATTTTCATGAATGCATAAAGATGTAATATACCAAAAGATTATGACTGACAAAATGGCAAAAATAATGGAAAACCTTGGCAAACTCAATCCCCTACAACATGTAGTTTAATGCATGCAATTTCGTACCTCTAAGGGAAAATGTCATTGAGCCACTTGCTTTAAAACACAAATATTGTATGAGGAGGGTGTTGATGAGTCTTCACACTTTACCTAGCTGAACTCTGACATAAAGAGGTTTCTTGATCTTTCACAGGCTCCCAATTTTGCTGAATACTTTTCTCACAACAGAAAGTACGATGAGAACTCTTGCAGTTCACGTTTTCATGAGGGGGTCTTCATCTGATATCTGAATAGTGAAGCCTTCACTCTTTCATGTAGTGTAAGGATAATTTAATTCTTCAGTCTATTGATAACTCTTGCTGTGGAAATTATTCTTCCGTAGCTTATGTTTGTACAGAATCTAGCACCAGAATGTTGCCATGTCTGGACTTTTGTTCTTTACTGCGGTTCTTTACAGCTTACCTCAGGCAGGTAAGCTTTGCTGACTCTATTACTTATTTTCCCATACTGGTGCTGCCACATCGAGCAAGTATAATGAGGTAAAAAATGGCAGCTGCTCTGCAAAGCAAGTTTGAGGACAGCAGTGTTGAGAGGGACAGAAGGTAACAGCAGTGAGGCTCTCACTGAGGACAGTATTTGTTTGTGTTACTTTTGCAATACAAACAAATATTAACAGTAATAGTGTAGGTGGGTAAATGCTTCAGAGTAATGGTTTCAGTGCAGCTGAACACTGTAAATCACAGCTTTCCCTAGTCTATTGGACTCGGGACAGAATGAAAACAGCTTGTCTAATGTCTGGAACAACTCAGACAAATGGTTAATATTAATTCATGAGGAATACATTATGGCAGTTCTCTTAAGATTAAATTTAAAAAGCATAATTTCTAATCAGGTGAGTTACCTTTTAAAGTAACACAATGAACTTGCTTTTGGGAGCCCAGTCCTTAGCTGACCTTTCTGGTTGTGAAGCAATTATTTCCACGTACTGTGCTTTGGCAGTATAAAAGGCACTGCGGAATGGCAAAATGTTGTGCGATACTTAGTGACAGTGAATGGAATTTTCAAAAGGAAGAAAAACCTGCTAAAAAAGTGCACCTCACAAGATCATCTTTGTCTCATGTAATTAACTTCATCCTGAAGCAGGTGAATTGAGTCCAGGTACATGTGTGCCTGAAAGTTCTTCCTTACCGTTGCAGGCTGCGTGACATGACCATGTGAACATTTGCTAACAGCAGCTCACGAGTCAAGGGGAAGAGACCCCCATAGACAGGGCTTCTCACTGCTACTTCTTGCACGGCCCTTTCTCAGAACGCAGCGGTCCTCACAGCAGACGGATCCAAATTTACGCAGTTGGAGCCGCAGCAGGGGTGACCTTGAACAGAGGTAGCTAAACCCCTCACAGAGCTCGCAGAGCCTGTTGGTCGCTGAAGTTGCTGACATATGCTAACAGCTGGGTTGTTCCTCCATGAGGACAGGAGGGTGCCAGAACCCTTACTGAGGCGGCTCTTAAGACTAGTCTTGTACTTTGTACTTATTTAGGGAAACTGGCTGGGTAGAAGTTGGGCAACTGGAGGAGTATTTGGTCTGAACGAGATTCCCCTCCCCAACAGTTCTGGGCTTGTAACCTCTCTCATTTATGTGCTGTTTAGCTGAAAGTGTCATTTTCGGAACACGTTTGATCTAGCTAGTTAAAGACTAATGCCAGGCTCCTGGAACAAGTCATCTGGCTCCAGATGGCTAACCACATGTTCTGACAGTAGTAACATCAGAGGAAGATGCAGTGTGACGATATATCTGGCCTCTGATCACGTTTCATATCCCGGTGCTATCTTGGCTGGCTGGAGCTCAACTTTAGGTATCAGAAGCCCAGTGCTGAGCATCAGCAACATCATTTAGCATTTTCAAGGGAGACTAAAATGGACATTAAGCTCCTTGAATTTTGTTGTACCAATGAGTTATGTGCGTCTCGCATTGCCTGCCTTTTTCTCCTTTGCCCTCACAAGGCGGCCAGTTACTCTAGAGAAGTCTTACCAAAAGAAAACTGAATATAGACTATTTCAGCCTTTGAAACTCAAATTCTCACCCTCCTTTCTTATATCCTGTGAATGTGATGATATAAGAGGAGGTTGAATCTGAAGCTTGTAGTAATAAGCTACTGAATGATGCACCTTGGATGGATTTAGTCTTTTAAATAGCATTCAAAAAAATTGTAAGTAATGTAAAGTTATACCAGTTTGTCATGATACACATATGCTGCTTGGCCTGTGCAGAAAAAGAGAGTGTTGCCATTTAGCATGGAAACATGCTAGATTCAACATCCTGTGTTGAAAACAAGGAAACTATGGTTCAACCTTACACTGGTCAGTTCTGTTGTCTGCAAAGATCAGCTGTGAGATCAAGAATGAGACATATTTTTAAGACTTCTGTTACGTCATGTGGTGTTCAAGGCTCTGAGCTTTGCCTGAGCAACTGTGTGCATCAGAACAGGCGAAGGGTTGCTTTCATTTAAACTCTTCTCAGGAAGATCACAGGAAAATGTTGCTATTCCTGATGCTCCGTGAGTGGGGGGGGGGGGGGG
>JAVKLA010000093.1:12609971-12663465 GCA_034782735.1 Sagittarius serpentarius | reverse complement strand
CCTGAGCCATCAACGCTGTTCCCAGCGCAAACCCACAACATCGCCCCATACCAGCTGCGATGAAGAGAATTAACTCTACCCCGGCCAAAACCAGCACAAGGAGATAGAAAGCTCCAGAGCTGCACTGTGTATACAAAGAAAAACAAGGGAGGTGTCACAGATCCCTTGAAGATGAAGGCAAGTGTGGTAGTAGTTTACAAAAACCCTTTCAAGCCAGATTGCAAGGAGAAAAAAAGTTTAACACTTAACTCAAAAATGGAAATAGTCCACTTAATATAAGGAATTTGGACTAGCCATGCATCCCTGTGAAGTCAAGGGTAATAAAGCATATTTGGAGGAATTTTTGGCTGACTAGCGTGGTGTCTTTCAGCATGGTTTGATCTTTTATTAAAAGTTCAGCAGGGGACACCCAGTTAGTTCTGACTCATTGCCGCAAAGAAGTGGTGTTCTGATTTAGTGATATTCTTGTCCAGGTTGTTAGTATGGCTAGTCGCTGCTTACTTGTTACTGTAGCTGACACTGTTCATCATTATTATTTATTACCACCATGTCAGAAAGCGCTGTTATCCCTGGCAGGGCACAAAGGAGAATTGAGAGAGGTGGCGTCTGTCCTGGAAAGTTTAAACTTTATATAGTGAGAGGAGAGAAATGGGTGATTTTAGGATATGTAACTTACCATCCTGAAGTCCTTAATGAATCACATGAAAAAGCCTGCTTTTCCTCATTAACCACAGAGGGATTCTACAGTGATGAGGTCTTCTATAGAATCTACACTGCTTTGAGTTAGGTGAGATGGATGTCCCCCAGTATGTCACAGCAATAGCTGTGATGGGATGTCATGGCTCACTGGTGCGTAAATCTTTGACAGCTTATATATATGTCATGTATACATGCGTTTGAGGGAACACAGTTTAGGCAACATGGCAGAGAATGGTTGGAGATAATAGAGATATTTAAAGTAGTATTCTGAAAATGGAAGGTGTCAGTGTAAAGTGTCTAGGCTTTCTCTGAGTAACTCTGAGCACTGAAATGAACTCTAGGCAGGCTTTGTCAGACTTTCTTGCACCAACCTTTGATCTCTGTTGTCCTGTAGCATCCATTTACATGCATTACAGTTTATACAGTGTACAGTTTATACGCTGGGAGCTGCGTTTTGTTTTGTTTTTTTTTTTTCCTGCAAAGGAAAGATCTTGGCAGAAAAGGTTCTGTGATACAGTAAAAAATATAGCAAAAATAATAAAAAAAGGCTTGAATGTTACTTAGGGCCATTATGTGACTGGTGACATCTTCATTACTGGCAGGAATAGACTTCTTTTGATCAGGAGGAGAAGCCTTGCTGATCTTGGCAAATACGGGCCCGTGTGGTCTGACCCTGCTGAGGCAGGGTGAAATAGGTAAAGCCAGAGCAAAGGAGAAGAGACCAGGTCAGTAGTCTAATCAGATCATCAAAGCTAGGAGGATCCAACAACAGATCTTTTCCACAAACAGCCTTGGGACAGTGCAGCGCCTCCTAAATCAAGTTAGGCTAAAAACATGAGGCATAACCCATGGCAATTCAATTTGTATTACTGCAAGATAAAAATATAGATATTTTAATGTATAAACTAGTTTGGCTACTTGCATTCCGGTTTTATGCTTGCTTTGCTTCTGGGGAGTTTCACTAATAGGCCTGTTCACTTGGTAAGTGCATAAAGCGTTCTTGATGCATATGCATTAACATGTATCAGTTAAGACATAGAACAGAAGTGTCCTTCTCTCTGAGTTAACCAATTAGCCACAAGCCAGCAGCTTAGGATCCGACTGAATTGGGATCTTGACAGAGAATGGATCGTGCCAGGTATTACAGAGAATTTATGAAGCATTTTGCCACAAGTAAGTGGAGAGGATGCTTGTTTCTCTAGGACCTGTTGTTCCTTGCTTTCCTATTGTCTTGGAGGTGCCAAGCCCAGAGGATTTGTTGCTTCTGTTAGATCTGCAGAGGTCTCCAAGTGATTAGTGGAGGCAGCAGCGCAACTGCATCTGGGTCTCGTTGACCAAATCGGGCCCAGGCCTCTGGACTAAAAGGAAGGTGTGTGGGGTTTGAGGTAGCAGGGGAGTTACATTTTCCTTTACCTAACTGCAGAAGAAGAGTAGGGCTGTAGACATCGGTGGTTTTGTTCCATTCACTTTTAAAAGAATAGCTTTATGGGGTAGTGAACAGTCTTGATAAGGCCCAGTATAGACGGTTCACCTAGGGAAGGAATCTTTGTTTGTGGGAAAAATATAGCTTACAGTATAAAAAAAATAGAGGAAGGCAAAAAGATTCTATAGCATGATGTAGTTACAGTGCAGCAGAGTGTGACCTGAGGAGTAGTGTTACATTAATGCAACCTAAAGCACTTGCTTGCATCTGTAATTCTAGAATACCTGAATGACAAGGGCTTTCAGCGTAGATGGCATAAAAGCTTGTAGTAGCCTTCTTTCCTATAACTCCGTTAATCCTCTGGAATAATACATGCTGATCACATTCCTGCTGATAAAATATTAACTATATTTTTCAGTCTTGGCTGGAAATCTGAAGCTATATATGGTATAGTTAAGACAAGGGTGAAAGCAGCCAAAAAATGCAAATCAAAAGGTGAAAATCTATGCCTGGAAGCGATACAATGGGATATCAAGAGAAAAACCAGTAAAACAGGTTCCCTTAACTATTTGCATGCAGTGGAACAAATATACAACACTCCTGATAGCTTTCCAAAAGGAGAGTTCTTTCTGTTCTGTATAGCTCAGGTATCAATGGGGCGATGGAGTATGGTCCCTTTAATCAAGCACGGTGCTGTGTTCCCAGACAGAGTGCATATGTGCCATCTCTTCTGGTTAGCTGTTGCAAGCTGGGGTAGAATTTTGCTGGTGACCCAAAGTCACGTGCCGGTTCCTCTCTGCTGCCTCTGCCTGGGCTTCAGGACTACAACAGCAGTTATCCTGCGCTACCATGATTGTGGGAGGGAGCAGAGCAGCAGAAATACAGGCAAGAAATGCACCTCCCGTATCCTTATCTGTCTTCAGCCTGTTGTTTCACAGTGGACTTACACTGAACGGGTTGTTGCCTTAGCAATGCTGATGTAGAGAATGAAGAAGAAAACCTTTTAGGGAAGCAGCTGGCAGCAGTCTGGATTATACCTTCCACATGGAGGATAAGTAGGCTGATTGAAGTTGTCTGTCAAAGTTTGGCTAGAGCAGTTAGTTTCACACGGCTTATTCCACTACAAGTCAGTGTCGTATTTTAATGTGAATTAGTTTTTAAAGCTGAAAGCTGGGAGGAATTTCCTTCCCTTGTATTTTCTGTGCTGTACCTAGAGATAAATAGAAGGCAGTATGAGGCAGTGGTGGAAAGTGAAGGATAGTGAGCCACGTAATAATGGATTACATTTTTACAGTAACTAGTACTCTGTGTTGTGAATATAGAAATGTGTGTTAAGTATTACGATGTTATAACGGTTCTTCATAGACACGAAGTTTGTATTAGGTTCTGTAATGGAATAAAACTAATATATTTAATGTACTTATTAGACCATAAGCTTAATTATTTGAAGAATCATTTGTTATCTTATGGCATACAACTGTGTACAGTGGGGGCTGTGAAGAGGCTAGTGATGAGTGTATCCAGAGTTCACTGAAAGATGAAGGGGAAAACGGGGTTGATTAAGTTTTGGTCACAGAACACCCACTTGTTCATACTTGATAACGATAGCTGTAATAACTAGTTCTTGCTTTATCTGTTAATTGTGACATAAGCCGGTTAGTGCAACAAGACTTGTAAGCTCTTTAGATACCAGATTAATATTGCTAGTAGCTAGTTTGATGAGCTAAAGCCCATGTTTTGGGTTTTGATAGCCTATTAGTAGAAAAAAGTGCTTCACTTCAGGGTGGTTGGAAAGCCGTTCTCTAGGTTTAATTGTTTTGAAGCACTTCAGAAATATTGACCAAGGAAAGCTGATACCAGCCTTGCATCGTGAAATCTTGCTGATATGCAGCATAGTCATTCTATTGTATATTTATTTAGCTCTACTTATGATTCAAAGAATAGACAGAAATGGACTGGAGTTCTATTGTCATTTGCAATTCCTAAATAACTGCTCAATGGAAGGGGAAAAAATTGCTGGCATGCTGGATGCCCACTGAGATTTTTGCAAAAACAGATATACTGTGAGCTGATACCCTATTAAGAGGGTTGTTAGGGTCCAAACTGGAAGTAGACGAGAGTATTTTGTCTAAATCTAGACTCAGCTGGATTTTGCACCTCTCTCCTGATTTACTGCTTCACTTATGAGGAGAGTGGCTGTGGGTTGTATTTTTAGTAAGTGAAATAAACCCAAAAAGAACAGGGGATGTGGAAAACAGGAAAAATCTTTTCCTCTCAAGATTAAAATTTTTTTCTTAATGAAGCTTTTGAGTTTGTTCACACTTGTGTTAGAACAGTATAGAAAAACTCTCCATAAAAGATGGAAAGGATGGCACTCGGCATCGTCTTGCTCCAGAGAGCATAGTCTAAAAATAAATTGTTCCTATCACCATGGAAGCTTCTAAAACCTTGTTTAGTTTTTGACTGTCACGATGATACTTTCTGTGAAATGCATTTAAGGTTATCAAGGAAAGTCTGTCTTATGTCTGCATGAAGCCAATACAATGATACCTTGGTCTAGCTGGTGCCCAGCAGCATTAACAGAAAAGCAAATAAAAAATGTTTTAATTGAGTCCCCAATCTTTTGGTCAACCAATAACAGATATTTGGGGTAATTAATTAGTTTAAGCAGACACGGGAATATAAATATGAACGACTCATACCTATGGAATGTACACAGTATGGAACAAGATCTGGCTTGTTTCACTCTTTTCTTAAGGATGTTGTTGTTAGCCAATATTGATGAAATCAGCAACATCATTTCAAAGTTGGAGCTTCCATACTCCTGTCCTACTTATTCTAGTATTATATAACATAGATACGTGACAAGCCTAATAGTGTTTAGTTGCTCCCCCCACTGCTAATGGTGTTCTGGGCTGCAGTAGGTCGGGGGAGGTCATCCTCCCCTTCTACTCAGCACTGGTGAGGTCCCACCTGGAGTGCTGTGTCCAGTTCTGGGCTCCTCAGTGCAAGAGAGACATGGACATACTGGAGAGAGCACAACGAAGGGCCACGAAGATTATTAAAGGACTAGAGCATCTCTCCTATGAGGAAAGGCTGAGAGAGCTGGGATTGTTCAGCCTGTAGAAGAGAAGGCTTAGGGGGGAATCTCATCAGTGTATATAAATACCTGAAGGGAAGGTGCAAAAAGCACGGAGCCAGACTCTTCAGTGGTGCCCAGTGACAGGACCAGAAGCAGTGGGCACAGACTTAAACATGGGAGGTTTTGCCTGAGCATCAGGAAACACGTTACTGTGAGGATGACAGAGCACTGGCACAGGCTGCCCAGAGAGGTGGTGGAGTCTCCATGCTTGGAAATATTCAAAAGCCATCTGAACATAGTCCTGCACAGCCAGCTTTAGGTGGCCCTGCTTGAGTGGGGTGTTGGACCAGGTGAGCTCCAGAGGTCCGTTCCAACCTCAACCAGTCTGTGATTCTATGATTTACATTCAGTTTGCATGAGTCTCTCTAGAAAGCTCTGACTAACAGACAACATTGGTTGAATAAAAGCCAGTTAAGGCAATGGGTTTCCTGCAGGAGTTTAAAGACTGTAGAATTAGTTCTTGTACAGCTTTTGATTTTCACACACGTGGTGTAATTATTCCTAATTTTCGACCACTACAGTTGGATAAAACATACAGGAAATGCACAAAATACTGTGATTCTCAAGGCCAAGAAGGATAAGCTAACCAACCAAACAAAAATACTTGTACTATCTGTCACGGAAGGCAGAATAATACTGAAGAAATTTATGTTAATGAAGTTTCAGGATAGGCGTAAGAATTATTCAGACACCAAAAGACTTGATAATAGACCAACATAAACAGAAGCATCTGTCTTTCTGAAGTGCTGGCTGATTAAGAAAATTACTGCTTGTGTTTAACTAAGCTTTTATACTAACCTTAGGTTAGTGGTGAGGATTAGAGGCTTTGTAATTTTTTTTTGATGGAGAATTTTTAATTTCATCTTTGTAGAAAGGCGCTTAAACAAATGCTTTCATTTACATGTTGGGTTTGAATATGATTTGTAGAACTGGAAGCTGAAGTGTGTAAGTAGCTGTAACTAATGGGGAGAAACGATAGTAGAACTGTTGGAGGGCTTCTTTGCCTCCTGCTGATCCACCTGCATAAAGAAGGTTCTCTGAGCACCTAATTCATTGGGGTTTAGTGTCACCTGGCATTACTGGAGCAGCCACTGCATTGTGCAGAGGCCAATTTTTTTCAGAAGACAATCCCCCTTTCTGCAGCTCCCACTGTTTTCTAGAGCAAATACAGGTGTTTGGCAACTCTCCTGGAAGTGAATGAAGTCACTAGATTCTTGCAAGAAGCTTTATACTACCACAAAAAGGCATAAGCTTGTCTATTTTTTTAGAAGCAAGTGCAACAATAAACGTTTTGCAGAGGAAAGACTGCTGTAATACTACATGGACTCTAAAAATCCTTTTAGTGACTGAACTGAGTGAAGTGCTATGAGGGTATAAGAAATAGTCCCTGTCCCAAAATCCAGTTGCTGAGACTGTGTTGTAACATACGTTTAGAAAGAAGTTATGCGGCGTGTGCTATGTGCTACCTTATTGTTGAGAAACCCACCGTTTTCCAGTGTGACACTACGAGCATTTACTTCTAGGGAAATACATTGTTTGCTTAATGTGTACTGCAGCATGCCACACGAGGGAATAGCTCTAGAGAACCCAGCGGGTTGCTGCCTTAGAGTAAACTGAAGGAGTGTCACATTACTTTGTTGTTGTTGCTGTAGTCCGACAACCAACAGAACAGAAAAGAGCTGGCTGAGTGAACTCCAAATTTAAGCAAGCTACTCCCTTGCCATGGAGTTTTCTGATGGCGGGTGGAGGGAATGAAACAAACCTGCAGAGGAATGGCTATTAATGCTTCCAGAAACTAGTATGCAGAAAAGACCCTTTGAGTAATGTGATCCCTCTCACTTTACTATTTCCTGGCTGGAATGATATTGAGAATATGGTGTATCTGTGGAGCTGGGAGTACTGGAACATAACCAGAGACTTGCATTTCAGGTGTGCCATCAGAACTGATTTGCATTCTTCTGCCTGCACCTGGATGCTTCCTACAAAACAATACAGTTCCTATAATGAGAAAACTTAGTCCTCAGTCTGAATTGTGCAAGCTCACTTGAGAAATTCCTTTATGTAAGTTTTAAAAAGTTTATAAACTGTGGCTTTTCTTTCCACTACATTATATTGACTAAATAGAGATCCATCAGGGAAAATCAATTTGTAAATTCTACAAAGTGCATCTTCAGTACTGAATATTCTTCTCTTCTGTCAGGGTTGTATTTGCAAGCAAAGCAATTGAAACCCAATAGCAACTAAGTCCAGGCTGAGATCCTTTCCCGGCCAATGTTCAGGAGATGAAGAAAGCACTTGTACTTCTGGAAGGTTCTTAGAAGTCTTAGAATTTCCTCTTGTTTGTTGTTCTCCTTTATAATGATCGCTACTCTGCTTTGACAACAGTATCTTCTGTGGATCAATTTAACAGGCACACAAATGTGATTTGGAAGAAGCTCCAACTCTGTATTGTCACTTCCTTAGCTTTTCAATGAACCGGCACTTCCCTCCTGTAAGTTTAATGGACTATTCTACAACAAAATGAAACTCATCGACAAAGAGCAGCAGCTAGAGCAGTTACTGATAATTTCATCAAAGAAAGTTTTCAGCTCAGTTTGTCAATTTAGTGAGATGTTGTAAAGTTAAGAGACCCATTTGTTTTACTTTACAGGTGTACTACTCATTTAGGTTTTGTTTTATGTATGTACCTTCATGCGTATGAGAGACATTTAAGAACTCTTGTGTTCATTTTAGGGCAAGGGTTATTATGTAGTCCCTGTGTTAAGTAGGGGGCAATAGTCAACCTTACCATTTCCAAAGGAGCAGCAGGGAGGAAGACTCCTTTATTGCAACCAGATTACCAGTTCCTTTAAGGGAATCTTGCAGGAGGTACAGCTTTTTTTTTGTTCAGGGCAACGAATTAAAAAAAGGAATTACTTTTTGCCTAACCTTACGAGTTGTGCGAAACACCAGAATTCCTGGGCCCTGCATCTGCAATGCAGCCAAGGACTGATTTTTCTAGTCTAGGCAATGGATTTTTTCATATGTCTACATGGTTGCTTGAAGCCAGAATATATTCTTGCCTTAAATTTCTGTGGCCTGAAATTCCATTTTCCATTTGGGCAAACAGATAACAGTTTGGATCATAGGTGAACAGTTGTGGTTAATAACTCCCAAAGTGAGAAAGTCAGCAAAGTACACTATCAAAAATAATGTTTCAGGACTGACTTATATAAGGAAAAAAAGAGGATCAAATTCTGTCAGCAGGAATTAGTTCAAACACATCAGTGAATATTGCAATGCCTTTTTAAAGAGAGCACAAAAAATAGCCAATTTGGAAAAATAAAAAAAAAAAATTCAGTGAAAAGGGTTCGTTGGTTTTTTTTTTTTTTTTTTGCATCTTCCCAATCCTTTTTGTCATCTGTCTGTGTATATATATGACATACCTTTGTATATATCTGTATGTGTTTGAATATTTATTAGCATGTTCATATGCATATGTCTGTATACACACCCTTTTCTTTAAAGTTATGAACTTGTTTGCTCTGAAAACCCATACAACTGAAGCCGTGAACTGACTTTATAGGTGACATATCTTCCACTAAAGAGTCATAATTTATAGGGAGGAACCAATACTTAAACTGTAGTAGTGATTTTTTCAGGTGGAGCGTGTACAGTTGCATCACAACAGTGATATGCATAGGTACAATGCAAATGTATGTAAATACAAATAACTATATTAACAACATTATTAGCTCAGACTAGTAATGTAGAGAATTCTGACCAGTCGAAGGATTGGCTTCTTTTCAGTAAGCAAAAGTTACAGGTCGTCTTCAAGGCATTTCTGCGTGGTGGAATTCATTTGGACGTTTAAAGACTGATCTTCCCTGAGTGTAAGCATAAATATCACCATAGCAGCCTTTTCAGAGGTACTTAATTGCTTCTTGTTGCAGCAATCACTTAATTATGTATTGAAATTAATTTTAAATAAAGGGAGGGAGGTTTGTTTGTTTAAAGCAGCACTAACAACTGTCACAAGCCAAAAGATTTTTCCAATAGCTTGAGGGTCCAATTGTGTCTTTCATTTTGTCTGTCTGGCACTGTGAAAGCATAGTGGTACCTACTGCCCAAACGGTGTATGACATGGAATGGTATCTTACTCCCTATAATAAAAATGGAGTAGAACAGACAGTCCCAGCAAACAGTTAAGAAATGAAGAAGCATACAAGATTTGGCAAAAAAACAGTTTGGTTTGGATTCTTTTATGGATTTGTAGTATATTGAGAAAAAGTTTTTGCCACTAAGCGAACTACCTCATTTTATATGACTATTGATATTTGCTCCACACCATGTACTACGTGTGGTAGAATCTCTTCCTCTGTTTTAATTATAAACTAACAATGGGCTTGGCAATGGGTTAAGAACTCTGATTTTTCTATTACTGAATGTCCTGGTAATCAATCAAGATGCTGTTGTTTGTGAGGTGCTGTGTTTTTGTTCCCTGTTTGTGTTCTATGGCCCAATTTAAGTGAATGCAGGGCTTGGCTAATTATTTACAGGATGAGAATCTAATTTTACTGTTTTCAGTGTACTGTAACTTAGGATTGACTATACAGGTATCATGGCCGTTACAGCTATATGGGACTAGAATAAAGTAAAGCAACCATTCAGTTAGTATATTTATGTGTGTGTATATAAACTTACATTTTTATATAATATATAAAAGCATGTATATATACATACATTTATATTTTCATGTACATATGGAAAAAAGTACAGTCTCAACATGGTCATCACCCAAAGTCTTGTATGTCTTCCCATCTTCGTTTTATGCCCTTGAACTAGGCCTCTTTGTCTTCAGTTTGCTGATTTGTTGTGTCTTCTCTTGTAAAATGCAGGATTTCTGCGGATCAAAAGGTATTGCTTCCTTTCTGGAGCTCTACCTGGCTGAAACTCTTAACTATCACTACTCAAAAAGAGTTACCCTGTGAGCACTGTACAGTGTGTGCGATTATGAAGATTGCTTAGACAGTAAAGCTATGGAGTGTATTCTCTCTCACACTCTAATGAATTTCTAATGGCTATCCATAGTCATACAAGGAGATAATTTCCTTACCAAGACAATCTTCTTTTATGTCCCCACATTTTCTTTACACGAGCCATTATTGTGCTTTTCATGTCTCAACCTGATTCCACCTTTTTAAAAGGCCTCTCTGATTTTCCTGTTCGTTCTTCTTAATCTTATGTGACATTCTGTAGCTGAGCACTTTTGGCAATTCTTGAGCAAGCTTTCCCTGTCTGCGGAGAGTCTGCTTTGGCTCATCCTACTTCCACAGTGCAGCTGGGCATGCTAGATTGAATTTTTCTGCTTCATACTTGCCAGCTGCCAGACCGTAATCTCTTCCTAAAACCAAGAATTATCAAACTCCTCAACTTTTTCTCTCATTACTCGTAGCTGAGGCCCATATGGCAGATTTACATAGGAAGACAAAACAAAGCAATTCTGCAATTATCCTCAAAGCAAAGGCTTCTGTGTTGAATCAGACAGTCCCACTGCACAGATTTTGGTGGAGCAGTCTCGTGTATCTTTGTGACAAAGTGGTAGGCTAAACTGGGCACTGACTGAGAGCACTGAATTTTAATCGGGATTTCAATATTGACTGCCTATGTATCCTATGGTTAGTAATTTCACCTTTTTCAGTTTAGATTGTAAGGCCTCCAGAATGAGGACTGTCTTTTCTTGTCTGGCTATATTGGCACAGCGCTGCTACAGTAGGCTCCAAACCTTAAGCATTACAGTACTGCGTCAGAAGTTTGCTTCAGCCACTGACATAGTATTCACAATCTAGAAGCACTCTTAGCCGCTTCCATGTATTAGAGGGCCTCGCAAATGTTCTCGGCTCAGCTCTCGAGTTTTCATTCCCTCTGTTTTACAGTGAAAGGATTAGGGATAAGAAAGCCTTCAAGCTGAAGTTATATAATGACTATACTCTGTCCCCTAGAAGGACATCATATCCTTGTTTTGAGGTGAGGCTGCAGCAAACTAACAAGTCCTTCCCCTTCTGAGAGATGAGAGTTGACAGATACCACTTTAAATGCATATGTTGTTATTACGCTAGACTGAGTTAAGGTAGCAAAGGTGACAGGAGTATGGAATGGTTGAATTCTAATCTGGATTTCGGGGGAAACATATTAATTATAAAACTGTATTACTTTGTCACTGCTTTAACAGTACCCAAATTTTGTTTTGAGGATGGCTTCTGTGGCAGCAGGAGATCAGAAATGTGAAGGTGTAACTGACTCAGCACCGTTAATACCAGTCTCATGGCCAAAAGTGCATTTCCTACCAGCTGTCTCTGTGAAGCACTCTCGAAAAATTGTTTTAATACTTTGACCTGATCAATTAATATAATGGGTAAGATTTTTCCCATGGATCTTCCTTAATGTTACTGTAAATCTGAACATGACATGAATCATATAGACGCTACCGATGGAAAAGCCAGCGGAAGAGAATTGTCTTAGTGAAGCACATATTTTGCCATTTATATAAAACATTTGTCAGCAGGTAGATGAGAGGGGGGAAAAAAAGTGAACTGAAAGTGAAATATACCTACAACATATCGCTTTTCTTCAAATGCTTTGTTTTCCCTCTTACTTCACTATGGCATATGTCTGTGTTTGCTCTTTTGATTACTGAATTATATCCAAGTATTTTTCTGTCAGAATCAGGAATACAGGCCATTGATCCTTAAGCAAGATTGTTTCCTAGTCTTTTATGTCTGGCTGTAGATTTGTTTGTTAAAGCAGCCCCTATTAAGCAAGGTATTGACCCTTGTGAATTTGTGGGGGCAGGAGGGGGAAGTCAATAGTGATTGTTGCTGTCCTCTTTCTGTTGTTTTCACTTTGCAATTCTACCTTGGAAGTCACTCAGCGGGCCCCTCCCAACTGCTGAGTTGCTCATATAAGGTAAATAAGGGGAAATAGTGTAACTAAATGACCAAATAGTACCTGGTGTTGAAATTGTGATTTATAGGGTGTTTTTTGTCTTGGCAAGCTGCCATGGTTTCAGCAGTCAGTTGGATCCCCAAATGACTCTGAATGGGCCTATGTGTTACATTAGTGACACAGAGTGACTTCCTACCTGCTGTGAAATGGCTTGTGAGCCATTGCTTCAATTGGGCAGACCACCCTACTACCAGCTTGCGGTGGTACAGAGCATGTTTTCAACGCACAGTGACTCGTGCCAGAGGCGCTGTAGTCTCACAAAGCTAGGGTTTAAACTAGCTCCTCTCTACTCCCCCCATACCCCAATACATTAGTTAGAAACAAAAGCTGGAGGAATCGTATTGGAGGGGTAGAAAATCCATACTATTTCCAGTATTTTATTTATAGGTGAACTGAGGAGCTGAGAGAATGACTTAGGGTCTCTTGCATTTGCTAATGGTACAAAATACAGTGGCTCTTTAGAAGATTTTGGAAAATCTTGGGATACCGTTTCTAGTCTCTGTAGAGTATTGTGTATTAGAGGACAAGTGCAGAAGTCTGCCTGGGCTTGGTGCAGAAATTTGCAGAGGCATAACATTAACAGCAAAGTATCAGAAATAGTGATACTGTGGGGTGGAGAGTTGCATGGTTTTATCCAGCCACAATTTCATGTGTTATGCTGGTGTTGGGTGACTGTCCAAAGGGTGCTTTCACTCGTGTAGTTGCTCCAGTAATGTAGCTAAAGAGATGAGGAAGAGGCCATTAACTGCATTCGGCTCAAGGACAAAGCGGGGGAAGAATACAGTATAAATGAGAACTGTTGAAAATGTCATTAAAAGGGTGGATTTTTCAGAAAATGGTGAGAAGTCCTTTCATGTGTATGTTCAGGGGCAGAGGCAGTTCTGTCAGCATGAAATCTAGCTCGGATGGAGAACAGGCCTTTTATGATGGGCAACTCCAGTAGCTTCAAGTTAGAAACTTAAAATGCTGGCATGTCTTTGATAGAGAAACATACACATTAATAGGCAGGAAAGAGATTGCATGAGGGAGAATCAAATTCCTTTTCCCTGGTAGACTGTTCAAGAGATACCAACTATGGGGCTAGCCAGGATATCCTAGGGAATGTTGCATTTCAGTTCAAGCCACTGAAAGCCAGCCCTAGTTGCGACTGCAGGAGGAGCTGGCATCCAGAGCTCCAGCAGTTCCTGGTCCTCCACAGTCTTCCCACAGGTGTGTTAAGACTTCATGCTTGTTCAGCCTGAGGCTGAGGCTATGCTGACATTAGTGTTTTGGTCCAGAGCAGTAGTGCAGTCTTGCAGAACATACCCTGCTTGTCCACTAGTTGCCTACCTGTTCATTCAGTTCAAAAAGGTTTTGATGCATGCGGACTACTTTCCTTTGGAGAAACAAGAGTTAGAAGCTCCTGCCCAGGGGGAGACAACATGCATCCTGTGCCCACTGGGGTCAGGAAGGTCTGAACCAGGGAGTATGTCATGCTGCAGATACGAAGCATTCACATGCCAGCAGGATGCTTTAGGGCTGTCAATGGCTCCCGTAACACCCTAAAGAGCTGCTTGTGCTACAGAAAAAGCTGTATGTACCTTCGTATTTACTATCAGATACCAGCCCTGAATTCTTCGTGGTTCTGCTGCTTTTTGCCTCACCTGGTCTGGTTTGGTGCATTTTCTCTGTTTAAACCTCAGTAATTTTTGGCTTTATTACTTGCTGAAGGAAATTTTTCAGAATTAATGAGACTGATTAAAAAAAAAATCTGTGCCATTTTCTCTCTCTTTGGCTACACTCTGGTCATACTCCCATTGGTTTTTTTTCCTCAGGTTCTATTTTTTCCTATTCTCCGGTAAAGGGTGGTATGCCTGTCTATAGTTTCAACACTCCCAAGATAATTCTTTTAAGAAAAAGCAGGTTATCATGACATTCTGTATAAAATTCCTCATACTGGCAGTGCCATAACTGTAATTTTGGTGCTTGTGGAGTCTTTTTGCATGTGCACTTAAAAATAAATTTAAAAAAAAAAACAATCCAAAAACTGTATTAGCAGTGCGGCACTGCTTCACCTCAGTCCAAATTAACCTTCAGCTTATGTGAAGCAGCAGGCGCTGTGTCCTTGTTTGCAAGTTATACAAGTTTTATGTGAGCTGTACCATGACCTTACTAGCTAATAAAAATATGTATTTAAAAATAGAAAAGTCAGAAAGGAGAAGGAACTTAAGAGTGGCAATGCTATTTGACATCACATGTCCTTTTCTCCCCCAGTTCTCCTTGTTCCCTACCCATCTGGTTGATATATTATCTGCGTTGCTAGTCTTTTTTTGTATGAAAAGGCTCATTTGTACCTACAGCTAAGGAATGGTTTTATTTTTCTTACGATCCTGTCTCGGGAGTCCTTGAGGTATTGCTGTATCCCTATATTTCCATCATTCTGTGAAATGTTGGGTGTAATCATCTTGTCTAGGACCTCGGGAGGTAGGTGAGCTCTTGCGGCGCGTGGCAAGCAGCAGTCAACTGTGGCAGGCTGTTCCCACTGCCGGGACGTTGCGGAGCAAGGAAGAAATGCAAGTTAAAATGGCTGGGCTGCCACCTCTCTCCTTCCAGTGGCCTTGGAACACCTGGTGGATGCAGCCCTGCAGGGAACTTGTATGTCACATTCCCTGTTTTTTAAGCAAGGTGTAAAATAGCTTGTTACTCAGTTTAGAGAATGCACGCAGGGAACTTGAATGCTGAAGAGGAAACACGTAACAAGTTTTATACATCTGGAGAATTAGAGAGTAGGGCAGTTATTCTTTCAATTAGGATTTTGCAGGTAATAACATGTTCTGTCAAAGAAAATTGCTCTTGACTCTTGCTGCTGGAGCAGGTATTGGAGAAGGTCATCTCTAAAGCAGCAAACATCCTTTAATAAAAATCAAAGGGATTACAGTGCCGTGGTCCTGAACTGGTGCAGGAGCAGATGGATTGGAGATAAATAGTATCTGCCTATATAGAAGATGCTGGTGAATAGCCGTTCTGTGTGGCCAGTGCTAAGTGCTAGGATTATACTGAACCCTTAGCCGCTTATCTGGCTGAGTTGCAACAATAGTAAGCAGGAAGGCGTTTCCTTAATTTAAGGGCATTGGAACACTCTCTAATAAAGGACTTGCCATAAATACATTACTGCAGCCGTCCAGATAAGGTTCAGTACAGTGTCTAAAAATGTCTTCTGTTGCTTGTAAACCCTCTATCAATTACGTTATTTGATCCATTAAGGAGGCTGGATATTTTGGGGGTGGATATGTTAGTTGGCTCTATGACTACTGGCTAGTGTTCATACAGAGTGATAAACCAGTCTGCTCTTTCACCACTCAGAAATCCTCCTGACAGCAACAAAATGGCATCAGATGCCAAACAAGAACAGATATCATTCTAATAAGCTAAGGGAGAGATCTGTAATTCACATCCAAGGTACTACTGTAGCTTTCCTTCTTCTCTAATAAGGTGCAGGAGTCTGGGTACCGCTCCTGAATATCAAGTACAGCAAAACAGGGAGAAAGTCCTCTCGTATGCTTCTGTTGGGCAAAAGACTTCCTCCTCTCCCAGATACGTTTGCTAGCTATGCATTAAGGGCAACATGGAGCTACCTAGTTGACAGCAAATGCTATGCATCTGGAGACAAACAGGTATACCTGTTTGTCAGGAAAGAAGCATCACCTCAACACAAATTACTGTACTTGAAATGGAATTCCAGCCTAAATTGCTTTATATTCGCTTGTGTGTCAGCAGGCTCATGGAGAAATTATCTTGATGTAAAGTAAAAAAAAGTGGAAAAAAACCCCACCCAAGAAAAACCCAAATAAACACCACCCCCTGCAAAAAAAAAAAAACAAACCAAACACAAAAACAAAAAAACAAAACCAAAAAACCCCACCAAACAAAAACAGCCCCCCTCAAAAAAACCCAAACAAAGAAACAAAAAAACAACTAACAAAACAACCAACAAAAACCGCACCAAAGCAAAAAAACCCCAACAAAACTGGGTCTCTAGGATGACTGCACTAAAGAGTCTGTAGAACCAAATTGAGATGGATTCCCCCATTGTAAGGTCTAGAGAATGACTTAAAAACTCTGCAGAAGATACGGTAGTTTTTTGTAGCACTACTCAGGGGTCTTCCGTGAGGAAGCAGTTATTAGGATACTGCTTGGGCTTACAGCATAGAAGGGCTAACAGAATGGCATAACAGGTGATCCTGGTAGAGAAATCCCTGCTTGCTAGTGTGAAATAATAAAGATTTCTTTAATGTTTATGTTTTTAAGAGTTTTTTGTAATGTATTATCTTTATATTAAAAGGATTTTTTTTTTAATTCTTTATATTAAAGGAAGATGAAATATCTTAACTACAGCTGTTCAGGTAAACGGAATATGGGATCACGTACCCCAATATAGAAGACAACAGAGTAGGGCAACCAGTATGCTAATAGGCATATAAATAAATGTAAAAATAAGTATAGGAAAAAATGTATGGAAGTATCTAATATAAATTTTATGGTTTTTTTTCACATTTCAGGTGTGTGTTTTTTCTATCTAGGTCTATGTTCTTGAACCTGGATTTACTTTTATACGTATTTGTGTGTATTGTGTTGTAACTACTGTTCTACCTGAACTGAAATAGTTTGGTTTTTTTTGTCTTGCTGCATTGTAAATATACATGGAGCTATAAATGCCACACGCATATCTGTTTATTAGATTGTCACCCAATTTGAAGTGGAAGATATCCTGGGTTTCTTGTAAGCTCAGTTTCTATTAAAAAAGAAATCGGTATCGTACCTAGTTTACACAATTCAGTTTTGCTTGTTTGTAGCTCTTTATCCACAAGAGTTTTGCTTTGCTCTTTTTTTTTTTTTCTTCTAATACACTGAGTTTAATCTTCATTCACAGATCATGCCTCAATTTTCTGAAAAGTCTCCAAGCCTTGCTTTAGTACCTTCTGAGAAGACAGTTTATGCTCCTTTGACCTGTTTAGCTCATCCCATCATTCTTCTGGTGAGCTTTTCATGTCTTTTTTAGTAGCTTAGGGCTTTTCTATTTGTTCCATCTCATTTCACAGGAGTACCATCTTATAACTTTCCTCCTAAAAGACACCACCTTTCTTCCAGTGCCAATATCAATGCCCATCCAAGTTGTAGAAGATCTTAAGACTTTGCAGGTCAGAGATAGTTGGGTTACCAAGCTATAAAGTCACTAACAACTGCCTGTTTGCAACAACTTCTTCAGAGAAACTGTCAACAAACGATCCATGGTAAATGTTCTTCTCTAGACAGACTATATTAAGATCTCATAAGACTGTCCACTGACTCCTGACATGATGATGTTCATTCTGTGATGCAGTTAAGGCATTCATTTAAGAACTTTGCCTATTGTAAGATCTCAGTTGTTTCACTCTGTCCTGGTTTCGGCTGGGATAGAGTTAATTGTCTTCCTAGTAGCTGGTACAATGCTGTGTGTTGGGTTTGGTAGGAGAAGGATGTTGGTAACACCCGGATGGTTTCGGTTGTCGCTCAGTCGGGTTCAGACTCGGTCAAGGGCTTTTCAGCTTCTCCTGCCCAGCCAGCAAGAAGGCTGGAGGGGCACAGGGCGGCTGGGAGGAGGGGACACAGCCAGGACAGCTGGCCCAGACTGGCCACAGGGGTATTCCATACCCTGGGATGTCGTGCCCAGTACATAAACTGGGGGGGAGCTGGCCGGGGGGGAGAATTGCTGCTCAGGGACTAACCAGGCATCAGTCGGCGAGTGGTGAGCAATTGCATTGTGCATCACTTGTTTTGTGTACTCCAATTCTTTTATTATTATTGTCATTTTATTATCATTGTTATTATTTTCTTCCTTTCTGTCCTATTAAATGTCTTTATCTCAACCTATGAGTTTTACTTTTTCCCCTGCCTGATTCTCTCCCCCATCCCACAGGGTGGAGGGGGAAGTGAGTGAGCGGCTGCGTGAGTTGCTGGCTGGGGTTAAACCGTAACACACCCCTTCATTCCCAAGGGAGGATACAGCAGTCTTTCTCATCGAAGGACAGGGTGTGAGATTGTATTGCTGTGCTAACCTAGTTTATGGGACTACCATGCTCAAGGCCACTGGTGGTGTTCTTAAACTGTTTTTTATTTCCCTTGCAGGTTATATCTTTAAGCAAATCTAATTTTGCTGTGCTGAAACTTACCACAGCAGGTCTCAGAATGCAGTGCCAGGATTACCCCCTACCTTGTGTACTAGGCTGCATTGTGCCTTCCATTCAGGCTATACTGCATTTTGCTTTCCAGTGACATTTTTGATGTCTTTCATCTGGCTTCCTTTTTTTTTCTTCTCATCCTCTTTCATCATCATCTTCTTTCCAAGGACATCTGACCTTTTGCTTGGCTTAGCCACTCTAGTTTCACATATTAATTGCCCTGTGTGGAAGTATCAAACTGAATCCAGCTCATTGTCTGCCTCTAAAGAGGAAGGTGTGATATTTCTATAAGTTTCCTCTGCATTTTACTTCTCCTCTGTGTCAAGTATGATTTATTGACTGGTCAAGAGGCTATTTTAAGCACACAGAATACACATAATGGATGTTTGTACCAGAGTTTATTCTCACTGCTGTTGGGGTCATGGGCACAACAACAAGAAAAAGCAGAGTGTGGGTATGACTCTGGGGCTTTTGTGCATTTGATTCAGTGTATGGGTTATAATGACCCAAAGGATGTGAACAAAGTGTTGGAAGTTAAACCAAGGTCTCCCAAACATCAGAATATTAATGTGCAGTCAGAGGCTGTGCACCAACCAAACTGTTTCCCGTATCTTGTTAAATGTCACAGTCATTAGAACAAATATATGGGATTAAGAGCAATAATAATGAGGCCTATCCGTCTGTCTGCACTCTGAATAGCTCAGTGTGTGCTATCTTCCCAGCTGTAGTGCTCAAGTTCTCGGCACAGAACACATACTGTCAACTGAAAAAAAAACCAAACCAACAACATGGAGAATTAAGATTGGCATAGACTGCCTGTATAGAAATTTACTAATTAAAATGAAAAAGGTAGAACACAAAACCTGGCTGTAGATGTAAGGTCAGCATTATTTACTTGGTCTGAAGAGCAAGGAGGATTACCCAGAGCAGGTACCCTGACAGGGCATTTGACTCTGTAGAAAGTACTGCGAAATGGAGACTTTTCAGCATAATCTAGTTGGAAGGCGGGGGGAGGTCTTACCAGCCTTCTGGAGTGTGAAAGCATGCCTTACAGGGGGTATATGTGTATGCGTGAGAGAATATGCGTGCTTTCTTTTATTCAGGAAGGTGCTGAAAGGGAAGGCTGCTGTGAAGTTCTTTGGTCACACTTCTTTCAGGCCTGTGTCTTTCCCAGTTAGACAACGCGATGAGAAGGTAGGACAGGGACCTGTTACTGAGGGACAGGCTCATCAAAATCAGATTGTCTCAAACTGAAAATAAACAGAGGATTTGGTATAACTTTGTTTTTAAAAAAACAAAGCAGTATTTTAATCTTCTGCATTGTAGGTGACTGATAGAAATTTGGCGGTTTGAGTTTCATGGTCAGGCAAAGAATAATTGAATTCAGCTTGTTAAACCATTCTCATTTTTCCTTTCTATTAGCTAGCAATAAATAATCTAAATGCCACTTAGATATTGTAATACGCTGACTGTTTTAAATCAATGGATTCGATTCTGATACTCTTTTAAAAGTTGACATAACTTTTTTAGGAATTTCTGACGCTTCTACTTACTGGAGAAGGCTTGCTACATATTAAACTTTATTTTTTGGACCAGTGGGTAAAATAGAATATAGATTTGGCGAGCATTTCTTTAAGCTGGCATATGTTAAGCAGAGGATGCCAAGGTACAAGTAGCCAGATTGATTAATGCTGCTTCCTGGACACTGTTGGAAACATTTTTGCGTCCATCCTTTCATTCTGCTTTTCCTACAACCATCCACTTACTCCAGTCGCGAGAAGACACTTTTCTTGCAAAGCAAAGAAGGGTGCATAAACAGAAAAGTAAAGCAAGATTGTACCCAGAATTTTACTTTCAGCATCAGCTTTTGAGATGTTCTCAAGTGAATGAAGCCAATGAATGACAATATAGTCAGTCAGGCAGTCAAAACAAGGCTTTGAAACTTTCCTGAGACGGGGTCAGTGTCAAAAGCTCATGTTCAAGGCGTTGGAGAAATCTGTTTCAATAGCTACATTTCTTTGGTTTCCGGAAAATAGGTGCTGCGTTAATATTCAAATTATTATTGGAATTTAATTGTATGTAGATGATTTCCGTAACTGTCGGTTATGAATTCATAATCACTTACGTCTTTATTTACTTGAATGGTATAGTCCAGGATGAGCATTTCAATGATGACAAGACAATTGGTAAAGTAAACTCTGGAGTGAGTTTTTGCCACCATAAAACTACGATGGTGGCACACTGCCACACACCCAGGTTTTTTGGTCTACAGCATAGTACCTTGCAGCAGATACAAACCAATTACCCTTTACTAGGTCTGGTAGTTAAATGCATGCAAATTTTTTGGTTTCTGATTGTCTCTCAGTGAAAAAAAAAGCCCACCAAACAACAACAACAAAAAAACCAACAAAAACCCCACCCAACTTATTTGAAAAAAAAGTAATTCAACAACTAGATTTTTCAGGTGATACTGAAGGCCAGATTTGCAGAGTAACCTCTTTTCTTGGTTTAAAATTTTCTGCTTGAAGCAGATTTTAGCAGTTTATTTTCTTGTCAATGCTTCAGGAATATTCAACAATATTTCAACCACCCAAGTTTAAATGCTTTTTTTTAATGTGCTATTTTTGCTTTTAATTACTTTAAAGAAAATGCTCAGGTTCAATGATCTTGATATCAAAATAGATTTTAAAAGTAGTTCTAAATGCTTTGCCAATTTACTTCTGCTCAAATGTTGGGAGTGAGCCATTTTAAGATGCTGTTTTCATGCTCTCTGTGATCTGGTGCTTTCTCTAGTAAGATCAAGACTAAGATTTTTCCGTTCCTTTACTAAGGATTGTCATCACATAATGAGTTTTGGTCACAGCTATCTGGAGATTAAAGACTTTCCATCCAGTTTCTTGGTACTGAGCGAATCAGTTTGCTGCTAGACTTCTTTTTCCTTTTCTTCCTAGACTTTAATTGGTACTATGTCTAAAGGTGTGCAGTCCCTGCACTTCCTATGGTGCCACTTTCTTTACTCCAAAGTTTACATGTAGTTATGCTTTAAATAGACGTGATATGTTTGTAAATTTACACGGCTTTATTTTGTGCCAGCATACTTTTCTGTATGCCACAATGAAAATTAGGCTCCTTTGTTTGAGATGAAAAGTTAATACCTTCCTCTAGGCAGTCTTCAAATTTGAGTTGCCAAAACCTCCGCTCACTGAATCTCAATTAACCTCTATTCAGACTTTTATTAGATTTGTCTTTGTGCATTTAAGAGAACTGTTAAATTTGGAGTTAAATGGATTCACTTAGGTGATGTGCTCAGTCAAATGTTGTGTCTTAATGTCATTGCAGACTAGCAGCTTTCTTGTGTGACAGGTTCACACGGGAAGGCACACAGCAGAGAGAAACACTTCTTGGTAGTGACAGTTAAGAAATGCTTCTGTCTCGGAGCATATTGCAGCCTTACAGCTTCTGTGACTTAATGGCCAAGCCATAGCTCTTGCTATAGCATTCACCTTGACTTCTCAAGCCATTAAATACTGGATTCGGACATTTATACTCGGATGAGATTACCTTATCTAAGTGGATTGAAGCAATCTAAGTTTGTTTTGTTGTTTTGAGCTTTTGGGTTTCTTATGAGTTTGGGTTTGTTTGTTTCCTTTAGCGGATTCTTTGAATTGGGTCTTTGCAGGGTTTTTTGGGTTATTTTTAAGAGGTCTGAATCACAGTCCTCACAGGGACTGTATGCTACCATGACCACCGTAGCAGATGATAAAATGGACTTCTCAGACCTTGCCCGCCTGGAAGCATTCTGCCTTCCTGACTACTTCTTCCTTTTTCTTTTTTCTTTTTTTTTTTTTTTTGTCTGGGTTAACACTTTTCCTCTTGGCACATTATCACATTGAACAGATGTGCAGATTTAGCACAAAAAGCCTGAGCTTCCAGATGACTATCTTCCTCTGCTTTCTGTGGGCAGTCAAGAATGAGAAGAAAGACTATTGCAATAGCTTGTGTTTTCCAACTTTCCCTCCCCTGCAGCTCTAATATTTTTCTTAGATTGACTCTTCTAGTTTGTTGTAAGTGAATACTGATCTCATAATAAATTTAGGAAGTGTTGAATCTTAGGAATTAGGTTTAAATGACTAATTCAGTCATAATCTCTTATCTCCCTAAGCTTTTTCCCAACTGATACTGTGATTTAAAATAATAATCTTGTGGTAGGAGGCCCACAAGTGCCTAATTAGACTGTATGCCAGAAGAGAGTTCCACTGATAATTAAATATGTCAGCTTAATGCAGTAGGAGCGACTTAAACATGTTAAGCCACTGGGAAGTCATTTGAGCTGCCTACTGCACAGGACAGAAATGAAATGTCCTATGGACCATTAAAATTCTTCACGACTGTTATTTCTGATTTGCAGTAAAATCTTTAAATTTGAAAATCCGTGTTCTTCCATCAAATATATATTCCTGTTTGCTACATCAGCAATCTGTGAAGTCAGCAGCAATGTGCCGTTTTGGTCCAGCTACCAGTTTAAGGATGGCTGATGATCTGTTTCTGTAAGTTCGTTTTCATTATATAACAGAGGACACAAATACCTGAACATGATGAATTTCCCAGAAACATGGTGTTACCCTGGAGATGTGGTCACCTGCAGCTTTCTGGCCTTCTCTCTAGAAAAAAAAAATAGTGAAGCAAATACCTACTGCATAGTAAAGTGGCTATGGTTCAACATAAACTCAAAGTGAAATAATGTATGATTTCCTTCAGGTAGGGAATTGCCAACATCGATCACATAACAGAACTGTATGTCATTGTTTCTAGAACAGAAGTTGCTACTAAACCCCTGTTTTATAGTTGCTGCACGCATGTAGCACTGTGGGAATGAGTCTTTCAGCTCTGTATCTTGTGGTTTGGCCTTGCATCTCGATGTGCAAATATGATTTGTGCTCAGTGAGACACCAACACACTAAAATGCATAGAATCACAAAATAGTGTTTCTTGGAAGACACCCCCAGAGGTTTCCAATCCAGTCTCCTGCTCAGCACAGGTCTGGTTAGAGCAGGTTGCTCAGGGCCTTTGTCTAGTCAAGTTTTGACTATCTCCAAGGATTTTGGAGTAGGTCATTCCGCTGGTTTCTTCAGCACTGTTGGTTTTCAGGGGGGAGAATTTCTCTGAACAATTAAACCTGCAGTGGGGAGAGCGCCATACTCAGTGCCCTGTACCAAGTACGCTCAAGCGTAACTCATTAGGAAAAGTTTTTCTTTAGAGATGAGGCTGCTGTTACCACAGCGTGTTATGCTTCTAGGCATCCAGGGTTCAGCAATGGAAAAGTTGTTACTCCTGCATTGTTACTCCTGGATTTTTGGCGGCCAGAGAAAGAGAGTAAATGTTTGCTAAAGTATCGTGAGAAGCACGATCACCACCTTCTCTAGTGATGGCAGCAGGACTGACCAGATGGTGAGGTGAGGCTCTCTGCTGGGCCACATCCACTTTTGAACCCCTGCATGAAAGCTGCCGCCTTGCTACCCTGTTTGTGCCCAAATGTTTCACATTCAGGCTTCACCGTCTTTACCTCTTACGTTACAGTCACACTACTGATAGCGCGCTGTAGCTGACAAAAAACTATCCTATATCACAGCAAACTTAACTGATGATAAAGCAAATGCTTGATTTAGACTGACAGAATTTGTTGTTTCCTTTTTTCCTGGTTTTGCTGGTGCATGGGTATATGATTCTAGCTTCTTAAAAGTTTATCTCAGTCTGCCCCTGATTTTCACCTCTTCAACCTGCATTGCTTTCTATTTGTGACATGAAAATTAGTTGCCATGGAAATGATTGCAGCAGGAACAGAGGATCTCTTAAACAGGGGGTGAAAAAAAGAGTGCGTGTATGAGCAGATGGGCTTAGCAGTGAGCAAGGAAGAAAATCACCTAAAATCTAAGGTGTAAGGAGCTGGGGTGGGGGGTGTGTGGGTGGGTTTAAAAAAGTCTGCCTATATTTTCATTTGTATACCAACATCATCTTAAACCCTTCCTGATTTTCTAGAGCGCTGTATGCAGGTAGGTGTTTACCTGACATCCTAATTTATATGGAAGCGTATCCTTAGTATCTGTGGGGACTGAGTACCTGCTTTAGTGAGACACACAGTAGAATGAGCTGCAACAGGTGAGCAAAGGCCCCTCTGTGGAACAGGTGTAAGAAAAAAGGTTCAGAGGGTTCCTGTGCTGGTCCAAAAAATGATGCAGCCCTGTATCCCCAAATGCTACGCAACAACAGCATCTATCTGACGAGTGCGGTGACAGTAGCCTGGAGGCCTGGTTCCACTTAGCTATATCTGCGATTTTTTTTCTTGTCCTAGTATCGATCTGACTTGAGATATTTTAAGGCTAATTCTTTTGCTTTGGATAAGAACGGACTAAAATCTGTTGTGGGATTGTCAGGCTTACACTGGGATGGCTTTCAGTCACAGCAGTGACACAAAGATTCTCCTAGATCTGTTGGAAAAATCAAATGCAACTTTCATTATGGAGGATTACAGTCTTTCTATCTACATATCTGTATCCATAGTGATGGGAAGCTGGCAATCTCTTTGCACATGATGTGAAGGAGGATGCTCAACAGATTCAGCTATGACTGGTGATAAGGAAATTTTCAGGGCAAAGTAAACTGTATTTCACATAATGTAGGGGACAGTATTTAGGTCTGTAATTCTTTTTCCTAGGTACAAGTCTGGAAATTTAAAAGGGTATTTATAGATGCCTATTTTGTTCGTCACTATGGGAAAAAAGCAAACCAAATGGAACTTGGATCTGTATGTTTGCACAGTGACCGCGTTGAAAGCTGAAGAGAAGGCGGTGAAACACTGGAGTGTGTTGCTCGGAGAGGTGGTCGATGCCCCATCCCCAGAAACATTTAAGGCCGGGCTGGATGGGGCTCTGAGCAACCTGATCTAGTTGAAGGGGTCCTTGCTCGTTGAAGGGGTCCTTGCTCGTTGAAGGGGGGTTGGACTAGGTGACCTTTAAAGGTCCCTTTCAACCCAAACCGTTCTATGATTCTGTGATCTCTTGCTAATAACCAGAGCATGTAGTTCTCTGCAAGGTATTCAAAAGGATCACGTGCTGTCTGGTTTGAGTTCTTATTAGAAACAAACCTTGTTTCACCATATTTTTTTGAATAGTTACTTGCTTTGACTCTTTCTCATGCAATTATCACCTGTAATGGGCACCGCAAGGCTTCATAGTATGTCCCAGGTAAACCAGTATGGCTCCACTCGTAACCTAGGACAGGATTTTGTGATATGGTGCAGAATTTACTACATTATCATTACAGAGCTGCTGTCCTGTCATGCTGTGGCATTGGCCTTTGCTGGCAAAGTCTAAAACTAAGCAAATACCTCAAAGCTTTTCATGAACAGTCACTGGAATAAAAGAATGTTTAAAAAAAAAAAAAGCTTAATGTTTAATTTAGACCATTTTTTTGTTTGCTTTCTATGAATATTTTAGTGTATGAAAAATGTCTGTACAGAGCACGAGATATATCTACATGGAGAGTATTTGCCAAAATCACATTATGAATTCACACAGATGAGTATTTAATCAGAAGACCCCAATTTTAATGGTCATGTTAATAAATATTAAAAAAAAAAATACAAAGCACAATCCAAGTTAAATGACAATGCTTGTTTTTTGCTTTATATACTCAAGATGAAGGGCTTATCAATAATCCTATCATGAAAGATTAGTTGTAGGAATGATTCTGCAAATAAATTATGAAATGTTAGAGTGTTTTAAACTGCTGAAGGCCAACTATGAATAGAAAAACAATTCAATACAAATGACTTGTTCTACTTGGGAACTTCCACAGCAGTGGTCAATGTCATCAGAGTCAATGAACATCTTATCCTTAGCAGCCAATGCTCTAAATTTACAATGAACTTGAGCCCATCTGCCACATATCCATCTCTCTTTATTGCTTGGCAGTAAATTTTGTGGTTTTGTTTGGGACAATATATTTTGTTTATTTTTTAAAGAAGTTTTTGTGCCAGCACAACCAATTAATTCAAAACTCACTCAAATCTTAGTATTCAGTAGGGCTCTGTCATAGGTGGGCTAAATGTTACTTTTGGTTTCAAGAAATTTTTTGTTAATTCTGTGCTCCTTTGTGCTCCTGGTGTCTTTGAAGGGGGTGAAGGGTGCTTGGGGTTTTTTTTGCTCTTTCAGCAGGTGCTGTGAACAGAGAAATTAATGAGAAGTACATTTTGTGATACCAACAAGACAGACAGATAGGATCATAATAGGGGTGGCAAAAAAAAGTATTTGGTATTAACATGTCTTCTGGGGGGAAAAATGTCCTTAATGAGGATTAAATTCTTTTGTTAGGGCTTAGACTGGTAGTCTGAACTATTTCATCTGATGATAAAGAACAGCAAGTACACTTTTAGGTCAAATAATGCCTTGCAGGGCATATGTGTATGACCAAAACCTGGATTTTTTTCATCCATGTTATAATTAAGTTTGGTTTTAGGAGGTTTTTTGGTTTTTTTGTGTTTTTTTTTTTTGTTGTGTTTTTTTTTTTTTTAATTTCCAGTAGATTTTGTTCTCCGAATTTGTTATCAAAATATTTCTGCCATTCATTCTGTATCCAGAAGTTATAATACTTTGTAATACAAAAGATGCCAAAGCCATTTAAATAAGGGCAAGGCCATTGGTGGCTCAAAAGGAGGACGCATTTGCTTCTTGTACGACTAGTAAGTACTCTGAGACTCAAGGTTCTTCACAGGGCTGAGGTAAGAAAGCCTTGTATATGTTCCTCCTACGGCTCCCCAACCACTTCTGTGCAGCAGCAGGGTATTGAGTCCCCTGCAGAACTGGTTCAAGTTCAGAGTGCTAATGAGCAAGGACTTGGAGCCAGAACCCTTTTTCCATCTTCTGCACTATTGTCCAGTATTTGGAAGTGTCCTTGGACAGTCTGAATTATTTAAGGTTATTTTCTTAAAGGCTCATTCTGACCCTTTCTCATGAGGCAAATATCCTAGGAGCATTTCTAGTCTCTTGTAGTGAAATCTTTTGAAATACGCTTTTAAAAAGTGTTTTTGACCAATGTTTTAATTGCTTACCTTCTTGATAAGCTTGTATGTAGTCTATGGAAATACTTTCTTTCATTGCAAAGGTAAAGACGTTCTATTGCTTATATTTTAAGCATTATCATTTTTTTTATTGTTGTCCAAACAACTACTGTAATGAATTTGTCATGTTTAAATATCTTGTAGTTAAAGCCTCATTTTTTTCCCTACCTTTTTTTTAACAAACTATATACATGTGATTTTCAAAAGAAGTATGGAAGTGTGAAGTTTGTCTTGTTATTTCTCAACCTGCAGCTGGTATTTTTGGGCACAGTTAAAAGCAGTCCTTAAAGGGAAAGATTCCACATGCGTCTGTGCTTAATTACGCAATTACAATATCACAGAAATCGCAATATTCATGGTGACTTCATTGTTTTTGTCTTACTTGTGCACCTTCTAACTCTCCTTTGTGAACGGTAAAGAGTGGGCTTCCTACGGGTGTCTGCATCTAGCAGGCAGTTCTCCAGCGCCGGTTTTGCATACCATCAAATCTGTAAACATCTGAATCCCTTGAGCTGTGGGGGTTTGTATTTCAGCATAAGAAAACTGAACATGCGATCAATATACTGTAGGAGCATAGAGAGTGTAAATCAGGCTTGTGTTGCTGCTCCGTAATTATGTTCCTTCCTGGATGGGTGACTTACACAATGCTCCCGAATGGTGCCCCACAGCTTTTGCTGGCATCAGTTGATGTAAACATACAGATTTCAGTACGCAAAACACTTTGTCTGTGCGATGAGGTTGAGATGAACGTACAGCACCCTGCAGGACAGAGTATTAAATGTTTCTCAGCACTCAGCTGTGACTAGGGTTTCTGATTTAGTGGAGGGGAATTCAGTACCTTTCCATTTTGGAAAAGGAAAGAAAGATTTCTAGGGCTAAATGAAAGGAGATTTTTAGGCCTAAAAAGGTAGAGCAAAATCTCAACAATTGCAAACAGGATCTCACTGTTGGATGTTGGAGGCTATTAAAACAAAAAAAAAAAGTCATAGACAATGTGGTTATCACAACATACGGTGTATATTACTACTTGTCTCTCCTTTTGCATGGCAGTAACATGATACCCTACGCAAGAGATCATATTAGGAGACAGCCGTTCGTAGGGGAAAGCCTTTTGCAAACTAAAATGGACATTTCTGTCTGACATGAGAATGTTTTGGTTTACTTTAGCAGCATCTAGTCTTCATGCTTACCTTATTCACAGCAAGTATGTTCGCTTCCCTCCTTATTAGAGAGCACCTAAAACATGACCATAAACTTTCTGTGTTCTGCCTCACTTAAATGGTCAGCTGGCACCTCCACAACAAAGCCCAGCTAGAAAGAGTTTTTAGCTTGACCTTTTTTCATTGATATCTGGACTCCCTGGCAAACAAGGCCTCCGAGCACTATCAGCTTTTGGTTTTTGTTTTTATCCTTAAATACATTTGATTTAAAGTATTCGAGGTACTTGTCTTTGCTTGCTTAGACTACAAACCATTATTTCTACCATTTGGATACCTTCCTGTTTTCAGGATTTTTCCAGACGGAAACAAGCATAATTTTCTTCTGGATATTGGCTACAGCTAACTGTGCCCTGCAGTACTTTCAGCCCTACAGGCTAGATAACTGTGGCTTTGGAAGGTCCATTCACAGCAGCTGGCTATGGGTACTGTAGATTTATTTGGAGAGTCAGGTGCCAATGAAGGAGAAGCTTTTTCTTCTGAAGCATTTTTAAGGGTCATAAAACTTCTGCCTGGGTATAGGAAGAATGGAAATGTATTTTCTGTGGTTTTCTAGATGCCCAAGCAAGTAAGATACAGTAATACTCAGCTAGAAATTTATTCATGCCTCTTGCTGGGAGGTCATTCCTACCCTCTTACTAAAGGTCTGCAGTTGATTTGCACAGTGCTGTTTTTCAGCATTACCGGTTGTATTTTGTAAAGCGATGATAAAAGGAATTGCTGTCTTGCACCATTTGCAAGACAGGGTTTTGCCCAGCCTGTCTCCAAAGTGAAACTAGTAAGAAGGTCAGAAGTTAGCCTAGAGAAAAAGCGTTAGCCAGATGAAGAGGACAGGCTACCATTTAAATGATTCTTGTGTGGTGTACCACCACGCATTTGTTGCTAATGTAGCCGGACACTTCCCATCAACAGACTGCCACTATATTCCTGTGTTAGCCTCCTGTATTCAGTGAAGCTTGTTCTTTTCTGTCTCACAGTTAAGCTTTCGGTGTTTAGCATCCTTCATGCAAACTTCCCTAGCTGTCACCAGTTGGTTTGACTGACCCTGTTTGTCTTTGCCCTGGCATAGATGAGAAGCACTTGCTGTCACAACCACTGAAAAGCATTTTAAGATGCTGTTCCCTGCTGTCTTCTGCTGTGTGTTGCTGTTTCTGAGCTGAACACGTGCCTGATGATACGCTAACTCGAACCCAATCTCAGACAGTAATGACGTTTGCTAGACTGAAGGACTGGACTTGGGGATTCGGTATATATTAGGATCACAGCTCAAATGAGAAGCAACAATGCTACCAAACTAAAAAAACAACCTCAGTCCCTTGCAAACATAATGTAAAACTGACAGACATCATGAAAATCAAGGTTAACACATGAAATTTTTTCGAGGGCATATGTGTTGGAGTGAGTTTGCATGGAACTTCAGCCTTTTTCTCATAATGACGAAGGAAATGACTTTGTATTTAATTTTTTTGTCTATGTGATTAGATTTGATGGTGTTGACCAAGCATTTTATAAAATGCTTTCACATCCAAGTTTTAAAAATTTAAAGAGGAAAAATCCAAAGCTGAAGAGCTCAACAGAAAACAGTAAGCTTCCAGTACTTCAGCAGAACGTTCTCAACTGCTAAAAGTGAAAGACTGACTACACCAGTGAAGCCTGTCTCCATTATCACATAGCAAATATATAAAGCAGAACTGCGCTGAAAGGTGCTTCACAGCCTACAAGTATGTGATGTAACTCTGATACTGTGCATTTCAAAGAAAAGTGAAAATGGGACTAAAATCCCAAGAATTTTAATTCAGAATCTGGAAATGAGTAGTGGCTTACTATCAAGTATCTTACTAAAGAGCGGTATGTTAATTTAAAATCATTTTGACAATTAGAAAAAATACAGATAGCTGCTTCTCACAACACCTAATGTTTGCGTTTGCTTTGTAAATTGTTTATATTTCATAAGCCTGCATGAGTTTCGGTGAGATTTAGGAATCGGGCTGCTAAATCACAGAAGTTTCGTGAAAGTATGATTTTAAAAAAAAGTCTAAACAGTGCTGTGGTTGGACTTAGTAAAACCTTTTGTGTCTGAGTGTTTCAGTCCTGCAAACTGAACTACAGAGTCTCCCTGCTTTCTGAAATCTAGGACCAATGCTTGCCTCTTGGTTATAACAAAACTGGACAATTTAAATAATGAATAACAAATAATAAGCTCAGCAATCGTCAGGCACTAAGAGTGAGCACAGATGTAAGAGAGGGCACGATACAAGCAAGCCAGCACGTGTGTGTGTGTAAGGAAAAGCATTCTGCTTGTATTCCTTTGTCTTTGCCTTGTGTATCCCTGCCGTCTCAGCCGTGACCCTCAATCCACTCACAGAAGAAATGCTTCTCTAGGCCAGTCTCTCCCTTGCCCTGCGACAATCTGTCTGCAGGGGTGAGAAAGCAATTCGTTCTCTGTTCCTGTTCTGACTGGTCAAAGCTCTTGACAAGATGTCAGTGCCTACTGCAATAGCAGTTCTTAGCCTTTTTGTTATTTTAATATCTTGGAAAAGAGCCCTAAGCTTGTTGCAATAACTTCATGCACTCTGAAAGAGCCTGGAGATTTTAAGACCAATCAGTAAACTGCACTGGCTTTGAAATACGCCCTTTTATTCTGTTACCTCTAGTCAATGCAAGCTGTGGTGTCCTTGCATCTCTGCCACTGTTCTGCTGTGTTTGGGTTTGCTTCAGTGCTTTCACAGGGCAGATAAAGCTTTAGCTCTGCCTGTGACAGTCAACAATAAATGTCCGTGAAGTTCAATAGCATGATATAAAAAGGCATGGTGTATCTGCTGCTTCCTACAGATTTTTATAAAAAAGAAAAAAATTGTATGCTGTAGGACAAGCTCTTCGCTGAGCAAGCTGCTGAAGAGCTGGAGAGGACAGCAATACATTCTGTGCTACGCAGGAAAGGAGTTACTAGATTTCTACCCCAATACCTGTAGTCTGTACATTCATCAATATGCTTCCATCTTCTTCCACATTATCCCTACCAGAGTGCATGTGATACTGCAACCGAACGTTTTGAAGTTTCACCAGATTTCAGTGGCTCCAGTGGGCTTTCTCCCTTTCTGCAGCAGTGGATCACAAGGGAATGAGAAATCTTTGGCCAAATGCCTGCTCCACTAGTCTAGGATGACAGCTGTGCAGTTGTCATCAGCGGACTCTCTCTCTCCCCTTCGGTATTTCCTTGCTCTATGAAGGATTATTCTATGAGCTGAGGAGCTACACAGTTCAAAATGAATACAGCTAATTATAGTTTTGACTTTTCAACCCTTCCAGAAAAGTCTAAGAAGGGAGTACAGTTGGGAAAAATTGCTGCAAACATAAATGAGCGTTTAAAAGGATGACAGTGATTTCATGGACCACTTACTCTATCAGATGCATCTCTCGACACAAGATGAGGGGGAACTTCTCAAAGTATCTTAAGTTGAAGTATGATATATAGCCTCTAATCCTTTATGCTGTATGAACATAAAGTGTGCTTTGGGATATGACAACAAATAACATACTTTCTATATTCTTAAAGTGTGGTAGTGTAGGCCTTATGGAGGACATGGCAACAGCCTCAGCTCCTGCTATTGCTCAGCTGGGTTGCACAGCACTGCTTGGCTGGAGTACACTGTGCGTAGATGAATTAAGGAAATAAAAAGAATCATTTTGTTTCTTCTTCTAATAATAAGACCACATGAAAATCTCCCTGAGGAAAAAAAGATTTTTTTTTTTTTTCCCCAAACAATCACTTTCCTGAGCATAACCTTATGAAGGCGACTCATTTTACATTCTCTGTCATTTAGGGAACCGTAGTGTTTGTAGGGCCTGTTGGTAGTGTCTATTAAACAGCAGCAGAAATGCATTTCTTTCCTTGGTTAGACAGTCCAATGAGTTCAGTTCTGTGGGCGGAAATGTCTTTTACTCTAAATATTTTTTTTGTTCCCAGTCTAAATGCATTATGCAAATAATTCATTTCACAAAAACGTAACAAATGTTTGTGTAGATTTTTTTTTTAAACAGCCCCAAACATGATAGTTCAGGAAGCTAGTGTAACTTTAAGAGCTTAAGAAGAAGCAGCTACAGTATAATAGTATCTGGGTTTTATGCAAATAAAACCATTATGCCCATTACTGGAGCATAACAAAGTAGAAAGACCTCTGCACTTATGGGTAATATGACAACTACTTTATTTATGATATCTCTTAGATTTTTCTCCTAGCATTTTCTTGCAGTATCATGTGGTCTTCAAAAGGCAGAGTTTTATGTTGCTGAGAAGAGCTCTCAATATATTAATAAGATGCTGAACAAATTACAAATTACTTGTGCAAAACAAATGTTCTTCTGAGATTTTGTTTTGTTGCCTTTTAGGTCTCCAGCAGTTCAATGTAGTCTTGACATTATGAAGGATTACACTTCAATGTGTATGGTTAATATAACATAAATATGGAAGATGGGAAAGTTTTTTGTGTGATTAAACCGATCTTAAACTTTACAAGTACAGTGTGTCAGCAAAAAATACCTTGCCATGGTTCAAACTGTGGTGTCCCCCACTCATTCTCTTACTGCACCAGGCAGTGGAGTATATGAGTTTTCTAAACGTCTGTTCAGATGCCCCAATAGTCTGAACACCTCAGCCTTCAAGTGTATTTGTCATCTTATGACTCAAGTTTTTGCATTCTACAGAAAGTGTCCTAAGGCATAGAAAAGCTGAGTGATTTCCTAAGTCTCCAAAAGAGCAGATAGGATCCTTGGCCCTGGAAAGCTAAGGTAATATCTTGATCATCCTTCGTTTCCAGGAAGTCTGGCTTGTAAGCTTGTGTGTTCAGTGACACAATCCTTTTGATAATTCAGTTCCTTCCAGTTACACTAAGGAAAATACAAAACAGCTTCAGGCTAAGGTGCGCCTGGAATTTAGCCACAAATGGCTGCATTTTACTGACTCTAAGGACCAGAATCTGCAATCAGATTTGTAGACAAGTTGCCTAAGATCCATCCTTAAGGCCCCTCACTCCTCTTGGTGCTTTGGATTGACTGCTAAGTTGGAGGGGTACCCAACATTCACGCTGGAAAAAAATTGGATTCCCATTTCTTCTCTGCCCTAGTTTTTGTTCATGTTCTGATTTAAAATCAGTGATCAGATATTTCTTAATATCACACTTTTTTATGCATCTGTGTATTTATGTATACCTATAAAGTTACATATATGGAAACCAATTAAAGTGCTCATTGAAAGCACCATCTCATAATAATTAAACCTCTGAACAGTACTCTTACCTGCCTGTAAAAATAAGCAGTTGCTAGGCTAATTTCCACGATCAAATTGATACCACTACTAGAGTGCAATTACTCTTTGCTCTGTGAACTTGAATATGTATTATTTCATCTCTGTCTTATATTGTTGCTGTACTGTATTGTCTCAATAGACATGAGTTTCAGTGCATTGGCATTGCAGTGACCAGTGAAGGGACTCCTTTGTGTCACTGCAGGTCTTAAAGCTTTGCCACAAAAATTATTATTAATCTGTTTTGTGAAATGTAAAAAGTCCATCCACCTCAGTTATTGGAAGCTTATGGCACACACTGAGAAAGTCAGTAGCTAAAGATGTCTTGCTTTTATGGTGGTGCTTTTGTTTCTGCGTCAAAGGTTATGCAGAACAAACCCCCTGGATTTTAGGGAAAGCACCCACTAAAACGTTCTCACTTTTGCTAACAATATTATTTACTCTATTAGAAAATAAAAAGTAAGCAAACCTACTTTCTCCTTTGTTTCCCACTCTCGCCGGTAAGTCCCACTCACCATGACCAGTAGCAGCAGGAGACAGAAAATTGTGAAATGTTCTAGCAAAATGGGAACAGATAATGTATTCCTACACACTTCCAGGATATTACGGTGTGCCCTAGAAAAAAAGGAAAAGTCTAGCTGTGCTTCTTTCAGCCACAGAGGGAATATCAGTTTACGTATGTTTGAACTCATCACAGTCATTTCTATTACGAATCTAATTAATCTTGGCTTTGTTCAATCAGTACAAGTTAAAGCTTATTCTCCTCTCCTCTGACAGGTTAGTGCTGGGGTTGCTATGCCAGTCGTTTATGCTTAAATGGGGCTATTTGCAAGAGAAGACAAGCATGCTTTTCAGAAATGGAAGTGACTATTGGGATGGTGATGCTATAGCACTAAGCACCTGTTGGGTGCAACTTTCCCATCTGGAATAACCTCATTAACATTACCCAGCAGTTAAGATTGCAATGCAATTTTCTTCAGTTTTGTGTGCAATACATAAAAATGTGATGCCAGCTCCCTGAAGGCATCATGCAGCTGCCAGCTGACCTGTCTCCTTGTCCTTATTCACCAGTGGGAGGGATTTGTCAGCCATACCTTCATAAACAGCTTGGAAAATCCAAATCTCTCATGATTTTATTTATTTATGCTGACCTGAATACAGGGCAACTGTTGAAATTTATGGACAAATCAAGGGATGTCAGCAAACAACCCTCCCTTATGGCTATGGTAGGACATCCAATAACCAATGGGTCTCATAAAGTAGTCTTCATGCAAATGTGTGAATGCTGCTAAATGGCCCTTGTGAGCTCAATATACTCTCCCTCAGTGAAAAATGCTGTAAGCAGAAGTACTTAGAGTTACCTTTACTACTGCAGTAAGCAGAAATCCAGCTATTGTGTGTAATTAAATGGAGATAGCTAGGTTAGTGAGATATGCAGATTATGCTAGCAAGTGTTCAAGATGTATAAGGCGGGTCCTGCTATTCCATGTGACCTGGTAGGGCATGGAAACATGTTTGGCTTCATAGAGCAGCTTATAAAAAAGAAAAAAATACCTATTTATAATCAAATTTATACAAATTTTTTTCTGGAACTGTCAGCTTCTGAGACAAACTCAGAACAGATCAAGGCATTTGTGCTTATCAAATTCAATCCAGAACACCCAAAGTCTGCTTAATATTTGTACAAAGTTGTTTTTTCGTGTTTCAGTAACTCAGTTTAATACTTCATTGACTTGCATCTCAAGAGAGTTGCGTCCAAGTCTTGGCAATGAAAGAACTTTCCTGCACAGTGAACCACGGGACAGGAAACTTGCCTGTTAAGTCACCTGTTCATGTAGAAGGTGGCATGTGATTGGCACCCAGAGGCTCTTTGACCTTTGTGAATTAAATTGTGCTTCCCTAGATTAGAAAACTCTGTGTCATAAATAGCAATGTCAGCCAAAAGCTACATACACTGTAGAGAGAATGGTCCATCTTTTTCTCTCCTGCTTACTCAGTCATTCCTGTGGAGAGGTTAAGTCCTGCTGCTGGCCAACTTGAATCTGGGCTGCATCTAAGAAGGGATTTCTCTATTGCTGCATTTCTAGTCTCAGCACTAGACTTCAAAGTAATGATCTTAGCACTTGGGTGGAGATAAACCCAGGGAATGGTGAAGAGGGTCTCAAAGAATCAACTGATGAAGTACTCTGGCATCTGGTCCATTTTGATTACATAGACTTGTTTTTACAGACTCACGAGTGCTACTTGTTCTGGTAAATTATGAACATTAAGACTAGTTTCTTTAGAGATCAAGTTGCTTTAGCTTCTTCAAAACATCATCCAACCAGATTAATGAACACGCATTCTGGGAAAAGATACAGCAAAATTGCCATGGCGTATCAACATGAGTTATTTCCTTAAAAACACTGTCTAACCAAAAACCCCACAGGTACGGGAGAAGTGTCTTCTGTTACCAAGAGATGGACTAAAATGAGGACAGGAAAGGGATGGCAGACAGGTGCCTGATAGTAAGTGAAGTTTTAAAAAGAGCAGAATTACGCACAGAATCAGTAGAATCATTTAGACGGTAAATCATTGTAGGCTTTAAGAGTCTGTGGATTTAGTTATTTAAATTAACATATGCAGAACCTGAACAGACTTACTAGCTCAAATGAGTGTCCCATCGATTCATATATCCTGTCACTTACCGTAACCTAGACCTATGCTGGATTCCAGGGTGTGAAATGCTGTGGTGGGACTGGAATAACCTGCCCGCAGAAATGCGTGCACCTAAGGCCACTGGAGATGAAGGGCCTGACTCCTTGCAGAACTGGCTTCTGACACTTACTAACAGAACTGTGTACAGGGCTGCAGAGGAGGGAAGAGGTTAATGATTCAGAAGTTTAAAATTTGGGAGGGGAATGATTAAGTACTATAGATTGGATATTTTTATAGCCCAGGATTTCAGAGAATGAACAGTAAAAGCAAGGTTTATTTCTGTTTGTTTGTTTTTTTTTAATTGGTCTCTTGTCCACCAACAGACAGTTGTAAATATACAAAGTCACCCTCTGGGCCTACCTATTATGAAAATACAGTATTGAACCGTAATAATTTTTTAATAGGAAAAATCTAATTTAAGCCAGAATGTTACACCTCTTCACAAAGAAAAATACTTTTTTTTTAAATAGAAAAGGGAATCATTAATATAGATTGTTAATACAGATCTAGTTTTGTGATGAAACTTTTCAAAACTATAAGAAAAATATGAGTTAAATTTAAAGCAGCTCCTTGACATTATTTGTTTCTCACAGATTATACACTTAACTAGTCTGGCCTGGTATACTGTGCCTTGGTGTCTTACTTGCTGAATGTGCTAATGCTGTTTGCTAAAACCGACGGATCAGCTTTGACAAAATATGAATTCTTTCTGTCACCTACAATATATATAGCTGGTTGTGAGTGACTGACATTGCTGTTCTGCTTCCTGACACAAAATATTTATAAGCGAATCTGTAGAATTTCCTGGTACTTGCAGTTCCCAAGTAATTCCCCTTATGAGAGATGATGGGTTTAGTTGCGTTGTAGGCTTTCAGCATACACGTTGATGACTTCTGTTAGGCATATTCCTCAGCTTAAATTTCCAGCTTAATGTAAATAAAAATGATTCAACTGTATTGCTTAAATAAGATAGGGTGAAATATGTTGTTATGCCATATAATTTCTTACAGCCATTTCATTGAGAATTCCTAGTGTTTCGAAACAGAGACTAAAAATTTGGCAGGAGGCTAATCTACTGTCATGGCTATGCCTGCACTTGGCCCGATGACAAGGCTGAAAAACATCTTCCATATACTCAGCAGAGGCTTGTCAGGATTTGTTGAATTCTCTGAGGACGTTTCCTTTCATGTGGGGCTGCTGGGGGTTTTTTGAATGTCCCTGTAAGTGCTGGTCCTGCCAGCCAGGCACTGAAACAGAGAGGCAGCGGAGTGGCAGGGGTGCTAATTAACCTTCTTGTGCAGCCGGGTGGCAGGCAGTGTGTGTTGGAGGAGACAGCCTGTCGGGATACGGGAAGAGCAGAAAACTGATGCCCTTAGACTGGGAATGGGGCAGCGGCAGAGAGAGGCTGGGAGAAAAGAAAACTGGTGCCCTTAGACTGGGAAGGGGGCAGCGGCAGAGAGAAGCGGGGAGAGCTACAGGTTCAAGAGAAAACAAAACCTTTTTTCTGTTTTCCTCTTTAATTTTGTTCCACATGAAGACTCTACTCCTCTCCGTGCTATAAACTGCCCCATTAACTAAAGACATGTGCTTTTGATCTAAAAATACCCTCTCAGAGATGACCACTGTGTATCTGTCCATAGTTCCATGTGATGGAATGGGTCTTTTTCTACTTAAAACCTCCACAGAACCCTAAGTAAATTAAACTCCTTTGGGTTTATGCACGTGAGGCCATCTTCACTTTTATGATTGTCTAGTCAGCTTTCCATGGCAATGTACTTGTTTCATTGCAACTGCATCCTTTTGCTCTGAACTGGCATTATACTGATGAAATCGTACTACCATGAACTGACGATGGAAGCAGCTTTTTATTTTTATTGTGGTATATGGGAAAGGGAAAGTGAAAAAGTTGCAATGAAATAGTCACTAGTTTTGTGTTGTTTGCCTAGGGTAGTACAACAACAACAGTACAAGCCTGATGACACATAAATAACAGTCATCTTGAACAAAAGCAATTACGTTGTACTCTCCTTCCTTTGAACAGATCTAATGCTATGCCTGTAATTAGCAGTTTCTTGAAATGGCGGTGCATGTTTGCAATAAACATGTATTAATCAACCCTGCAGAATGATTTTTTGGGTGTTCATCATTATAACTATTTCTGGGAGAAATTGCCAGACTAGCTGGCTTTTCTGTAGCTGTAATTGTGAGGATGTCTTGTGAGTAATGCCCACATGCTTAATACTATTCGAAGAGCTAAAATGTTTCTGTTTCCCCTAAGATCCTGTTTATTTTATTCATTCAGATACAGCCTCATGGAAGCAGTAGATTTGAAAGAAAAGGGTAAACTGTTTCAGAGATCAGGGCATTTATCTGAGGTTTTGGTCTAACTGAATCTCCAGTTTGAGGAATTTGGAGAGAGCAGAGCTGGCTGCTGGCTTATTGCCCAAAATACTGTGCTGGAGAGGCTGTTCCAGTTCATCGCCCTGAATTGCTTCAGCTCTTTTTTCAGTTTCTCATACAGTAGAGAAATATGCGTATATGTTTATTAGTTCACAGATGACTTGAGAAATTTCTATTGCCATCCTATTCAGACGAGACAGTTACTTTGTTCTGTTTGGGTGGCTTTTTCTGGTACATCCATTTCATGCTATTCCTCCATGACTTGAACTCAACAGTACCTGCCATCCTGTAGATAAGTACTCTCTTTTAAATCAGCATTACTACTTTCACTGTCAGAGCCCATAGAGCAAATGTACTGATGAGCTGTACTAGCTGGGTCTGCTCTTCCCCTTTTATTGTATTTTGCTGCTTTTCTACCTTCCTTGCCTTACTTGCCTAGCTGTCATTGCAACAGCTGATGATCTGTTCAATAGCATACGAAAAATTTCCCTCAATCTTGACTGCTGATGATGCACCACACCTATATAAAGGGATAGAATACCACTGGACTATAGCTGAGATTCAGTTAAAACTGTGATAATTACATTTAAACACACGTATGCTAGACTACTCACTTTTTGTGGAGACATGAAGGCCAAACACTCGGGTTGAATCTGTGGGCCATGACCATGTCATTTGCTTTCACATGACAAGCCTGACTTGGCCTAATGCTGTCGGCGTTTCCCACTGTGTGACCCTTGAATGTTCCTTTGATCTACCTGTATACATTCAGGCATGATAGCACCAGAAATAGGTACCTGATGGATGTATGATAATCCACAAAAAGATGTATATATGCCGTGGCTCTAGAAGAGGGAAGAGAAATGCACTTCCCATAAGAGAAGTATCCTAGACTTCTAGCATCGCTGCTGCCCTTGATAGAGTTGTGGTGCCCAGTAAGCAGGGAAAGAGATTCCCCACAATAGCAGACACAGAGGTTTTTTTCTGTGTGCCTTTGCTCTGTTATAATCAAGTGTAACTTGTTTTGCATTTCATAAAACACAGCTTGGGATTTTGAAGGTGGTGGTGTTTCCATCATCTCCTTTGCTGGCTGAAAAGAAGTCTTACTAGGAGAAAAACCAGTCTTACTAGGAGAAAAAACAGAGCCTAGAGTGACAAATGATGTGTGAACTGACACATCCTTACATTCTGCTGTGCTTTCATTTGTGATGCAATACTCAGTTCATATACAGCCATCAAAACACAGGAAAGCCAGGGAGGAAAAAAAAAAAAGCACCAAGCACTCTAATTTTTTTCTCTTCCTCTGTTAGTCTATACTTATCTCCAAAACTTAAAAGCTATGTAATTACGTAATTTGAGAAGAAAATAATTAATCACATATATAATTCCTGCCACCAAAAATAGCAGTGTTTTTAAAATAAAACCTTCACAGAACCCTTTTGTCAGAATACAGGTTTCATTGTTCTCTTACCTCTTTTACAACCTTAATTCAAAGTTGGGGTTTTGTGCCTGAAAACCATTGCAGATGAAGGGCTTTTGGGCAGAGATATGTGCTTAATCAACACTAACACATGTGATCGTGGGTGATTACATATGTGTGAAATACGGTTTCAAAACTACCCTGAGAGATTTTAAAGGGATGTTTTTATAGTGTGTTGCTCTGGCCCAGTAAACAAAATGCTTTTTAAAGTGTCTTCAGGAGAGCCACGAAAATCACATGAACTTTTACCTTTTTCTGCGTCCATGACCATAATAATTCAAATAATGTTAAGGATGATGTTCTCTATTAGAACTGTGCATTAGCATTGAACTCATACTAAACAGCAGCCAAAGCTATATACTCTCCTCTGACAAAATTGCTTTCTAAGGGCAGATTCTGTTAACTGTACTCATGTCAGGGAAGTTCATTGTCCTTGAGAAAATTAGGAGGAAATAGAGTAGATGATGTGCTCTGAATTAATTTCTAAGTCAAATTCTGCCCAAATCTCACTTGTTTTTTTTTTCTCCACAGTTCTGAGGTTTCTGTGTAAAAATATCGATGTTCAGATTATGATGCCTCAAGGTTGGATTGAGACTGTGACTTGATATGCAGCTAGTCTATATTATAGCGACATTCCCAGAGAAGAAACCTGTGGGAGAAGTAACGCTGATCCCAGTGTAAAATTCTGATCCTTTATAAGCCTCCATATGTGAGTTTTCTATAATCTTTGCGTTCCTCTAAACCAGTTTTAATTCTAAAACTTCTTTTCTCACGCAGTGTGAAATTTGTATTGCTGAAATCTAATGACTTGGCTCCTGAAAAATAAATTGAATAGCTTAGCAAACAGTATGCACCACTGATGCCACCTATGTTTCCAGACAGGCTTTTCCAGCTCCGAGTGCAACCTCTTTTAATAGACTGATTTCAATTAAAAAGGAATATGCTATATTCCTAGTTTTGGTATGACTGGAACATCTGCGAGACTTCAGTGTGACTGTGAAGGTTTGATAAGCAAAACATTCACAGTTCAACAAGTGCTGTGGAATGTTTTAGCCGGATTTCTTGGGGTTTTGCTTTAACTTGGGGAGAAAAATAGCCTGGAAAAGTGGTGGAGAGTGAAAGAGTTAACTTGGGATTCATGGAAAATTAGGTAGATAGCTGGGATTAGCTTGCTGGTACGTACATCTGAAGCTTGAAAATCAAGGTTCCAGCTGACTAGTCAAGTTACATATACCTAAATAGTGTTCAGCCACTGCACTGAAAACTTCACATATTGAAACTCTTTCTTTATTGCCATTCAAGCTGTAGAGAAATTGCAATTGTAAGGTAGTGAAGTTGCAAATTAATTTGTAATTTAATTAATAAAAAAGTCTGAGATTCAATAATTTCTATTTACTACCTTGATGAGATTTTCTTTGGTGAACAGATAAGAGGTTTCCATCCTTAATTGATGAGGATTTCCCCATCAGAACTCTCAAAAGTGCAGCACTTGGGGAGTACTTTGGGAAGGCAAGTGTTGATTGCAAAAGGTACGTCTAATGAGGTCCTCAGTGGCTTGGAGTCGTGTTACAGAATTTTCAGATCAAAGATCTATCTTGGCAATGAAGAGGACCGCTGTAGTATTCAAGTTCTGTTTAGAGGGAAACCTCCAGGAAATATATCTTCTAGGAAACTCCCATGCATGTTGATGGCATTATTCTACATATTATGCTATCATGGAATTCAGGAGTGACCATAAGGTACAGACAGGTGTAGCTGGCAGGAATGCCATTCCTGGCATCAGTTAATGCCCAAGAGCTTTGGCTTTGTGTTGTAGCGTTCTCTTATTTCTTTCTATATCACAATTACGTATTTAGATTGTATGAACAAAGTGATTGGGAAGCACTATTTCCATACAGTCTTCTAATGGCAGAAGTTTTACGCTGGGGTACGATAACAGGCGGGGAGTTCAGTAACAGATAGTATTGTCAAAATAAACAGCAAAGAGGCAATATTACATAAAGGTGAACATCGGCAAGTCTTTCTAAATCAAGAGGAACTGTCCTTTTTGTGGATCTTGAAATTTAGAAACAGTACTTTGCTCCTTGAAAAGTAATACTTTTGAGCTTTCAATCTTTGATGTCAACTAAGAAGCTTTATGAGAAATTGTGTTACAGCCTATTTGGGATAAGAATATCAGTGTTTCATGCAGACAAATACTGGTAATTGTTCAAAGCATTTTCACTTCAGTAGCTAATACAAATGTGTGTATTCTGCTGACTACCATTAGTGCTGAGTTCCCCCTTCTGATGAACTGATCTTTTTTTTTTATATTGTTTTATTAGACTTGAACTTTATTGGTTTAATTTTTCCTTTACCAAGAGCCTAAATGTTAATTTGGAACAAACTCTATTCAAAGTGCACATTTGAGACGGGAGATGATCAATAGCAGAATTCCACTGCCAGAGAGGCTCTCTGGCTACACCCAGAAACGTCTCATTTTTACGTCAATAGAAACCCTGTGAATTAAGTCTGTTCTCCCTCCAGAAACATTCGTTAGTTTAACTGAGATCTTTAAAATCTCAGTTGCTGCTGACCCAGCAAATTTGTAGAATACATCTCTACCTGTGGCATTTATATTTCCATAATGTTGCTCATGCAGCTTTGCAGAACAGTCTGTGTGTTGACTGAGAATTCAGCAGTGGCATCTCTATGCTGCTGTATGGACATTGTTCTAGAAATTTGTAGTTGCTCTATCCCGTCATCTGCTGATTATGTTAGGTAGCCTCATTAAGCTTAAGCAAAGGTAAGAGTTAGTTCAGTGAGAGAGTGGATTAATGTTAACTTGGATCCTTCTCCAGTTGTCTGTAGTGTTGGGCATTCTCTGTCACACACGCGCAAATTTGTATAGAGAATATAGTGCTCTCAGCTGACAATAAACTGGATCTTCTCCCTACAGTGCTGTCAAGATGTGTCAAATCTGTTGTGGAATGACACTTTCTGGAGGAATGTTTCATTTGTACTTTTAGTGATCTGCATTTGCTGCAGTCCTGAGTCTTTCTACTCATTTGTTGTACTTGCATACTGGCGCTTCATTCTCACTCTTTCTGATATTCCAGCCTTGGAAAAAGTTCTCCAACTCTTTTTCAGCTTAAATGCACCTGTATTTTTTCTCCCACCCTTGCCATTGATACTTCTCATGCCCATTTCTGTATCATCTTTGTTTCATTTGTCTACACTTTCTGCCTGCGTTTACACAGCCCCACGCTCCATGTGTGAAATAACCTTCCAGTTGATGCAAACTGCAGCATTCTTCAAGCAACATATAAAGCCTTTCTTAATCCATTAAACATTCAGTCTACAATGGCAATATCCCACACTGCTTTTTTGGTCTTTCGTGCTGTTATTAAAAATATGCAGTGATACAGCAGGTGCAGCTCTTTCAGTGCCTGTTGCTTATAGGAAAAACATTGTGAATTCTTACAGTACTATAGCAACGAATTTGGATTCCTTTGCTGAAATAGTCAGATACAGCTCTTCTACCAGTTTTAACATCAGTATTTTGCCAACGGGAATTGGATTTTGATACTCTATCCAGGTGGGTTTTTTATTTTCTCCAAGTTGTATGTGGACACAAAGACTCTTATAATCTCTTGGGCACATATTTTAGTGCCATGAAATTCTTTAGCTGAGGTGAGCTCCTGGGAGAAAAGCAACAGACAATTAATTCGTGACCCTAAGTGGTAGTGTGTCTGGGAAAACTAAAGACTAATTGAGCTAAGCCACCACTTGACTGTTTATTTTCATAACCTAATTGTTCATTTCACAATGGCTGCAGGCAATGTGATTAATATAAGCTGTGAGAGCAGTCAAGCTGAAAGAAGATGGTAATGGACTACATGAGGGTATTCTTGTTCTCCGTCCACTTATTTTGCTGTAGTTTTGAAAAGCTCTTGAGCAGAGCTGTGGAATGTCCTGAAATTACTTTGGTAGCCAGCAGGTATATCAAGGTCAATCTATTGACAGGCCTATTGCCATTGCTGGTAGTGTTTAAAGCAATAAAATACCTAAATAGATTTTGCTTTTTTGTTTGTTCTTTGTTTCTTTCCTCCGTATCATCCTGTATCATCTTCGGACCTAAACAATGTATAAATGCTCACTTGCCATTTGCAGGTCAGGTCTCATTTTTCAGACAGGGAGACTCCTTCCCAGAAGACTCTTCCTTTCTTGCTTATTATTTCAGCTCTGTAATTTATCAGCCATGCCATTCAAGATCCATTACTACTCCATTTTCCCCTTTTCAAAAGGCGTGAAAGCCCTTTGTCGTTGGCCTTGTTTCCTGTATCTCTTTAAAGCAATGTAATGCTTTTCTGTATATGAACAAGGTGAGGCTGATTGAATGAGCAATTCTTTCATGAACTTGCCTGCATTAGACTTTTAAATTGCAGGGCAGAATTAAACCAGATATACAGTGATGCTCTTATAAGGTATTTGAAGTCCAGTTCTGCTGGCAGCTGGCCTAGATAGTCACAGTATTAGATTGCTTCAGCAAACTGGAAAAGCATGACCTTGACATCTTTGCTTCTGTTAGTTTGAAATAAAGGTGGTACCAGTCACCTGCCAGTGGAAAAAATACATTACAAAGCTACAGGGGATTAACACAGAGTAAATTTTGGAGTCTAGATGTGCTTGTTTTGGAGCAGGTGGACTTAAAAATCTCCAGAGGAAAAAACATTTTCTTTGGTTGAGTTTCCTACTTGTAAGCATTGTATGCTGAGCAACTCTGCTTACAATCAGCTGAAAGATGCTTCACACATTTATTTTTTAATTATTTTCTACCTAAAAATAAGCCAAAGCCTACATAAATATATTTAGTATGTGCTGCTCAAAATACAAAATGAGTGCATAGCAGTAAAGCTAGGCTTACCAACACTGAGATAAATAGCCCACATGCAGAAGAAGAAGAAAGCTGTATCATCATTAACTGTTATTTCATTTACACATATATAGCAACCGTGGGGTCTCACTCTGTTAAATCAGCACAAGACAATACATAGATATGCCTTGGCCACAATAAATGTCTCTAAAGCCATTTCTTCCTTTTAAAGCCATTTTACATACAGCTGAAATAATAAGCTCCTCATGGTGCAACGGATAAATGTGACCCCACACTTGGTCTTCACATTCTAAAAATAGCCTGAAGTAGAATCCTAAATGATGTATGTATTGTTTGTACTGCATTGTAGTTATTTTTTCAGGTTTACTGTTTCTGTGACACATTGATGCATACACCCAAAAGCATTGACTGAGGGTAAGTTTTCATAATTTTGTGTTCCAAGTGATAAATTTGCCTCGATGGGGCCTGCAATGCTTATTAATTGCATATACCATCGGGAGAGCAATGTCAGAGAAGATGCTATGAATTTTAGAGCAGTCAGTAAATTAATTTCTACTGTTTTCTTCTCACCAAGCAGTTTATATGAGAAAGATTTCTTCACCCTTTACTCATGAAACTGTAGCAAAGTCCAATGGTGCAAAATACCCTGCTGTGAACCAGAAGCAGAGGATGTTGGTACGGATTACTCAAATAAATTAAAAGGTGTCAGCATTGATCCCTTTGGTGTAATTCTTCCAGTGGGATCAGAAATAGAGAGCCTTGTCTAAGTAAGGTCCCACTGAAGAATGAAATCACAATGATCTGAACACTATCACTGCAGGATCTAGAGAGGAAAAGCAATCCATCCTATTCCGTAAAGCAAAAACTGATTCCTGAGAGCTTTTCCTGCTTTTTTTTTTTTTGCATGATGTCAAACAAAATAATAATGTATTTTATTTCTATGGTGCCATTCATCCCAAGGCTTCTCTGAATAGACCGTCAAAACCTTTGGCTAGAACAGCCTACATGGTGCGCAGACAGGCCAGTTTCTTGAAGCTGATCCTGCATCATTCCCTATCCTGACTTCTTGCAGGTTTGCCCAGCAGAGAGGCCGTATCAGAATGCCCAGACTTTGCTAGAGTCCAGGCAGCACCACCAGTATTTGAGGTTACTGCAGAACAGCCAATGCAGAGCCACCTTAAGGTTGTTCTTCTTTGCTACCCTGGCCCTACTTCTGTTTCTTTCTTTCATTTCCACCAAAGATGAGATGAAGTTGAATGTTTCCTTTGCAGTGAAGTTAACACAGGCATGTCATGGCCAAAGAAAATTGTGAATGTGAGAAGAAATAGAATTGTTTTGAGCCACAAAAAAAAAATCAATACATTTACTACCAACAGCAAGAGAAATACTGGAAAATACTGGCTGCTTATCAACACGGGAAGAAGTGTGATTGAATTTTGAATGTAAAGCACCATCTCTCCTGCCCAAAGAGGAAAAAAACAAAAGTGGGGAAAATGAGTTTTCTAATTTCTTGATTATTTTTTGTCTAAAAATATGCTGACTTGTAGGCAGTGTTTTAAAATCAAGAGCTGTTGGTAAGAATTTAGTGAGTGTATGCTGGAATAGAGGAACCTGAACAAACGTCAGTTTGTCTGTCACATTGCTTTGGGGGCTTCCTCTATGGAATCTCCATCATATCTTGAAATGCAGTCTAGTTCCTTCCCTCCATCTGCAGTTGGATAGTGGATTAAGTATTTCACAGTTGAATGGAAGAAGTTATTAGGTCCATGCTGTGTTTCTGTTACTCTATATGTGCCACCAAGTTCACTGTAATTAGTGGCCCTTGTACTCCAGTTATCACTAAGCAACTACACGCACACACACTCACCTCTGCTATTAACTAGACAGGTCTACACGCGCATTAAGTCAGGAAAGCGAGTGAAATATGCTCCTATGGCAACACTCAAATAGCTCATCCCTATGAACTCCGACTTCTGTATAAGCTGTGGGTTTAGTTTTAGGTATAATAATATAACAACAATATTGGGTCACTGTCATTTCTGTAAGTGTAGGTTGGGTGGGTTGTTTGTTGGTTGGGGTTTTTTTGTTTGTTTAAAAGCAGCTTTTTTGTAGCACTTACATGTTTATTTTTGCTGCCTCGTCACCTTGTAAGAGATAATTTGTGTGACTCCTGAATTTTTATGTTCTGCTAGAAAAAGTCTTCCCTTCAAAGTGAGTAATTGCATACTTCTCTGGCACTGGTCTGTCTGCCTGCCCTATTCCCCATGTGTCCTAGTCTGTCCTTGATGTTTGCAGAATGGTCCCTGCACTCACCCTGTCTTTTTGTAGAACAGCCTGTGAATCAGCATTTTACTGATCAGCATACACTCTGACCAGTAGTAATAAAAACATGTGTAGTAAGGTACTCTACAGTAAAGGTGTTTCAGTTCCTCTGTACAGGCAACATAATCACTGCTGTTGGTGAGGCAGTGAGAAAGATGGACAGACACACACTTAACACTTATTATCTCTTGTTTTTTTAGGGTCCTCGTTTTGGAATCTCTGTGATGTTTCTTTTGGTACTCAACAGGTGGTGGCTTCATCTTTCTTTTTCAGTCTATTTCTTTTCAGTTTTACCAAAAAATAATGCCATACAAATTATTTTGCAAGGTATAAAAAATATAGATAGACTTGTAAACATAAGAGACTAAGTGATTTGGATTAACCATCCCTAAACATAGCTGAAGTCTCTATGTCAGCATTTCAGAGCAACTCCCGATAAAGGACTGTTCAGTATTGGTGCAGTGTTACACAGGTTTCTACTCTATTGCAAAAGATTCTTTGCTAAGAAGAAATTAACAGCTGGCCAAGATAACCAACAGGAAAGCCCCCAAGAAAGCCCATGGCGCTTTTCTATTTATTTATTTATTTTATTTTTTAAATTAATTCATTCCAAAATTGCAGGGAAAATCCAAAACACAAAGAGGAAAATTATAGACGGGAGATTATAGGTTATGTGTATGTAGTCTATACAGTCTACAAGTCCTAGTTCTTGAGCCACAAGGTAGACCCTGCTTTTTTTCTATGCTGTCTGCAGTGTGTGGGCGTCCGGTGCTAAACACCTTTTGTTCTGCCCTGGGTATCTTCAGCAAGGATTTGCTCCCAAGTGCAGGAGCTAGCTAACGTGTGTGCTGTGTGTGGAGATCAGAGAATTAGGACTGGCACAAAAATGGAGAGTGAGCCTACTTTTTTAGAAGCATGTGTTAAGTCCCAGCTGTCTGTTTACCATAGTCACAGTTCTAGGGCATCTGAACAGCTTTCAGGCAAGAAGGAAGAGATGTAATGAGGAGAAAAGGTGAATAGAGGCAGGCACACAAGGAAGGGGAAACCAAAGGAAAGACTAAACCAACAGACAGAACTCAGAGGCAGAATGACCCAGAATCTCTGGAACAGGGAGCAGGAGAGGATGACATACGGGGAGTTTGTTGCTGATATTGAAGGCACTTCAGTATAACGTGCTTAACCCAAAGTAGGATCAAAATGGTCCACCCCAGTACAAATATTAAAACTGTAGAGGTAAGCATCTTCAGCTTTTCTCTGTTATGAGGGAAAAAAAAACCCAAGCACTAAACACCAAAAAAACCTGAGGAAAGGAGTTGAGGGCTGGGTAAACACAAACGATTGAAAAAATGGAAATAGGTCCACTTTGAGCAGTATAAAATAGAAATAGGTTAGGAAACTTCTATGAGATTATTCTGAGTGTTTCTGAAAGAAGCAATCAATAACAAAGTGAAACAATTCCCTATTTTTACTTTCTTATTTACAAGATTAAATGGTGCAGTCATGGCTGTTTATGTCAGTCTATTTATGGATTAATATGTATTTTCTCGTTTCTAATGAAGACTTCTGTTTGGCGAAGGACCTTGAAGGGAATCATTGCTCTGGTGGGTGAAGATCTAACAAAAACGATAATTACAAGCTGCTAGATCACAGTCCAAGTCTGTTAGCAACAGTTCTTTTTCTGCAGGATGTTTCCGTAAATAACCAGGTTTGTAATTCTGAACTGATAAAGGTTTAGACATTCTGTGAAAGGAACTGCCTTGATATTTGTGGAGAGAAACACTACATTGTCCTAGAGAAAAACTGAACAAACAGAGGTTGTCCTTACTTGCCTTAACAGTGTGATTTTGCTTGCCTGAGTAGCAGTTTCTCTGCTGGTTAATGGAGAGAGAACTATTTGTTTAATCAGGGAATGCAGTTAACATCACCCATCTAGAAAAAGAGCATCTCATTTCAGTAGTCAGTACCTCTTCAAAACTCTCTCTTAAGAAGCTCTTGAAATTTATATGGGGATGGTGCTAACCTTTGTTGCTACTGTTGTTTTTTATGCTTACAGGAAGCAATTCTGATAATAATGTTGTACAAAGTAATTTTTAAGATAAAGAAAAAACCCAAGGTATTTACTTCCTCTCTGGTATTTGTGCCACTCAGTCTACAGAGAGCCGTCTTTTTCACAGACAGCAGTCTTTTTCATTCGCATCTGATGAAGCATGACACTGTTTTTCTCTTTATCTGATTCCTTTATCAAAAAAAAATCTGCTGCTTTCACCTCTTCCCTCCCCTTTTACACTACCTCTGGCTAAAAGTTTGTAGAGGCAACAGGAATCCTGTCTTCATTGAAAATGTGTTAATGTCCACCATTTCCATATGAAATGATCTCACATGAGATTGAGAGAGAATTTATGCAACATGGATTTCCTCATCTGGAAGTCCCTGGGAATAACACCAGTGTTGTTTTAGGAAATTTAAACTTTTTCACTGAAGGACAAATCCAAGGCCCTTTGATGTCACCGAAAAGATCCCCAGCAGTTATGACAGACTTTGGAATGGGCCTTTAATTACATCCTAACAAAATTAGGCCCTTGAGTGCAGGACAAAAAGAACTACATTACGACTGAAGACTTGGTTGTCCATGAATGCTTACAGATTATGGCATAGCTGATGACTGGGTCATCCCTGTCTGAAGAACAGTTTGATGTGTTTTTCCTATACATCATAGCTGTTGTGCGACACCGGCAGCCACCACAAAAGCTCTTCCGTAGGTCCAAACCACAGCTAAAAATGTACCTTTCCTCCTTGCCCAGAGAGAGCTAGCAGAGTCCACTCACAAATTAATGCACCTCTTCTGGGTTCACTGCTAATACGTAAAACTGGATCAGACACAATTTGGCTGAAAAGCATGCATCTCTCAGAACAGCATTTTTTTTCTTTTATAACTTCTGCTTCCTTAGGCTGGTATACAGATGCACTGGTGTCTTTTGTAGCTGCAGTCTTTCTGTTCTCACTGGCAGTTAACCCTCATCCCCTTTAAATGTGGAACACTTGACCAAGTGCTTGTAAATAGACGGGGAACTCTGAAACAGTAGATACAGGCTCAAAGGTCTCAGTGTAACACAGTCTGACCTGCCAGCCCTTTTGTTCAGAGTGAATATGGAGATGCTGTGATGGACATGGGTACATAAAGTTTTCTTGCTGAGCCTCATACACATTACAGTCTCTGAGAACTGTAGCTTTCTGAAAATGGCACTGACTTTTTGTCTGTTGCTTTGAGGATTTGTTTACTGTAAGCCCAAGCTGAATGCCCTTGGGCTCGCTGCCTTTGAAGGCAAGAAACAACCTGGTCTGAACACGGATCTTTTCCTCCCTGCTCAAGCAGTGAGGCAGGCCAGCTACATGTCTTCAAGTGTCTGTCATTACGGCACGCGTTTGCTTTCCTGCAGCATGTCGTTAAATGGCCTGAAAGGAAACCTTAGAATTGTGGCTGTGCAAATTGTTGCTGCAAGTTTGTGATTTCCAAGGCTCTCTGTAGATTTCAGCTGAGGAAATGAAACGATGAAAGACAACAGCGAAAAATAGTTGTCAGAACTCCACATACCTGCCATGACATTTTGTTACATTTTATTTATTAAAATGCACTGGATACAGATTAGCTTTTTACTTCATATTTATTGCTTCATCTGACATGAAATGGGAATTGCACGTGCTTCGATAAATGGATCGGGAAGGTGCCTGGTTTGATTTCTCTGCTGGTTGTTAAATGCTATGTGCTTTGTTGAAATGCTGCGTTGTAACTTGCGCTGGTATCTTCCAGAGAATCAAAATGTCCTACATTGTCTGGAGGAGCAGAACTTTTTGGAGGGCTAATTGTCCTTGTTCCTCAAAATTGAAAGAACACCCGCCAACACAAATTTATAATAAAGTTCTGGTCCTTTGTCACACTGAGAAATGCTGTGGTTGGGAAAATCTGTCTGCAATTTATTCATTTTAAATGTAGAGAACTGTTCAGGGAAGAGAGTTTCTTTCACTGTTACCCTGGCCTTAAACACAGGGTCAGGCTCTAGGGGGGGAGCAGAAAATGCAGTGATATTACTGTGATGTATTGCAAATACAGCAATCAAAGTTGCAGGGCTTAGTGTAGCCCAAGAATGCAATAGCTGGGGGCCATGCCAAAGAAATTCCTAGCAGTGAGTGTCTTCTGCCTTGGGTGGTGCTATCGATCCCGTAACTCCTCTGCAGGGCACAAGAGAACCATAGTTCTGCTACAACTGTATCTTTTGTACTTGGGATAAGTTGGGGCAATAGTTTTGTTCTTCAGTGACTATAATAATTCGATATTAGTTTGAAATTTTCCATTACTATTGAAAGTCTTGGGATCAGAATAAGCCAGGGTGCATTTCAGTGAAATTCCCACTTAGCTCTGTTGTTGAGATTCATCCAGTATGTTACTAAGCAGAGACAGCAGAAACATGTAACGCTAGCTTTTTGGAAAAGAAATTAAAAAGGTCTTAGCCAGGTAACATGCAGTTGGCTACTTTACGTGATAAAAATTAGCTGTCAACTGATTTGAATTAGAGATGTAAGGAAATTAATGTAGAATGCCTGTAGCTCTTTTCAGTTAGGAAACGCGTGATTACTTGCATGGAAACTATTTTCCCTTCACCTTGTGCTGAACTTAATTACGACACTACAACCCTCAGGACAGAAAGGAACCCAAAATATCAGTTGTGTATTCAGCAGTTGGTGCAGAAACCATAGTTCATAGAGCCTGATGCTAGAAAGGTATGTGTAGGAAGACTGGAAATGAAAGCAGATTAACTGACAGGTAATGATAGCAAAAGCAATAGGAAGAAAGGTCACTAATGTTTCATTCTAATTCCAGCATGCTTTTGTGGAAATATCTGTAGAAAAGCAAGCAAACTGAGAAGAAGCTGTGCTACAGTGTTGTGGTTTAACCCCAGCCAGCAGCTAAGCACCATGCAGCGACTGTATCACTCCCCCACCTCAGCCGGACAGGGGAGAGAAGATAGAACAAAAGGCTCGTGGGTCGAGATAAGGACAGGGGGAGATCACTCACCACTTACCATCACGGGCAGAACAGACTCGACTTGGGGGAAATTAACTTAATTTATTGCCAACCAAACCAGAATAAGGTAGTGAGAAATAAAACCTAATCTGAAAACACCTTCCCCCCACCCCTCCCTTCTTCCCGGGCACAGCTTCACTCCCGAATACTCTACCAACTCCCCCTGAGCAGCGCAGGGGGATGGGGAATGGGGGTTGGGGTCAGTCCATCACACGTCTCTGCCGCTCCTTTCTCCTCAGGGTCAGGACTCCTCACATTCTTCCCCTGCTCCAGCCTGGGGTCCCTCCCACGGGAGACAGTCCTTCAGGCACAGACTGCTCCAGCGTGGGTACTTCCCACGGGCTGCAGTCCCTCAGGCACAGACGGCTCCAGCGCGGGTCCCTGCCCTCCCACGGGCTGCAGTCCCTCAGGCACGGACGGCTCCAGCGCGGGTCCCTGCCCTCCCACGGGCTGCAGTCCCTCAGGCACGGACGGCTCCAGCGTGGGTCCCTGCCCTCCCACGGGCTGCAGTCCCTCAGGCACAGACGGCTCCAGCGTGGGCCCCCCGCGGGGTCACAGCT
>JAVKLA010000093.1:12576147-12608275 GCA_034782735.1 Sagittarius serpentarius | reverse complement strand
GAGTTTTCTCACTCTCACCCTTCTGATTCTCTCCCCCATCCCACTGCGGGGGGAGCGAGCGAGCGGCTGGGTGGGGCTGAGTTGCCGGCTGGGGTTAAACCACAACAACAACATGTGCTACATAATGAGCAACCTCTTCCAGAAGTCATTTGAACCGTAACTTAATTAGTGTGTAACAACTTCCTTTAAGGCTAGTCAGTGCCAATGGTACTGAGAAGTTTCCTCTATCAAGTCATTAAGACGCTTCCTCCTAGTCAATACTGTACTTTCAATTTTAAAATGATCATATGCAGGCAACTTTCAGCATACTGCCCTAGTTAAGCATTTGAAAACTGTAATTTAGATTTTAAAATTGGAAGAGAGAGGCCCTGAACAGAACCCATTATCCAATTCTAGAGATGTTTGAATTTGGCAATTTTGTCCCAATCCTTGGTGCTGAGTTTGCTAATACTGTGACATACCCTTAAATGCTTTCCCTTACCCTACGATGGATAGCAGATGTTTAGGAAAAGCACTAAAGAAAAATGTTGTAATTGTTTGAAACTGAAGTACTATCCTGATCCGCTTAATCTTGTGACATCTGCCAGGAACTGAATACAGAGGAAGGTACATATTACTTTTTAATTAGAATCTGACATTTTAAAGTGCTTCTCCTACTTAGTGAGGACTGAAATACAAGTTGCATACATAAACTGTATGTGAAAGATCCTGTTTACTATCCAGAATATTCTAAAATGCATGAAGTTGCTGTTCCTAACCGTTCATCTCTAAAGCTATGGATTGAAATTGTTGCAAGCATCTTTGAACTGCAGCAGCTATTTAAACATTTATATAACAGTATTGCAAAATGTATGTCTACACAGGCAGCCTTTCTATCTTGGAGATATAATTAAATGGGCAGATGAGTACATGAATTCTTCAAGTGCTCATTTATAAGTTCTTAAAGGACTTACTCCAAAAGTTGATAAAACAGTGCTAATATTAGATGCTCTTAAGTTAGAGTATGAAAGGAAGGTATGAAAGTGCAGTGATCTGGTGGATGATGGGAAGACGTTTTTTTATTGTGGACTTGAGAAAGTGCTGAAGTACACTGAAACTGTATTTTTGAAAGTACTGTGAAATTGGGAACTTCTCTGTGTGCTGGAATTCATCAAGGAGCAGGGCTGTTTGTTTGAATTACGGGTGTGTACAAGATAGTCCTTGCCCCAGTGGTTCAAAAATAAGCCAGAGTAGGATGACTTTTTCTGCATTCATGCAGCATTATAATAATGATAGTGAGCGATTGCAGCTGTAACAGAAGTTTATACTTTGTTTTTCTTGGTCGTTTAACGGAGCATTTGAAGGTCTTGAAGCATTTAGTATTGTGGCATCTATTTATTACTATCTATCCACAGCAAAGACCACTCAATCTATATAAGGGCTGCCATTGAAATTGCTTCCATGTAAAAATTAACAACAGTGTTTTAGGTTCCTCAGTTGCTGCCTCAATAATTGGGTGAATTTCATAGGCAAAAAATATTAGCAAAGAAGTTTAGGTTATCTTTGAATGTTTCCTTGTTTTCCACAATAAGCAGCATTTCAGGCTTATTGAAAGTTAAAACAGAGCCGAATTTCAGGGGCTGAGGAACTAATGACATTTAAAAGCAGGAAAGTGGGTTACATCTGGCCCTATCTGAGCGCATCGAGGTCCATACGAGGGCACATCGAGCTGGAATGGAAGACGGCAGTGTGTGCCACGAGGGACTGGAGTTTCTTTCCACTTCCCCTCAAGTTTGGGATGGCAGTTTAGGAGGGGACTAGCTGCATAGATTAGAGTACCTTAGAATACCTGATTGTAAGTGGAATTTGGGAGCTTAGCTACGTGCTCTGACATGCTGCCGGTGTCAGGGAGCAGGAATTGTGGTGGCAGTACTGGAATTCCTGCACTACCAGTAGAGTTCCTGTAGTGGTTTCAGTTAATGATATTCCCAGTTCCACAATATTTCATAAAAAAATACAATTCCTGGCTAACATTCTGTTCTTCTGAATCTCACTAAAGATTATGACAACTGTTGAAGTGAAGGTAAAATCACAGTGTATCATATTTTATACATTTATTGTCCTGGAGGTTATAAGTAAGTTAAGGGATGCTGGAGCCAGTACATTCAGCAGTAGGCATCTTTTAGTCTTCCTTAGATTAGCTGTCTGTTTATTTGAAAAGCGAAAGGTTTTTTTTCTTTTTTACACAAATTACAAGTGCAAATAAGGAAACAAAAAGCTAGTGATGATCTGGAGTGTGATGGTGTCTGGGCTGTACTGCAGAATCATTTCATGCACCAACAAGCAAACATTTTGGACTGCTTGGCTTTGAGGCCGGATCATGTTTAATGATGTCAGCCATCCTGACATCACAAACTGCGTTGGGCAAAACTGATAGGATGTGCACAAGCTTCTAATTGTTATCAGGTCTGAAACTGAGGCCCCTTATAAAGGAATTAATGTCATTCCGTGTTCGCTTGCTCCCTGTAACGAAGGGCAGTGTTGAGATACTGCTATGGACATTTTACATAATGATTGCTTTGGATTTTCAGTTTGTGAACGTAACAGTTTTAATACATGCTGAACTGATGCAAAATTCAAATTAGCTACGATAAAGTTAAAGCTCTGTTTTAAAAACATTCATTGTTTCATTCCTGAAGGAACAAATGGGCTGGAGTGCTTCTGCTGGCACCTCTTGGTGTCGTTTGTGTTACGTGCCCCAAATCTGATAGTGTGTGCTTACGGGGGGCAGAAGGAGAGTAGCTTTGCTTTCACTGAAGTTACCGAAGGCATTTAGCAATGGGATAAAATGATGCTCATTTCTGTTGACAGTATAAGTACACTTTAGGCAGATCACCTTAACAATTTGTTAATTTAAGTTTGTAATTTCATAACCACTGAACACTTTTTCCAGATAACATAAAAGTACGCTTCTGATGAACTAAGTAGAGCAAGCCCTGTGATTAACAGTTGGTTTTTTTCATCCAGTTCCACATTGAGCCCAATGGACAAACCAAGAGAGGTTTTAGAGAAATGTAAATTTTCAGTTTAAAGGCCTTCAATTCATTGGGAATCCTCTACACCCTTTGGTGAGTAATCCCAGTCAGTAATTCCATTACCTCCTGGGCAAAAAAAACCCCTCCTCTTAGTGTAGTTGACTGTTTCTAGCAGTACTTTCCAACCATTGTATCTTGTTATCCTTTTCTGTCTGCTAGCTCCTAGACTCCGATACCTTCTCTGCGTACAAGTAACTAGAAAATGTGAACATTCATCATCCTGTAACTTTTGATAAGGAGAAAAGACAAAACTCTCATAAAAAACATTTTGCAGCTATGATATATTTTCTAAGGTTCAATTTTTCCAGCTACTTTGCAGAGGTGTAAATACAGAAGACTGGGCATGGTCATTCAGTACTGATAATATATCCTTTTTCACTGTATTCTGTATTTCTGTATTGGAAATTGCATTGGTGAAGCTCAGAATGGACTACGTAGGCTTTGCTGCAGTCCTCGCAATCTGGTGAATCCTCTGCACTGGAAGTTGCTGAGTGCAAAGGAGGATGTCGTGGGCAACCGGGATTGTTTGCAGGTCTGTCAGCCAGCAGATCCATGTTTTCTCTGCTTAAACATTTATTTTGCTCTTGTCGAATATTTCTGTTTGAGAGTTTGTGTCACGAGGCAACTCCTGTCAGTTTGGTGTTCCAAGCAGGAGCCCCTTGGTGCGCTCAGGACTGCCCCTCATTTATTATTGAGTTAAGAGTTTGCAGTGGCCATGAAGGAAAATACAATATACTGTGTATAATACATTTTAAGAAGCTCTGAATAACGGCATTTGGTGCTGTGTAGTAGCCCTCCTTGTTCTGTCTATTGACAATAAAAACATAGCGAGGACAAAGGATGCCAGATGCCCTTATTCAGAAGCCTGCTATACGGCAAGGCCGTGATGCTCCTTGCTAAAACATGAGGCCTGCTGGACCAGGGGAGCTGGGCTCAGGTCTGTATTCAGTCACAGGTTTTCTCTGTAATGATGGGCAAGTCACTTTGAATGTCTGCATCTCTCTTTGAAATATTGTAAGATGAAGGCCATAGCAACCTTGTTTCCTGTGCGTACGGGACAGCACTTCTTTTTCACGCTTATTTTAATGTTTCACCCTTTTGCTTTAATGTTTGCTCATTCGCTTTGATGTTTCACAATAGAGATGGGAGGAAAGAGAATTGGGAAACTGTATGGACTTTGTTGCCTCCCACCCAAAAAGTCTGGGGAGAAGAAAGTTCCTACCTTGTGAGGATACAATGGTTGGGGAAGAGAGAATTTCCTAATGTCCTTTTATTTTTTTCCATCTCACTGACGGATGTTTGAGGGTTTGCTGTTCTCTTTTAAAAAAGTTACCTATTACAGTTCCTGCTTAAATAAAACTGCCTTTCGGTTTACAGCTCCTTTGTTCTTTTGGGGGATATTGCTGTAAGCACAGTCTCAGGCCAAGCAAAGTTCCTGTCATACCACCTTTTGTTGACTGGTGGTAGATTAAGTTGGTATAGTTACTGTCTCTTTCCGTGGGCATCTGGACACTATTCTAGTATGAGTTATAAATAACACGGTAGATCTCCCTTACCGCAAAAGATAGATTTCCAGCCTCTCTGAGTGTCTAGACTTGTATAAATGGCTACAGCTCTCTTCCAACAACAGAGCAAAACGCATTTGTGGATCCCTGAGACATACAGTTTTACGTGCCACTCTTTCAAATGTGTATGTCCAAACCCCTCTGTATCCTGAAGCTCAGAGCATGAGAAAAGTGACTGTCAGGTGAATCCTTGAAATCATGGCAGATGGCTGTATCTAGATTGATATAGTTTCATCTTATCAGTGATTTCTGAATTATCTCAAATGTCATCATCTATGGTAAATTACATATTGCATCTGTTCTGCAGGAACAAGTGAGATCAGGACTGAAATGGTATTAAGCACTCTCCCATCTGTCTAAACCAAGGGGTGCATTTAATGAGGTCTCTTTTCTTCTGCACTTCCGTTATGCCAAATGGAACTGAGCATGGCACGGAGGATTTTTTCAGGAGATGATGCAGATTTTAAACAGTTGGGCAATAATTATGATTTTTTTCAGTGTCTCTTAGAAGAAAGACCAGAACAGATGAAGCTTCTTTTCACAGAAGTTTTTGGAGTTTCTTTTGTTTCATTTTGTTTCACATTAATTTACAATGTAGAATACTGCATAGGATTTCTATTACTTTCAGTTAGAAAAGAAAGCTGTAGATACTTTAATTCAAAATTAAGTTCAAATTTCTGCTTCAAACCAGAAAACTAAAAATGTATAATGCTTTTTCTGCCTTAGTAATACTGTATAAGACATTGTACATAGATGAATGAAACATCTCAACACATGTCCCCACAGTCCTGTGCACCTAAGTTGTTAGAGGTATTGGAGTGCTCTGAAAGCCTTTGAGGTTGTGATCATTGCTAGTGGATGTGTCTTCCCAGAAAAATGAGGGTAAATAGGTTTTCCACAATGCCTCTCTCTCTAGTTACTTGTGAGAACAGAGTACTACAGAATAGTGTAAGAACGAGCTTACTTGTTCTGGTTTGCTTTCTGCGCTGATAAATGTGCCTCCCGGTTCTGTCCGTCAGTCTAACCTGGAAGGCTAATGGCAGTGGCAGAGGTTCTGCCCTCTGTCACCGATTGTGGCACAGGTCGGGATGTTCGTCCTTCTCCTCTGAACCATCCAGAGCAGCAACTGAGTTGGCAAAACCACTCGAGCAAAGAGTAAGAAGAGTTATTCAAGGAGCTTACTAACAGCTTGGGATGCTGTATCCTAGAGGAGTCTGAGCTTGTTCTACAGGGGCACGCTGTCCTCCTGGACAGCTGAAAGAAAAGGAGCTGCAAGCCTGCCCTTGAGTATGCCCTAGAAAGCCATTACAGGCTGACCACTTACGTTTTAGAAAAATCTACTTTACTAATATTCCTGTCGTAGCCCGCTGGGTTGTCTGTAACGGGGAACTCGCAGCCTGTCTGTTCCAGTCTAGTACCTCCCTGTTGCGGCAGGAGGACTGTAAACCGGCAGCTCAATAGCCGATCGTTGAAGCTGGCATTTCCTAACTGTGCTTTCTTCTTGCTCCCCATACGCTGTTGTGCACACCTTCAAAAGTGCTTATTCCTTTTCCCCTGGAAATTGGCCACGTATTGGATGATACCAACAAAGCTCTGACGCTCTGAGAAGTGTGTTGGCCGTTGTTTGAAAGGTCACGCGTTATCAGTAATTCTACAGCATATGTATTACATAATTCAGAAGTAGGAGAGTCCAGGGGGTGTTTTGTGGTTTTTTGATGTGGTTTGGGGTTTTTTTGGTTGTTTTGGTTTTTTTTTTTTGAACCATCACCTTTTTTAAAATACTGTTATTTTTTTCCTCCCTTTTTTTTTTCTTTTTCAAATGATACTCTTTGAAAAGGATAGTACTCTTCCTTCTATTTTATTCTGATAAGAATAGAAGAAGAGGCTGAAATCCTGAATCTTAACCTGAGGAGATTTGGAGAGATTTTAGAGTGCACAAGAGAGCCTACCCCTTCAGCATACTAAGCCAGAAGAGTGCACCCAGGCCCTTAATTTGCATGAAAATAGGATGCAAAATTTGAGTGCAGTAGTAGTTTTTTTACATTTTATTTATTTTATTTTAGAAGTCTAAACTAATATGAAACTGTATTTACTTGGAGATTATTTTTCATTTAATTGTCACAGGTAGAAGGTAGACTAAATTGTGAATTTCACTGTAGTCTGAAACACCTTATTCTCTAAAGGTGTCCTAAAAAGCATAAATAATTCAAGCTTGCACTTATATCATTTCCTGCCATGGATGTGTTGTCTGTCAGATCTCAGAAACACAAGAGATTTTATTTTTTCAGATTCTTTAAAGGCGCACCTTCTTTTCCCCAGTGCTGTCAGATATTGTCGGTAGATCTTCCCTATCTAATTAAGTGGTCATTTAATCAATCTTCAGGCAGTAGTTTTTCATTTTAAAAGACCTTCTCAGGGAAAGGCTAAGTGCTCCTTCAAGGCTGTGAGATAGCGTTCCTTAGAGCTGTTCAAAGTCTTATAGCAAACTGTTGCAGCCAAATTCCTAAACCTCCTGATAAAAATCAAGCACTTCACAGTCTGCATTGAATATTTTCCTTCAGGAATAATTTTTGTCTAGAAGTGAAGGAATTGCTCTGAGCTCTTGGCCTAGTTTTGGACCAACGAGTAGAATGATGGATACCTTCTGTTCAGAGCTAAATTACTTGAGATTTTGCTTTGAACTAGAGCTTGGGGATTTTTTATGGCAACTTGCGTGGTTTATTGCTCTGGTGACGTAAGGAAGCTTTTCAATGCAGAATGTTTCTACTTAATACCAAAACTGAGATGCTGATATTGTTCCATATGGTTCTCTAAGGTTTGAATTAGGAGGGGAATTTCTTGGTGCTGCAGCAGTCTGCAGTAATTACTGCGTAATCCCCATGCGGTGGCAGGTAGTTGCAGCGCACCTCAGACGGTTGTGTTGCATGGCAGAATCAGATGCTTAGGCAGGCTGAGCCAGATCGGTTCTCCAGAAATACCACCCCTCTTCTTTCTGTATTGTGTTTTTAGCAAATGACTACCTAAAAATGGCATCAATGGGCTCCTGAGTGATTTTATATTGCTCGCTAGGTTTTGGTAGGATTTTTTTGGTTGATTCTTCCTAGTTCGGTCGATTTTATCTTTTGTCTGAATCTTATCCTTTTTGCTGTTAGGGCTTCCTGGCTGGGACTAATGACGGCATTTTAGGCTATAGCAATTGCTGCTTGTCTGTTTTGGTTTTGCGTTTACTGTCTCTTGCCATGTGCATTCATCTCTGCTTATTTCTGTCTCTCTGTTCCTTGCTAAGCTGTCCCACACCTGCCTGCCTTCTCTCACCTGTGTGTTCTTGTCATCTCTGCTTGCCCAGCTCACTGCAACACCAGCATCCTGTGTAACCTGTACGTATTTGCTTCTGCTTTTTTGGTGTTATTGCATATCTTTCTTTTTCTGTGAACTTGCCTTTCCCCACCTAGCTTAATGGTTTACCTGATAGTCGTGGGTTTCAAGTACCCTAATGAACACCAGGGACCTGAAATGGGTGGATCATCAGTCAGTGAACTCTGTACTTCCGAGGCACCAAAAAAGTGCAAGAAGCAGCAATACAAGAAGAGGAGCTAGATTTTGGGGTAGTTCCGTATTTTGTCACTAACGATATAATTTCATTTATTGCTGGGGATGATTGGTGGTGGGTGTGGCAATAAATTGGGGAGCGAATGGGAGATTAGCTGATGAAAGGAACTGACGTGGTTGCTCCGAGCCTTCATCGGTCGTTCAGCCAGGCGATTCATTGACCGTTGTCTATCAGAGTTCTGGGTTTTTTAATCGAGTGTGTGGGGTTTGGGGGAGCGGAGGGGAGTACTGCTAATGGAGCTATCGAGAAAGGATCCTCAGGAAATCAGAAACCAGCCTACTGGGGGTTGCAGTCTGGGGAGGTATTTGGAAGTGCTACTGAGCCAACTTGAGAGTATAGGGCTGAGCCGCTTCTGCACGGAAAGCGGGATTTCCGGAAAGGACTCCCGAGAGCTGCAAAGGCGCCTCCAGTTAAGCCGTCACCTGACAGGGAACCCATGCTAACCAACCGAGTAGTTGTGGGACAGTTTCACTGGCTTACTCTTACAAGTAGAGTCAGTCGTTAACCACGCCTGCCCGGAGAGGAGCTGCTCGGAGGGGTATCCCCGTGGTACCCCACGAAATAGCTGCGGTGTAGGTGGGCTCCCGTTGCAGGCCCGGCCCGGCCGCCGCCGCCCAGCACCAGGGGCGGGCAGGGTCTTCAGGGACCAAAAGTGTATAATGGCTACTGGAAAAGGCCTAAGCAGAATGGATCCGTCTTGAATTCAGGTGGCAATGCTGGGTATGCACTGACTCTTTCCACTGGGAGAGACTTGAAAGTTCCAGGTGTCTGGCTTAACTCTGGCACTGTGCTAGACACGTGAGCTGAGAGTCAAGGCTAATACGTTGTGAGTCGATAGGAATTGCATATACAAAACAATTACCTCTCACTAAGCAGGGTTTTTTTCAATCTTCCATCGTATTCCTTCACAGGGGAAAAACAGAGGCAGTCTGTTAACTAGCATTAACCTTGTGTCTCCTGTAAACAATGCAGTGTATTTCGTAATGCCATCAGAAAATGCATGATAGCAGTAGCATTTATTGTTTCATTCTATTTGAATCATAAATCTTGCAATTTATATATAGGTAATAAAGGATTTCAAAAGTGTTACATCTCCAGGAAGGATGTTAATCCCTGTTCTGTTTGACAAGTCTCTGCTCTAATAGTTGAACGCTCTTAAATGTCTTAAATAAACCCTCTTATAGACTGAGGGTCAGTTAAGCCGTGTGTACTGAATTGTCATATATACATAATAGACAAGCAACAGGATTACGGTAAGGAGAGAGGAGAAAACTTTATGTCCTCAATTGCCTAGAAAATCCGGAGAATTTTGAGACTTAACTTCCCTCTTGTATTTTTTTCCCTTGATTTTAATTACAGTAGATTTGCTGCCTGTGAAAAGTGCCTGTCTTGAAAATTAAATCCATACACGCACACACACATATGTATGCTGATCTTGTGTCACAAGGACAGGCAGTGGAAGCTTCCTCATTGTTTCTTCCCAGTGCCTTCTCTCTTGAAAGGAATGGTATAGCTTGTTGTCCTTGCTCTCCGTTTCCCCAGAATAGATGTATTAAATGATAAACAAATTCTGTGCTCCAACCTCTTAGTTGTTCAGCTTTTAAAGAGAGTAGAAATGTGTTCTGATGATTTTGTAGGCAACATCAGGCTCTAACATTTGTCAGTCAGAATAAAAACTTCAGACATTTTTGATTAGTGGTCAGGGAACACTTTCTGAATGATCTTAAGGGAAAGATCCGGCACTGTAAATCCTATGGTTTTATGTATGATAGGCTTCTTCCTCTAGAGTTAATAGCAATGCAGAGGTTGAATCACATGCTGTGTAATTGAGGCAAGAATCATAATTATTTAAAAGCAGTGGTCTTGTGTCTGGAAGACTGACTCATTTGTGCTTTCCAGCAGGTGTTGTGGGCTTTTGCTTTTTGAAAGATTAAATTAGCTTTACATCATCCTGTGTTTCCATTATGTTTCCTAACTCTGTGACAGATGTTAGCTTACAGCATCAACATATACAGGTAGGAAGAGAAATGTTGTTTTGTATTTCCTTCTGCATCCTGAGTCTGGTACTATTTTGTGGGGTTTTTTTTGTTAATATCATGGATAGTGAAATAAGGAGTGCACTTAACACATCTGCAAAGGGTAATAACCTCTAGGGAAAGGCCTTGGGCACTATGGAAGCGTACAAGATAATCTTGGCCAATTGGTGGAATCACCTGAAATAAACAGGATAGAAAAAGGCTGAATGCAAACTGCAGTACTTCAATAAAAGGATCCGTCTGCCCACACTCAGGAGAGGGAATGGGCCAGGCAGAAACTCTGCAGAGAAGGAGCTGGTGGATTCTAAACTGAACGCAAGTCAATGGCCTCGTATTGTTACCAAATGCATTGACCCCAAATACCATTGTGGGATATGCAATGTTGTGCGCTATTAGAAACAAGTCTGAGATACGCAAAGAAATCCTTTGCATGTCGCGCAGCCCCAAGAATATCTCTGCTCGCATACTATGTCTGGTTTTGAGCACCACAGGTAGAAAATTCTGGACCCAGTAGAGTGAGACCAGAGCAGAGGAGAGGAATGAGAAAGGTCCAAGATATATGAGCTCTGAGGAGAGCTTTTAATGAGTTGGATATAATAAGTTAACTGAAGAATACACTGAGGAGTGCCATAATAGCAGTCTTCAAAGGCCCCAAAGGTTGCCCCAGAAGGGCAAGGACTTTCTGGAAATAAGACAGTAAGCAATTGACAGTAAGAATTGAAAAAACTTCGGTGTGCACCAATGGCTAAGAAGGTTGGGGAATTTCCATCACTTGTTTTTAAAGACTGAGTAAGTGAATTATGTGCTAAACATACTTTAGTGCCAGGTGACTGCTTGATTTCCTTCCCAAACGTTTCAATTGCAGAATGGTAGAACAGAGCATTCACATGGCCAGCATAGCACTTCTAGAACAGAAAACAAAAACAGAAACTGCACTTCAGAGCGGTGACTTTCTGGATCTGATATGGCTAAAGGTCATCAATATTGTAATTTTATATACAAATTAGAAATATTAATTGCAGAATTTTGGTGTGTCCTGCGAGACTAGTTTTGTGGTTTGGATTTTGTGGCATACAATGCATCGATTTTAATCATATACCGGAGCTGTTTTTTCAAAATTTGCTTTTTTAGTTATATCTGATACTAGATATCAGTTAACAGGATAACAGTATCTGATACCAGGTTAACAGTTACTAACAAGATTTAATAATAATTGTAGAGAACCTGTCTATGTGACCAGAATTTTCAGGAGTTCAATTCACACCCAAGTACCAAAATAATTTATTTTCTTTGTTTCTGTAATAATCTTGGTGATGATTTTCTCTCTAAATCTGTTTTTTGTCGTTTGGCATGTCCAGATCTATTGCTAAGGGGTTTTAGAAGCCTTCCCTGTAGTGCCTTGCTGCCATTTATGGCCTGCTTTTGCCTTTGATCCAGAGCAACATCCGGCCCCTGTATCTTGGGGTACATATTTGGATCTTCATTCTCTGCAGATTCGATACCGAAAAAGTAGCAGTTTCTATTCACAATAAATTATCTTTACACAATATTTGACACCAGATTCCTTCGAGTTTAGGCCTGCACAAGGATTATTACACTGCCAGATTTTTTTTTTTAAATCAAAAGGCAAGTATTAGATTATATAGTCTGACCTCTACCGTATGCCTTGCAATTTTGCCCAGCTAATCTTACAATGAGCCAAGGAATTTCCTGGAAGGTTACTGTTCTCCACTTCACATGTCAATACATGGACAATTCATCACTTTCTCTTTTGGTTTGTTCCACTGGTTATTTGCTTTACTTTAGTCTATGCTTAGGTTGTTCTGTAGGCTCTACAGAATTTTATTCAGGAAGAAATTAGAGACGTCTCACTTGGGTTACAACTCCCACTGTTGTGCCTACAGAAATGAACTTCCATAGCATCCCAGAGAATTTTACTATTAGCTTGCTTAGTGTCTTTCCACTTAAATCTGCAAAAGTTAGGCATAAGTACTGTTGCATGCTCCCCTCAATTTCATGTGATTGTATGTTATTTCTGTAAATTGTGTCTATGCGACAATTTCAAAGAGAATTTCTCAGTTCCAAATTGATGATGGTTATAATATGATAAAGTAGGTAATGTGGTTCCATTAAGGTCACATGCTTACAAATAAGCATATGTGTGAGTGCAGGGTATCTATGAGAATGAAATAAAAGTAATCTATTCATCCTCTCTCAACTCTCCTTCAAAAAGCAGTAACTTCTGGTTGGTTTTGAGGTTCTTAGCTCATACTTTTATTAGCGTATTACTTAGCAGCTTCAAATTTCGTATCTTCCAAGTACAGTATAAAAACAAAGAGGAAGTTATTACCTGGTTCCTTTTCACGTGGGAATTTGTAATGATCGTTGTTCAATACCTGGCATACAAAGAGGGAATGGATATGTATATTAAAGCATGAGAGATAACTTAAGATAAATGTTAATTACATTATTGCTCAGCCACTTTGCATAGTAAAACTTCATTACAAAGTGAGTTCCTGTTCACCGTAAGAGAAGCAGCCAGTAACTGTGATTTACAAAGCCATCAAAACTATGGAAATGCTCACTTTAATCAGAACTGTAATTATGAGGACATTTGCTGCAGGAAAATTTACTCACAGAATAAAGATTAAAAAGATCTGACTGTTGTCTATCGAAGTGCAACAATTAAGTTTTCGTTCCAAGACTGAGAGATCCTTGTGGAAGAAAAAAAAGTAAAATTCTGTCTTTTGATCACAGTGGAGAAAATAAACTGCAACTGTTACTGTAATTTCCTCAGATAGCAGTAGCGAGTGTCTACGAACAGACATACACACGTGCAATAAATGGATTTAATCCACTCTCTGAGGCTGGAATTGCCTATCCATACGGCTACCTGTAACTAACTCTCTCATATTAAATAATTCTCTTGGCTTGAACGTAACAAAATGGCTCATCTGAAGGGTCATTTTTTCTTATTCCCAGGGCTTCTGTATCCCCCGCAGCTGCCATGTAGCTTTTCATGCACTCGTCTTTCGAACAATTGCTGTACGGCCATCTCTTCCTCTCCTCTCAGGAGATAAAGCTGAGTTGTTCTCACCCTATTGTGAGCAACCTGACAGAGCTGGCTGCTCAGTGGAGATGGGTAGTATGTATAAAGTGAACTACGGGACCTCAAATCCATGGAGAAAACCTGATGATTTTTTTTTTAAAAAGTCTTAAATTGAAAGATTGACTTTTCAGATAGTGCTTTCCTGCCAAAGTTTTCCTCCCTGCCTTGTACTGGTCCACAGTACAGGTATGCATATCAGTATCCATGGGGAACAGCTGGAACTTGGAATTAGCCTGTGTAAACCAATTACTGCATTATAGTCAGTAGTACTTTGACAGTTTAAACTTGCTTGATGGCTTTAGTACTGGAGGGTTGTAAGACGAGGGTGCCACTGAAACGTGAATTGAATGTTATTGTTCTTGACTTTGGATCTGAGTAGTTTGGGATAGATTTTTGGGGGAAGATACAGCTGTTTGTAATTTTTTGTGGTGTTTAGAAGCCTGGAAATTAACAGTGAGTTTGGAGAAGATGGGATTAATAATTCAGTTATTAGAATGGAATTACAATGCAATTTATCACGACTGCAATTTATTACACTTGATATCTGATGAATATGTGTGTATATTGCTCCAAGGCAGCTGCACAAATCTGACGTCCTGAAAGTAGCTGAAGATGAGCTAAGGAGGTCTGTGTGTACCTCTGTGTGGTGCAGTGCAGTACTGTGTTAGATGTGAATAAGGTGCGAGCAACCTCATTTCTCATTGGGTGTGGTACTGGGACATGCAACGAGTTCAGATTTACAAGAACCGTTGCATCAGCTCCATGGTGCGCTTGAGACAGCTGATCCAGTTGTTTACGGTTCGTGAACTGGATTGCATTAAATGCTAGCTTACAAATCTCTGATTTGCACTGGACTGAACAGCATGGAAACCTTTATAACCTTACTGCTTCCTCATTGGCACACTCACACTAGTTAGTACTGAGGAGGACACTATTCTTCTGACACGGTCAGTACTATGGCTAGATCTGAGAATACATACGAATGTTGCAGTAGGTTTTTTTCTCCTTTATCTACTGTGAGGACAGGGAAAGAAAAATCTACCTTAAGCAAGTCAGAAGTCAAACGCAGGATCAGAAGACTAGACCCAAAAGTGTCATCTAGTTATCCTGTCAGTAGGAAGAAAGAATGATCCTATGAGGCAAAATTAACCACATTTGGAACCTTATGAAATTGCATTCCCACACTTGCTGATGCAGCTGAATCACAAGGGCATGTGGAAGTGGCACAATGCGGAATAGTCACTGTGTTAGCTTGAGGCCTAGTCTGATCTAATTAACCCTGCTCAGAGGCAAGGTTAATGAGCTTGGGTACAGTCCGGCACAGGAGATTTTTTTCAACTTGCTTGCAGCTGCCCTGAAGCTCTACTGTAGGAGTGCAGCATAGACATGCAAGTTATTAAAATACAGACATGTAATGTGATTCCAGGATGCTTGTGTGGTTTAATACAACGCTATCTCGTAATGAAATGGCACTCACTCTTCTGGGCTGAGTAACTGTCTTGAAGCTATAGCTGTGCGAAGTACTTCGCTAGAAGATGGGAGCAAGGAGCACCCATAGGGCAGATGACCCATAAAGGCCAAAGAAAAGGTAGAGCGGAGAGCTGGTCTATGGAGGTTGAAGTGAGATCATCTTTCCTGCTGTCCCACCACAAGCTATACTGGATGCTGATTTCACTACAAAACTTCTGTACAAGTTGCTGATACTGACAAATATCTCCTTTCCTATCCGAACCCCAGTCTCTGATAGAAACCCAGCCATCCTGTAAGAATGTTCTCCATAAGAGAAGAACATGAGCTCCATGATCCCTGGCCTTTTCTGTGCTATCACAGACACTTGTACAGTACCAGTAATGCAGAAACATCTACGCATCACACATTTCTGGACACAATCCACAAATTATTTCCCCCAAACCAGGCAACCTACAGAGACCCAAAGTATAAATCATATTGACATGGTGTAATGATCAACGGATTGTCTCCTCCCAACAAACCTTTGCTTCCTTCCCTCTTTCCCCACTGTCCAGCATTCCAAAACTCAGATATTAATGAACTCACTGCTTTTACTTCTAACTCCAAATAGTTAAGGGAGAAAAAAAAGTATAAAATAACTTTCTTTTTTCCCTGTATAGGTGTATTTAATAAAAATCACAATAATTATGCGGACAACATATTTTATAAATGAAATAATAGTAATTCTACTATAAGTAGAACAAAATGGATAGTCTTTCTTCTGAAATGTTTTGGGACTGTCGTCTTGGATGGTTTATTCAAAAGGAATGCAAATTATCTCACATTAAATGGGATATGGGTAATTAGCACAGGTGTGGGAAATTAACTGTTTCTTCATAGAATATTAAGCTGTTGTCTTTCAGACCAGTAAAAAATAAATGTCGTATAACAGTTTAGCCATAACTTTTCAGTGAATAATTTATATGATTAATTTCTGTCTCTTTTTGTGTGTGATTGGATTTCCCACATGTGGATTTCCCATGGTCAGTTTTCTCTATTATTGCATTTACATTGGAGTGGTAAATAATTCATGGCCTCCTTTCTTTCCCAAACTGATGCCCTAATACTCACCATTTTTTTTGTACGGAATTACTTACCTGCATCTTGTGATCACAAGTTTCTTACCTCTGGTTGGGTTTCTTACATCAGTTTCCTAGAATGGGATTTTTTTTTTTCCAATTATACAGTTTGATACTTTGAGTGAATAGTTGCACGTACAAATTTCAAATTCACATTTTATACATATTTGAACTAGTTAAATGCAGTTATTGAAAAGTTTGCGGAAAGTAAATATAAAAATGGATACCGATTAGTCCAAATGTAATTTCCAGTCTGTATATTTGCTATCAAAATGTTCCACCACGTGCTGTCATCTATGTAATGTACTTATCTCAGATTAAATGTTATAGCAAAATTTGTTGTAAAATAAGCTTGCTACTGAAATGTCACCTCAACTTCGCTTTTGGCTTAGCTATATTGGAAACTGAGAGTAGTGGTAATAATACTTAATGAAATGTCATCTGAAGAGCTAAGTGATCTGGAGGTGCTTGGCAAAGAGAATAGGTATCATTCTTCTCATTTGCAGATGGGGGAAACTGAGGCCTAAAAAGATGGAAACACTTGCCCAAAGTCATTCAGGACTCTGGAAGTAAAGTCAGAATTACAATAAAGGTCTTTCGAGTTCCATTTCTTGGCTTGCCGTTACAGGATCCAGAGTTTAGTAAGCAGAGCCTGTGGCAAACAGGCCATGGTTCCAAGTAACCCTTTAATAAAGAGAAGTGACTTATCGTTATTAAAACAGTATTTTCCACTGGTGAAAACATTCTCTTAGATTTATTAATCTTAGTGCTACTTTGCTAAGGCTTTCGTGCTCTCAGCTAATTTCTTTTTCAAAAGTTCAACATGCCCACTAAATATTATTTTAATATCTAGATGAAAATCAAGAAATAAAAGCAGAAGTCCCAGAGTCCAAGACTGCTTAACCAATAGGTGGGAAATCAGAAAATCTTGTCAAAATTTGTTTTCATGATATTTCTGGATAAATTTTGTAAACCAGACCAAATCCAATTGGAAAACATAACTCACAGAGTTGTTGCCGCCTTGATTATTTTTCCAAAATACTAACGCATGCAAAACGCTTCATAACAAATTTGCCTTTTTATTTACAAATATGAACACTTATTAATGCTGGTCCTTAGTTCATGACTTGAGAATTCAGCAAGGTATCAATAACATTGTCAACTAAATTCGTATTAGTCTCAAGTTTCTGATAGACATACAGTATCTATATTCCTACATGTGTTTTTCTCTTTAATGTTCTCCAGGCAAAGCAGTCTGCTGTTGTCTGACATCAGTGTTCATAAATTCGAGGAGTGAAGCTTTACGTTTTAGTCTGCGTGGTAACCCATGTAAGCTGCAGTGATCAGACTTACTTGTTCAAGTCATATAATGTTCCGAGGTTGCATTCTCATCATCACCGCTCTTGTGTAACTCGGGAGTAACTTCAGTATTGCCTGAATATGCAGAGGGACAGAAAAATATCCCACTTCATTTAGGAGTTTTTGTCAGAGAGAGACCACTTGTAATTCCTGAGATCATACAAGTACAATCGTCTTCGGTATACTGAGTATAACCTGCCACCCAGAACAGTCTCGCTGGCCGTCTGCACAAGAGCATCCGCAGCGTGGAAGAATCACTCTGAGCTTAGTGATTTCCCCCATTTGTAATGTTAGATGCCTCCTTTTGATTTTATCTTGCATGTTTTTATCTCTCTAAAATGAGCAGTACTTTCTGTAGGGAGCATTATTTCTTCTGTTGTCTCTAATTTCTTCACATGTTGATGCTCCTTGTCTTTTTTCAAATCAGTTTAAATTATTTCATTCCAAGAGTCAGTGAAGACATCCTTCAGGTGTAAATTGCTTTTTACGTAAATGGAGAAAGCATTGTGTTGCTGTTTCCTCCGGGGGGTAAAAGAAAAGTAGATCTGTTGCAACACTTTTTTTCCCCAGTCTTTCTTTTAAATGTATGTGTTTTGTATTCTTTAAGACCACAGTGCAAGCTTTAGATGAAAGAGGTGCATGCATAAGTTCAAAGCCTTTCCTGCTTGATCAGCATTCCCACAAGAAAACATGGATGAGAGACGGTGGATGGGGAGAGCCTGGCTGGACTCATCTCATCAGCTTGGCTAAAAGGAAATAATGGGGAAAAAAAAAGTTCTTCTAATTTTTGTTTGTTTACTGGCTTTCATTTTTATTCCCCTCTGGGCACAAAACAAGCAAACTGAGCTCTATTTAAAAACAGAGCGTGCTCTTGCTCCCACACACCATCTTTCCATAATTAGAATCTTGGTAATTTTGTGTTAGACTTTTTCTACAAGCATTTTCAGGGAGAAAAAGAATTCTGAAAGATCACCTAGGGGAAAACTCTGCAGCCTCACGAAAGATAATTTTCTACCTGATTGCATAAATAAGAGCAAAAATTGGTGTGTTGAACTTCTTACATTTGTTAGTATTTAGGCCATGATTCAGATAATTGTTTTTCCTTAGGGTCAGGCTTGTATCTGAGCTCTTCAAAGTACTTCATCCCTGTGTGTACGTTCATTATATTATCATAAAATGATATCCAAAAGGAATTGGAATAAATGGGTTTCACCAGAGACTTCAGGATTTCACAGCGTGATCTAGGTTATGTCCTTTGCAGCTTTCTTCAGCCAATGAGGTTGCTTAATGAAGCTGCTGAAATTTGAAAGGCAGATACATTTTTCTTGTGCCTTAGGGACCAGGACAATCTTTAGTTGAGATGTTGGGAAGAAACTGCCTGATCTGCAATTGCCTACCTTAGGTTCTCAGGACCTGACAGTTCTGATACCAGCCTGTTGGAGACAGAGTAGTGGACCGACTAGGTTGATTGCTGGCTTTTGAGTGGCTCTGGGTGTTCTGATACTCTTTTATTTCAGAGCATTTTCATAAAGAAATGTAATAACAGTTGCTTCAGCCCTGGGTGACTGGGTTATACCTACCACAGGAGCAGACTCCACAATCATGACAGTGCACAGCTTAGAAAAGGAACCCCATCAGAAAATGGTTCAGTGCTCGTAAGAATTGCTGTACAATGAGCTTTTCATTGCTTGTTTGTAGAGCTATAATCTAATTCCCTCAAATATAATTTCCATCCATTTTCAGTACAACAAAAAATGTGGTATCGTACCAGTTCTGTCATTTGCCACTATTAAATCAGAGGTTTGTTAGCAGCTGTAAGTGAGAATTGATAATTGAGATTGATGAAGTGATTTAAATAAAACAGCAGTTTATAATTGAAAAATTGTCTGATGTGCAGGCAGGTTTTTAACCATATTTGGTCTTAATATTTGTTGAGCTTCACAGAATGAAGAGGAGGACTAAGAGATCTCTCTCCTCTAGCAGCATAGTAGGTTACATAAAATGCACTTACTGAAATTTGTCCATTGCTCGTTGGTAATATCTGCACCTCTTAATACTTCGTGAGAATCACCATATCATTTTTGCCACCTCTTTTTGGAAGGATGAGAAATTACTGGATGACTTTGCCAAACTGTGGAGCTCAGATGGAATTGGCATGATGGCTAAAGCATCTTGTAATTGTGTGTCTATCAAAGGCAGTAGCAAACGACTGCTGGGTTTATTTAGTCTCCCAATGACCAGCTACTGGCAGATTAAAAAGAAAAGATTTTCAGACCAGCCCTCTGGGGGAAAGTCCTGTCCTGTTCTGGCTTCTCTGGTTGGGTACCAAACTCCTGTAGTCACTGCTAAGAATCCCCACTGACAGCGTCTGCTTATTGGCTCCAGATTTCAGTACAGAGAAATTTTAGTTTGGAAATACACAGCCTACTAGTTACATAGTCAGTACTCACTGACACACCCCTCAGGGTTTTTGAAGGGTTTGTCTCTCACAGTGTCTTTATTATGGGAAGTCATACTAGCTGTATAAAAATTGAGATAACTAGCACAATTTGACTGACGTATTATTAAAACCGGATGCTTAGTGGATCTGTAAGGGGTGGGGTTTTTTGTTGGTGAAAGAGGGAGTGAGGCTTATGGCTATGCAGAAATTTCATGTTCAGCCCTGCTGATCAGGAACAGAGTTCCAATCCCAGCATCTGCCCCATTGCAGGTTAGTGTTAGGTTGTTAGATGATCCACACTTGAGCACTCCTTTTCTGAATCATTAAGTTCAAATTTCAGACCACAAATGGATGTTTTGACATACTTCGCATTTAATGAAAAATGTTTAAAAAGTTTTGATTTAAATTACAAATAAAGGCAAATTTCAAGACTTTGAAAATTGCCATGGAATGCAATTGTATCCACCAACAGTAACGTATGTTGAATTGCACTCAGGCCCCTTACTTTCCATACAAACTTTTGAGGTAAATCTCCATTGCGTGTTCATTTTATTTAGGCAATAAGGCCCAGGAGCTTTAAATTTGAATGTCCCAGCTAATGAAATGAAGAGTTGTATGGAGCAGTGAAGCACTGCCGTGTGCCACTAACCAAGTCTCTTCAAGGCAATCATGGGCCTCGTTCAGCTTGTGAGGTGTAGCTGAAGGTGCAAATAATTAGCCTGCTGTGGGAGGGCTACAGAGTCTGTGCTACACCTGGTTCAATCTGAACTGAGAGTGTACACATTGCACAGGTGTGTTGCTTCTTTACTACCTGCTCCCCTTCATGAAATTGCTAGATTCTGCACCCATACGTGAAAGATGGACCGATCCTTTGCTGAACACGGGAAGCAGCAAGGAGCCTCTTTCACTCCACTTCCATGGTTCCTAAGGTCTACCTACAATCTACCAAATTTTAACTTCCCTGCTGAGACTTCTTGACTGCATTCAACCTCTTTAAAACCTTTCCTAGGTAAGTGAAATGTAGTGTGATGTATAAAAAACAGTGGCAATTTCCCCATTTCACACACATGTTCCCCCCCCCCCAAGAAAAATGTCCCTAGAAAAGACCCTTGAAAGCGGGGAGTCCAGTGTTTATACGGAGGAGTTGGCCTTCGAGACATAAGATCAGAGATTGCTTTGTCATGTTATCCCACTAACTTGTTTCAAACCAGATCTGGGAGGGTTGCCAGTGTCAGAGGAGAGGACGCATTAGTTACCGGCTCCTAGTTTTGTGTTCCTTTTGCCTCTAGTACTGTAGACTAAAGCAGACCCTGTTGACTTTGAGAGTGAGTCACCCAATAAGCTTCCCACAGGGTGTTCTTAAGGGCTGGAATCAAAGTGGTCACCTGAAGGAAAAACGCCTGCCATCTTACTGCAAGTTCCCTAAGTAACCAGATTTTCTCTTCTGGTTCTCTGCTGTCTTACTTGACCTACCTTTTCATTTTGTACGGTGAATTTACACTGTGAGATGGTGCTTCCGCTGCCATTTGGAAGCCGTTCTCCAGACAGACTTTGTGTCTGATGCAGCTACATGCATCTGCTTTGTGTCCGTGGATGCCTAAGTCTTAAACAGGGAGTCTTTGTCTATACCAGAACAAAACTGACCTGTGGCTGTATGGGGGAGCTCTCAAGCCACTGACTGACTGAACCTTACTGTTCAGATGAAGACCTGAAAACAACGCTGCTGCTTGTGGACAAAGTCCAGTCCATAAACTGCATCACAGAAAATGAAGCCGAATGGAAGATGATCTTCTGCTCTGCATGCTCTCTGCCCGCCTCAGTGTGGTTGTATACACCTAAAGCAATGTCTGGTATTAACTTCTGTGTAGTTTTATTATGGAAGGTAATTGGAAGTTTATAAAACTGACAATTTCATGGTTTTCTATAGAAAGTCTCTTAAGCCAGAGAGGTTGCGAATAAGCATAATTGAAAAGCAGAGGCTGAGTTGTAGTTTCAGTTTTAAAGGATTTATTTTAAGTGGGAGTTGTGACAGAGCTATCAAAAACTTGGGCCCAAGTTATGTCCTCAGTTCTTAAGCAGAATTGTCTTCTGAAATCAATGGCATGATGTGACACCTGGGTTTTGATCAATGCATAACAAGTTACTGCATTTGGAAGAAAATTCACATTGGTAGCTATCCTGACATCCTGTCCAGAAGGAGCAATTCCTTTATAATTTTCACTCCCTGTTCTTTGTCAAGCTGGGCTAGGATAGCTGCGAAGTACATACAGTATGCTGAGATACTCGGCAGGGAGCACTAATTCAGGCATTGATGACAGGCAAGATGCTGTTGATGAAGTCTCTTGTGAGAGACACAAATCTGAGTGCTACATGGTTCTGACCTGTGCAGATTTACAGTCATTATTGTCAAAATAAAAGTCAGCATCTCACAGAAAAAAAAACAAAAATGAAGGACAGCTTCCATAAACAGAAAAGTAAGCATCAAAGCCAAATATTTTGCCTCATTAGTCCTCTTTAGGATTATGGAGGCAGGTAATATTTCAATGGGACTGAATAATTATGGCATAATGAATCTTCTTGACAATATGTTCTTCTCAATCAGGCAAGGACCACTGAGAAGAGCCTGTAACTCCAGCCTCCTATTTCTTTATTTCTATGGATGTACTTTCTAACATTGAGTATGGAGTGAACGTAAAAGTTCAGGGAATATTTGTAAACTAGGGGATTAAAGTGGGTGAAGTCTTTAAGGGGGAATAGTTTAACCCAGTACAGTATGTAAACAAAACAAAATAATGTTGCTGCATTCTTCCTTTCACTGCTTGCTCTGCATTTGTTGATCACTGTTTCATGGATCTTTTTTAATGCAGAAATGGCCATGGTTGTGAGTAACAGGTCTCAAGTAGTAATGCAGCGGTATTGAGTTTAGTCCCCAGAATTTGCACACACATCTGTCCAGGTCGGTAGCATCCTGCATTTCTGTGTGCCAGTCTGGATAGGAGTCTGTATGGCAAATGCCAATGAGAGCTTGAGTTGTGTCAAAATTCGGATTTGAATTCCAGTGTTTAACCTAACGTACCGCCGAGCTCTCTAGGGGTTTGTGTGGCTTACAAATGCTGTCAAGTACGTGACCACAGTAGGACATGCTGTGAGTTAGATTAATGGTTGTTCCTGTGGAGCCGTACGGAAAACAGCAAGTGTCATTTTGCTCAAGTATTTTAGCAGTCTGGATTACAGCCTTGTTCCAGTGGGAGAGAGATTTATCAAAGGAGAAAAGGCTTCCCACCATATATAGCATCCGTGATTCTTTGCTGCTTTTTAGTAGTTTCTGTAATGAGCCACTTAATTTTATCAACAAATAAGCTTTATTTGGAAGCTGTACTTTCTAATGTCCTTGCATTGTTTGGGGGAAGGAAAACGTTTGAGTGTTCTGTAGGATTGAGTGTGTGATGCTAATACACAAAGGAAGTTTGCATTCTGAAATTGCTTTTGTGTGAATATGGACCACGGCAGCCATACAGGGATAGTGCAGTGCCTTAAGCACCTGCTTAAGTGATGTAGTGACGCTGTTAGCAGCAGTTGAGGTTTCTGTTTGCATGTTCGTAGGGAAACAGTCGTACCTAACACACTGACCATTTTGTAATCAAAGTCCTACTTTGCAGTGATTGTTCCAGGCTGGTAAAACCCCTGAGGCAAAGGACCCTCTTGTATACAGTTTGTTTGTGCAGTGACTTAACCTGAAAGAAAAACCAGAAATTAAAACTAGCCAATGGCAGTGTAACGTTCTCCTGGAATAAAGGAGTCTGTCTTCAGTATGTACTCTGAATAGAAGATTGTTTGCATGGGGTTGATATCCTAGTGGATCAGAGTCTCATGCTATTTTGGGACTCCCTTCTTCTTAACTGTGCTTCTAAGAGTTCCTCAAGTGGAAGACAGATGGGGTACTGGCTGATCCTGCATTTTAGCCCTGTGAAATTAGGTATGTAATGGGATTATAGAGCAATGGACATTCCTAACTACAGCCATAATGCTAGTAGCAATTTGAAGCGTGTACCAGGTCTTAAACTGGAACAAAGAAACTGAAAGCCAGGAAGTAAATCTGTGACAAAAGTCACTGATCTTTTTTTTTTTGTAGTCCAGGCACTTACTAGACCCTGAGGAGTGTTGAGATCTGTGATGAGGGAGTTTGCAAAAGCATGGATTGTGACTAGGGCAGATGAAAGTCTGTTTAATGTGGAAGCACTAAAAAACGCACGCTCAGTGCCACATATGTTCTGTTAAAGAAGCTGGTTCAGTAAAGGACAGGAGTAATCTGACTTCTGTTTGCACAGAGATGACACAAAGGCTCTTGCTCCTGTTACGACTGTTATGACCATGTGATAGTGCGTATAGGGGTTGGTAGAAACCCAGTTTATATAGAGGAACAGTGAAAAAGAATGTGATATAGGTAAATGACTGGTGTTTGCTTATTGCTTCTTCAAGGCAATTGAAACGTGAAGAAAAACTATCAAAATCATACAAGATTTGTGAACTTGTGTGCCACCATTATTGCCTGGAGTCAAAGAAGTCCTTGCTTAGGGAGTTAGCTGCCTGAATGACAGACTTGCCAGTTTGAGGAAGAGTCATTTTCCTAGTAATGTGAAGTCAGTTGTTTGTGGTAAAGGACAAGGACAGATTTCTGATTTCTTTGTTAAAATCTTCATGCTAGCATGCTATTTTATTGGTGGTGAGAAGGGAGGAAGTGCAAGAGTGTCTTTTTCTCAGAGATACCACAAGAAAAAAATTACTTTCTAAAAAGGGTAGCTTAAAACAAGTGCGATGATTAAGACCGTTGAACGTAAAATCAGCCCATGGTCAAATGTGTTTGTGTGTTTAATGTGTACACGTAAACTGCATATAGTTGCGCTCATTTATTCTCGGGGATTAGTTTTGTATTGGTAGCTTTTCGCTGGAGAACATGGTTACAAACCTATTTCCTCTGTTGTGATGACTGCTTGCTGCTGCACTTTGAAGTATGTTCACAAAGGGAAGTCACAGGACATCTTTGCAACATCTCTGAGTTTACTTTCCTGTGATCAGTAGGTGTCTTTCTCACCTGATTAATCCAAGGGTGAGATTGTTGATAGATGCACCCTCAGATCTAGATAGTCTTCCCCTTAAAAAAACAAAACAGACGAAAATAAATTTGGGGGGGGCGGGGTGGAGGAGAGCAATCTACAAAGGATCTGAGATTGAAAAAAATAATCTTCTTTCCTCCACAACATAGTGAGATGGAGGAAAGAGCAGGGTCAGACTTTAGGCTGGATATTTGCTCAGTCTGACTTTGAAGTCACTACTGCATTTACATTGTTGTCTTTGCCGTCAATAGGACCATTCATAATGCTTGCTTTTTTTTGTTTTTTTTTCTTTCTGCTGTTGCCAGCAGCAGAATGAGAAACATATTCAAAAGCTGGGAGAAAGAACAACAAAGCAGAATCAATGTCATGGTACATTATTGTACAGTCCAATATTTGGAAGGTTTAAAAGTTGAGAGCTTTGTGACAGCAGTGCTATTGAAGGCCATCACAATCCTAATGGCTAAGGAAGTTTCAGTTGCTTGTTCCCAGAATCACTGGTTTTGGTGTAGAAGGACCATTCTCAAATAACTACAGGTCTGTTGTTCCCTAGCTAGAATTTTGTATTTCTTCCTTAGATGATTTTTAACAGATGAAAAGAGAAAATGGATACATTACAATCGCAATGAAATAGGCAATGAAAATCTTGCCTTTTTAAACATGTTGATGAAGCAAAATGGACAGTTTAAGTCCATATTCATGAATGATGGTCCCGAATACAAAGGTACTTTCTTTGGGTGTGATATAGTTCTGTTTTTAATATTGTGTCAATTTTGCATAATTAGAAGTTGCTGTTTAAAATTTAAATCGCTGAGATCCTTTGGGCCCGTGCTTATCAGGGCCTCATTTTCAAGGTGGTTGTGTTTTCTGTAGGATAAAAGCAGCCATGATCCGGTAAAATGCTAGGCTTGCCAAAGTTTACGCACGCAACGTATTTTTTTTGTGGTCCAGAGCACCAATGTACTGTATTTTCATGTTTTTCCATCTTTGCAAACGTTTCCCTATGGCCTCGTCAAACTGCTTGGTGGCCTGAGTAAATGCATCCAGCTCCGAATGTTATAGGTTACACTGGTCAGCGGGACAGTATGTGGACTGAGTTTAAACACCAGATTTATGGCCAAAGTAGATGTCTTCTATGAAGAGAACTTAAAGTTGTGTATACATTCCCTCACAGGGGAAAATTGTCTCATGGCACAGAGGGCGAGTTATTTCACCTCTGTATTGAGTACGGTTTTTTAGAAGAAATTCTTTGATTACATTTTGTATGGAAAATTGTGTTGAACTTTGGGGCAGCTGCAGAGTCACAGATCATGAACTGCTCGGAGGCAGCTGTGCAGGGCATGAGGGATTTCTGCTGCCACCAATACTAAAAGAATAAGGTCACGTTTGGGAGGCTTCGTGTGTTCACGAATGTCTTCAGCTCTAGTAAAAGTACTTCCTGTAGAGGCTGGTGCTGGTTTTCACAGAGGGAAAGCAGTGATTTCTATAAGCGGCCAATCTTAGCATAAACACTGGTAGTTTTCACAGTACTAATTGGTGTATTAAGCTTGTTTTGCTGAACCATATGCAACAGATTAAGTTCCCCTAAGGTTTTTCAAGTACACGTGACAAACAGCAAAGTATGTGCGACCATAGTTCTACTGTGTAACTTGATTTAAGTTGATGATAAGCTTCACAATATCTTGCCCCTATTACAGCGACTCAATTTAGAGACCATGACAAATAATGTGTAGTAGAAGTAAATAGCAATGACTGCAGCTGGGCAAACTCAGCTTGGTGAATAACACGTTTAGGGACTACAAGCACGTTCTCTGCTGTGGTCTGTGGACGAGCAGGCTTGGGATATAGACATTGCCTGAAGGATTTATGGACATCTGGTTCTGTTACTTCTGTAGTCCTTGCCAATGTCACTACTATTGTGCCGTATCTACTTGGTATTTTTGGCTAACATGGCATACCGGGGTTTTAAGTCAGACTAGGAGTGTCTACTATAGCTTTGCTCCAGCTCTACTGTACTACTCTAAATTGATATAATTTACTGCTAGAGTGTCATCAGTGAGAAACCCCCACTTTCAGACTGATGTAAAGGCTCTCCTGAAGGCTGGGGAGGCAGAAAGAAAGAGAAGAATGCTGACATGTTGAGTCTTAGATGCATGCTATTAATAAAGCAAGCTGCATTGCTGCAGCAGCCATGTGGCTAGCACAAAGTTTGCCTGGCATCACATGGTAAAAGTGCTTTTGTTGATAAATTTGTTCTGCTACCCTCCGCAGTTTTTAGCCTCTGAGGTACGCTTCCGTCTTTGATGAAATTGAAATTCAGTGTCACTGGAGTTGTTCTGTGCCTGGAGAAGACTGGCTGAAAGGAATGAGTGTTATGGTTTCCTAACAGTGTGTTAAGAAAGGAAATTATCAGACTATGGAAGAGCAGCGGTACACTTTCCGAGTTCCTAAAATATTTATTAAATGGATATCTAACACCTTCAACCAGAAATACGCCAGCGTAGCATGAAATTCTTTGAGATAAGGCGTGCTGGCCTAATGCAGTCCCTTGTGAAATACCAGATGAGAGAGTCAAGCGATGTTTAAATTGTAAGGAAAACAAATCAGCCGCCAAGTGCAAAGAGCAGAGTTTCTTACAGGAGATGTAGCGTAGCAAATGTACGTTGTAGACAGTAAGATTTGCCCTGAAAGCAAGGTACAAAAATCTGTCCACCCAAATAGCAGCTACGTACCTGATGTTTTCAGAATGTGAGAGGTAAAATATGAGATATCCACTGGGTAGCCAAAATTAATTCAGATTAATTAATCTGCTTTGAATAATGGCGTGTATCTGTTTAGTCCCTAATGATCCCATTTTCCTGCTTACTTTTTCATGTAACCGTCTTTAAATGCTTGTTTGAAATAATTACGGATATGTATTCAGGTTTCTTTATTTTATGTACTGGTCTCAGCTCTTGACTGGCGTATTTCATTTACCACACTCCTTTAGCATTTGGAAGGTACTAGATGACCGGAACAAGCTATGATGCAGCCAGGACCAAAAAAAATAATGGCTATGTTTATTCAGTGAAGCTGGCTTTATGCTGTAACACTGGCGTAGTACTACTGCTTGGCCTTCTGTCATGGGGAGATGACTCTAGGAAGAGCTCTGCTGCCTCCCCGGCCTGGTACCCCTCCTGCAGGTACCGTCCCCATACTGAGAGGGGAGGGGAGTGGAGATAAGGGCGTAGCTCCATATAGAAGTATTTGCAGAGAGAATTTCCTGGGCTAAGAAGAATATGTGTTGAGCAAATGAAGGCCATTTTGTGACCCCTTCATGCCACTCAGTTTCAAAATATATACGTTGCTGAGCAATCTTACCTGGAACAGAGCAACAGCAGTTTATTAAAGCCAAAAGCTAACGAATGAGCCAAAATGTTTAGCTGGGCATATTTTACATAGTCTGCATATAAGATAGTGAGTTAGATTTGCAATAGGAATAACTACAGGGCATATTACTGATATGCACGTCCAATTAATAAATTCAACCAGATAACAAGACAAAGCATGGGACTCTCGTATCCACCGAAAATTCATGTATCTCAAAATCTCATGCAAATAAATGCTATCTGACATCATGCCAGCAAATCTGAGGTGTCCTGGACTAAATAATTTGTCAGGGGTAACAAATTATCCTTAATCTAATGTGGTTTTACTTTGTAGTATGAATAATCAACATTCTATCATTACACCTCTAGCTATGTATCGTAAAATACAGCTGAATATTATTACTTTAGAGTACAAAGGCATTAAATAGCTCCATCTCCTTCAAGGACAAACTACTGGCTTCTGTCAACTGCTGTATTCTGATAGCTCCTCTTTCCAAAGACTCCCTTTTCCCAAAAAGTGCTTTATAAAAAAATAAGCTTGGAAATAGATGTTTTGAACTCACTTATGTAAGCTTTCTGCAACTATGAAGTCACTGGGAATTAGCTGTTTTAAAAAAAAATATATAAATAAAAAGGCAGTGAACCAGCTGAAGGCTGTCTTCTTTCTAGGATGTAGAGAGCTGTACTAACTTTATTTTCTCTATCTTTTAATTAGCTGTATAGCTAAGTGTCAGTTTTTGTGCAAAGGAGATACTTGACTCGGATGGCTGTGTGTGTGGTTGTCCCTTCCATGCTTCAGTTACACTCCATGTACAGAAAATGTTTCGTGAGCTCTCTTAACATGTAGCTATCAGTTTAGAGAATACTTCTTGTAGCTTCTTAAGCAGTCTGGTGGGATCCGCCTATTATTTAATCCATATGAATTTAACGTGGTGTTCTCCAGTTACGCTGTGTTTTGTGCAATGAACAGCGAAACCAGCATGTTCAATAGAAAGTGTGAGGGTGAAAGACGACAAATATGGTCCTTGACCAGCAAAGAGGTACCGGTGTTCAGGAGGTGTTCTGCAGCTGAGAGGGGCTGTGCAAACACTTTATGATTTCTGCAGTAGCATCTAGAAGCTGCAGAGGCGGCTAGGCTGCTGCTATGCTTGCACTCTGCTGTTCCATCGTTAAAGACTATTTCTGGCCCAAAGACGTTACTGACAAAGTACAGCAGATAGGTGAAGGCTGGGAGAAGGGCATGCTGGTTACCTCAGTGAAGTAGACAAAGAAAAGTAGACAACACAGAATGAAAGGATTTGTTCTAGCTCCTAAGAAGAAAGGTAATACCAGGCAGCTCTTTGAGTTAGGTCGATACCTCCCTTTTCCTGAAATGTCATCAGTGTTAGTCTTTCTTTTTAAAAAAAAAATAATTAAAAAAATCAATGTTGCTAAAAATCTGAGATCTTGCTAGTGCTTTGTAGGATCTCTTACAGCAGTGTTTTGGTCATGTTAATGATAGCAGGTACGCTGGTGGAGGGGAGAAACTGAAGGAATACACGCCTATAACTTGCCTCGTTTTTAGCCTGTATCGTTCCAGCAGAAAATATTTGCAAAGAATTTGGACACAAATGAGGTTTATGTAGTGAAGATGTTAAAGTGGTCTTGGCTCTGCCCTTGAGCAGGGTTTGCTTTGGGCATGGGCTTCTGTGTAACCTGGGCAAAACATTAAGCCTGTGTTTTACAATGAGACTTAAGGGAGTTAACCACAAAGAAAGCCTCTCTCTCTGTTTTCCAAGGAGTCCTTACCTTTTCTAATAGAAAATCCAGCTTTTTTCTTTTTATTTCACTTGTCATTTATAAATGTACCTATAGTCTCATATTCTTTATCTCCCCTATCTAATTACATAAAAAAATTTTCAGGGTGAAGGAGTGTCTATCATGAGAAGCACAGAGCACTGCGAAGAGTAGAACCCTGACTTCAGCTTGGACATTCAGCTACAAATAACCGTGCTAGAAATAAACAATACAGGAACTCCTGGGTTTTGTAATAAAACATAACCATTTCATGCTTAGAAAAAAAGGTGCAGTTTTCCCCAGATTTTGAGAGGCATCAGCAGCTCCCTTTCTTTTGGCATCCTAAATAAGATGAATGCTCACCGATAGCAGTATAGCAGTGGGAGGTTAACAATCACCCGCTTTAATCAAAAAACTTTACATTTCAAATGTAATCTAGAGCTAGGCTGGGGAGAGCTTTCAAAAAGCTGTGATATTGAACAAAATGGCTGCAACTTAGTTGTTATAATTGGCTATTTTGGGGTTTATCATAACTCATTTTTTTCTATAGATGCTTTTGATGAAATGGGGAGAAAAAGTATTTAAAACATCTGCTGTAATGAAGATTAAATATCATACTATTATTGTATCTCAGCCTCTAATAAGCTATTACATTTTTTGAGCCACTTTCTGTCTTCCTGTAGTACCTCCATTCTTGACCGCATAAATTCAGAAAATATCTTGGTAATATTTTTTAAATAGAACCCTTTTACTTCTGTTGACTCAGTATTTGCCAAATACTATATTTTTATAGCCTCTTCAACACCTTGGATTTAAAATGGTTCGGTGAGCTTTAAATGAGGACAAATGGAAGGATAAAAAAACCTAATACTAGTGGAATGATTTGTTAAAATCTCCTGCATGGCTTACACTTCACTGTCTTCTGTGCCTTGTGGACCAATGCCTCTTGCCACTGAAGTGGGCATGAATTTTGCTACTGACTTTGGAAGGGGTCGATAGAGTCCCCATAGCTCTGCTTAGATCCTAATGTTTTCAAATTGCATTACTCAGCTCCTCACAAGAGGTTCTTGGCTTTTTCCAGAATTTGGCTTTCCAGCAGGTGATTTGGTCACTGTCTATAAAGAAAAAATGCATTTGACTTTGAAAATTAGTATTTTCTATCAGGAGTTAAGTACTGGCTTCGTGCCGCTAAAAACAGCCAAGGATTTAGCAAATCCATCCATGCAACTCTGTTCTAATTGTTCCTGCATTGCTGTGAATAATCCTTTACTGACAAATATCAAAGTGCTGCAATGTCATCTTTATGACTTCTCTTCCTAGAATGATCTGTGTGCAAATCATGTTCTCTGCCTGACAAGGTAAAGACCACTTTGTAACCTTCCTTTGTCCTTCCCTTCTCCTTATAACACTTTTAGAACAACAGCCAAAAAAAAGACGCGATGTGTAACAGGAGCAAGTTCCATATTACACTCATTTCTGTTAATCTCATCCTGTTAATACTTGTTCAGATTAAGACTGGCTACTAAGGATGACAGCATTCTTTGAGACAGAGAACAGAGTGACAGACCACGCTATCGCTTGAGGACTCTTTGCTCCGTTCATGCCGTTGACAAGGTGTCGTGGTTTAACCCCCGCCAACAACTCAGCCCCACGCAGCCGCTCACTCACTTCCCCCCACCCAGTGGGATGGGGGAGAGAATCAGAAAATACAGGTAAAGCTCGTGGGCTGAGATAAGAACAGTTTAATAGAACGGAAAGGAAGAAACTAGCATTGACGCTAATGACAACAATAAAGTGACAATAATAATAAAAGGATTGAAATACAGAAAACAAGGGATGCACAAGGCCATTGCTCACCACTCACTGACCGATGCCCAGTTACCTCCCGAGCAGTGATCCTCCCACCCAGGCCAGCTCCCCCCAGTTTATGTACTGGGCACGACATCCCGGGGTATGGAATACCCCTGTGGCCAGTCCGGGCCAGCTCTCCCGGCTGTGTCCCCTCCTCCCCGCCATCCTGTGCCCCTCCAGCCTTCTCGCTGGCTGGGCAGGAGAAGCTGAAAAGCCCTTGACCGAGTCTGAACCCGACTGA
>JAVKLA010000093.1:12535352-12576047 GCA_034782735.1 Sagittarius serpentarius | reverse complement strand
CGAAACCATCCGGGTGTTACCAACACCCTTCTCCTACCAAACCCAACACACAGCGCTGTGCCGGCTGCCGGGAGGACCCTTAACTCTGTCCCAGCCCAAACCAGGACACAAAGGCAAATCCTGAAGGAATTTATCTCCCACCCATGTTGTGACACCGGGATAGTTTCATTAGTATCATCATCACTGGTAGTTTAATGTTATAGCCATCAGTGACTGTCTTCTGGGTAAGAGAGATGCTGTTTAAAACAAAAGTTAATTACATTACGTTAATTTTATTTTGGATTACATGCTTAAACCCAAGGGGCTCCTCTACTCTGGTTTATTTTGCCACTGATGTACCACCTTTGTGATTGCTCTGAAGGCACCTACTTTTCCTTGTGTGGTCTAATTATATTTTTCTGTAGATTTGGCTTGTCTACTACAACAAATGCTAGGTTGCAGTTTTTTGCATTTGACATAGAGTATTGCCTTTTTTCTCTTTTTATTCCTACAGCAGCCTGAAAGATACACGATACCTTGCTTTTCTTGTTAATTTTATCAGTTTAGGCGTGGGCACAGAGGGGTGGTTATTTGTCTGATCTCTCCTCTTGACATTTTACATGTTGCCTGCCTTTAGGGAAAACTACGGATTCAATGTATAGCACATGAACAAAAAAATGTTTCTGAGAGTCGTTAAGCAAATGTTCATCATCTGTTGCTTTAATTCTAAAGACACAGAGAGAGATTGTTGGAGTTTAAGCATCATTGCCCAAGATTTAATATCTGAAATAAAATTTCAGCTCCATGATCTGCAACATACTGTGGCTTTTGGGGATAACATGTTTGGCAAAGTGAATGATCTGAACAGTACCATTGTTGTAAAAAAATAAATAAATCTGTACACACCCATCTTTTAAGTACTTTCTGCTGCTCGTGCCTTTATAAAGCTTAAGGATGCTTGAGTATAATTCTTGAAACAATAGAGTTACTATTACTTATCCTGAGCAGCACCACTCATTTCAAGCACCCTCATTGATTACAGTGGAATTATTCACAGAGTCAGGGTCACAGAATCTGTCCTATTTCTCTCCCTCATCCATCTCCCACTGTCTGCAAAATAAAGAATCACAGAATAGCTGAAATTGGAAGGTAACTCTGGAGCTTGCCTACTCCAACCCCTCTGCTCAAAGCAAGGTCAGCTACAGCAAGTTGCTCAGGACCGTAGGTGCAGGACTCTGCACTTCTTTTGTTGAATTTCATGACATTCCTGTTTACCCAGTTCTCCAGCTTATCAAGGTCCCTCTGAATGCCAGCACGACCATTACTCTGTCACCCACACCTCCCAGTTTTGTATCATCTGTAAACCTTCTGAGGATGTACTCTGTCCTATCATCAAGGTCATTAATGGAGATGCTAAACAGTATTAGCTCTGGTGTCAACCTCTGTGGCACACCACTAGTGACTGGCCATCAGCTGGAGTTCATGGCACTGATCACAACCCTTTGAGCTTGGCAGTTCAGCCACCTTTAATCCACCTCACTGCCCATTTATCTAGTCCATAATTCGTCAGTTTGTCGATGAGAATGTTTTGGAAGAGCGTGACGAAAGCCTTGCTGAAGTCCAGACGGACAACATCAGCCATTGAGCCAATCGCCTCTCATTGTAGAAGGCTATCTATCGCCTTAATCAACTGTTACGATTTCCTCTTCAGAAATCCATGCTGACTACTCCAAATCACTTTCTTGGTCTTAATATGTTTGGAAATAGTTTCCTCCATCTCCTTCCCAGGGGCTGAGGTGAGGTTGACCACCCTATAGTTCCCTAGATCCTCCTCCTTGCCCTTCTTGAAGATAGGAATGACATTTGATTTCTTCCCATCCTGAGGAGCCTCCCCTGATCACCATGACCTTTCAAAGATAATTGGAAGTGTCCCTGTAATGACACCAGCCAGTACCTTTAGCACTTGGGGATGCAGCTCATCCTAAATACCTCCTAGCCTTTTCCCATTCTTACCTATGACCTGCAAGTAACAGCAATTAATTAAATATATATCTGTATCAAAATGGCAACAACTCTTTCACAACTGTCTTTTTCTCCTTAATGACATAGTTACCTTGATCTGCTCATCCACTGAGTTCTTGCCAAGTAGTATGTTATCAGGTGTACAGTTTAAAATCTTTGACAAACGTAAGAGAAGAAGTCAACTATTTCTCTTACAGCAAGGAGGGAGGGGAGGTTGCATTTCTAATTTTATGGTGATAATTATCCTGCTGTCATTATTCCGTCTTGTGCTTCAGCACAGATTTATAATGCCGATATCATATGCCTCCTAGGCAGGGTCTCTGAGAAACAGATAAAGTTCTGTCTTTTTACAGGCCTGCAGGGAAGAGCTAATTCAACCAGGTTAGCTATGATTTATGGGCATTTATTCTCATCGGTTTTTCTGACAAGACTCCCATTAGGATACAACTAGATTTGGAAGCAGACACAAAAATCTAGTTTCATTTCTCATTGTGAGATGTGCTGAACTTTTCAATTCGGAGACTACTGTCTGAATACTTGGTAAAACTGACTCAAACTGTAACTGCTTCGGAAGGGTAGATACCTATTTCTAACAGCTTACTAGGGCTACCAAGTGTAGTGTACAGCTTATCTGTGGCTAATATTAGGGATGCTACTGAGCATTCAGGTGGTGCTTCACATCTTTAGTGAATATTGATCTGTCTAATCGTTATTATAATTCCAAATCTATCCTTTTGCAGTAATTAACTCTTTGTAAGGAAATAGAAGCAAAAAATTAAATGGTCTGATAACATGCTCAAACCAGAGATCAAAAACCAGAATTTGGGGCTGTCCAATCTTTTTCTTTTTCCTATTTTCTTTCAAGCAAGCAATTTTAAAAAATAATGTAAAGAAATAATCCATCATTGCACACTGAACAGTTGCTGACTTTGGGGATTCTTGGCAACTGTTTCGTAGAAGGAGAAGTACATAAAGTGCTTCTATGATGTTCTGTATAATGATTTGCCACCTGCACGTAATGATGGTTTTATTGCCTCGTGTCCATGAGGGATGTTATCTTCTGTGACATTTTTTTCTGGTTATTCCCTCCAAGAGTGACATTTAGAAGGAAGCAAATGTTCATTAAATGAAAGATGTAGTTCTGATGTGCTTAAGTATCTACATACCTCCTGAGAGCACTGGACTTTTCTTGTTGGGGAGGTTCACAAGGTACAGAGCAAATATAATGAACAGTCCTACCACTGCCTCTTTTAATGCTTCAATATACATTACCTCCCATATACATTTTTTTTTTTTAGGATTTAGCTTTTAATACTCACTGTAGCAAGCAGCACTTTTTTAAAAACTGGAGGTAATTACCAAACTCAAATGTAAATCAGGAGGGCGCAATGAGGCATTCATTACTTTGAATTAAGGGATCCAGTGAGGTTAAGGCTTTTGGCAACACGGTGTGTATCATCGGGCAAACTACAGTTTTCTGCAGACATATCTGGAACCTAACCTGGAGAAGCCAAACTCAATCTGAAGGACAATTCATTCGTCATTTTCCTTTAGTTCTGAGTCTCTCAGGTGCAAACCATGACATTTATGTGAACATGAAGCAGCGGTTCATCTCAGGTGCAAAGAACATTGTTGATATTTCAGAGAATGGTGGAGATTCTTTGGGGTCGGAGTTCTGTGGGCCTTAAAAAATGAAGCACAGTCTCAGCTAGTTTCACTGTGTCTTGTGCTTCGTGGTGGAAAGGCTGGAATCTTCCTCTCCAGGAAAGCGTGAGGTTTCTAGCTTTTCACACTTCCTTCCTGCTGATGATGTCTGGAGATTAAATACCAAGCAGGGTATCTGGAATTTAGCTATCTGAAAAGAGGTCAACCAATGTTTCTGAGCAGCAGAAGTGATCGTCCCTTCATACGTCTGTAGCTGATGCTCACAACATTAGCTGTACCCTTTCATTTAACCTGCATTTGAGAGCTTAATTATTTAATAAAAGATCTTAGTTAATTAATAAGATAAAAGCTTTTACTAGCTGGAACAACTTTTAAAACAGCAGTAAGTGTCCAACCTGCCAAGAAAACTGGAGGTAAGTAAGCTCCTACAGCCAAATGAATTTAAAGCAAAAAGAAGAATGAAGTATGTATAGCCACATTTTTAGGAAGTGTATAGAGCCTAGTTTTAACTGGAAGCCATGTCCCTCATTTGATTTGCACTGCCAGAGGATTCTCTAGTAGTATCTGAGACCCCTCCTTTTTCACCTCTTCATTTTCAGTTCTTATCCTTTGACGGCATTTCGTTTGCTTTCCAAAAAGCATAATTGCTTTTTGGTGTTTGAGTATACTCTCTAAAAAGGTTTCAGAGAAACTCATGACTCCCACTCACTGCTCAGGCAAAGATGAAATATTTGGATTGATACCTACTTTTTTAGTAAAACATGTATTTCTTTGATTTCCTGGGTACAGCGATTAAAACATTCCAAGTTTTTGTAGCTTATGCAGGTAGAGAGTCTTACCTCTGAAAACTGCATTTAACAGAAAAAGGGCGAGAGAATTAGTAGGCATTTATGTCCAAGCAAAGTCCACTTTCAGAATGTGGACGTATTTCAATAATGGTTTTTGTATATGAAATTTTCATTTACATTTAGAACTAGCTTCCTCCCACCCCTGCTCATTGTTGTACAAATAATTGGTGACTTATGAAAAGTGAAGTGTTTTTTATCTTGTAAGCCACATAAGCAAACATTTTTTACTGGCATGAGCTCATGCTTGTCCCTGGTGGAAAACCTTTTCCTCCACTGTTCTCTGTAGTTAGGAGCTCTCTTTTACTAACAGATAACAAAGCAGCATGCCACAGTCCAAGGGCTGCCTTAGGGCAATCTAAATATTCATTCATAGGAAGAAAGAAAGGAAATTAGACCTTGGCAGGTATTCAGAATATAGCTAATGCCCCAAAGCATAGATTTGCAGCTCAACAAAATTAGTGTCTCTTATTATAAAAATATTGATGTGAATTTTTAATATGCTAAAGTTCAGGGCTGTTCAATGCCAGGGCTGTGGTTCAGCCCATCAAAAAGAAACAAATCAACTGGAAATTGTGGTGGCAGATTCATGCTCAGAATATTTATACCACGGTTGTGACTGACGCATGAACGTAGACCGATCGGTTTGTAGATTTGCCAACGCCATTTCTCCGTCATCGGTTTTGGGTTGTGTTCGTTATTGCACATCTTGAGGTGTCGTGAGGCGTGTTCCCAAGCACGCAGTGACATGCTGTTAGCAGATTTACCTGAGAAAATGGCTACAAATTATTAGCGATCTTATCAACGCCTTTTATTCTCAGTTGAAGTAGTTCTTAAAAAATGTTATGGGGGAAGCCTGCCTCCGGCTAGCAATAAACGAGTCACTCGAAGGGCATGTAACCGAGCAATGTCGCATACGCTTAGTGGAGTAGCCGGCTGACGTCATTCCAGGCGCCAGCACTGACGGCAGCAGAGCAGTTCCACCTGGCGTGCTGCCAGAGCTCCTAACTCTCTCAGTCCAAAGCAGGCATGAGGTTACACATCGACAGGCAAGTGGTTACGTGCTTTGGATGAAATCCTGCTTCTGCTGAAGTCAGTGGCAAGATTCCCATTGATTTCTCTGGAAAGCAGTAACCTTGTTTCATACACCCAGCCTAGGCTTTTTATGTGTGAATATCCTGTCTTAGGCTATCCTAATGTTTTAGTACACGCACCCACGACGACTACAGCGGCTGTTTTCAAGATTGCAAAGACAGGAGGGAGGCATTAAACAAATGTGCTTTTGAGGTTTGCTGTGGCACTCTGAGTAAACCTGATCAAGGTCCCAAAATGTTTTTGCTTGCGGGTGAGGAAAAGGCTCTCATGGTTGCTGGACCCAAAGATCACTGAAGGCTTTTGATCTTCACATCAGCCCTTAATAACCCACTGATCTGGTATTTTGTGCATCCGTGATCTTTACAAATCTTTTGCGGCATGCAAATTAAATTCTCTGTAAAATGTGTTTGAGAAATACCACGTTAAGACGTATGCAGTGGTCTCATAATTATGAAATCATATACTGAAACAAAAATAAACTAAGGGAGATTTCTCGGGTGTACATGGGTAATTGTTTATCGCTTGTCGCTGAAAATATCTTGATCAAGGAATGCCTTAAGTTTAAAACCATAGTCCTAGAATCAGTTGTTATTAAGAGTTTAAATTAATTTCAAGGTGAGAATGTGTTTTCCAGTATGAGGTAGAAACCATGCTACAGTTAACTCTTGTTTGCTTAGAAAACATCTCTGGAACATTATTGTTCATTTTGACTAGAGAAACACATTCAAGTATAATGAAACACCCTTTATGTGATTACAGGCAGAATTGTTCTGGACTTAGGTATAACAGAAAGAACTGCTGCTCTCTAGAATGGAGTTAATGGTCCAAATAAACCACAATATGTTTTTTAAAAAATATATTGTTGTGCAACGTGGAGATTTTCTTAGGGTGTGAATTTTCCATGGCACCTTATCACTGTTTACCACAGATCAGTCAAGGAAGGTGCCTTTGGTGAGGATTCAAGTGTGCTGGCCACTAAGCCGTATTTGGGCTAGTGTCACTGTTAATGGAATAAAGCTTTTATTATGTGTTAACATGATGTTGACATAGCAGGAGTCTGACCGAAATGTGGCAGTGGCACGGAAGAGGCAGCATTTGTCAAAACCTGCCACAAAGCATCACTGTGAGATGGTTTTTCCCTCCCTGTTTTCCTCTACTGCTTAGACAGTGAAGTTGCTCTGAATAGTAACTATCTAAAAGTGGCACCCTGTATTTGTAAGTCCCTCAATAAATACCAGTCAGCTCTGCTTGTATATTACAGGTCCTGCAAATTTAGCCTGGAATCTGCCAGGTCAAGGGACTTGTACCGACTCGGGCATTAACACCTATAAAGATTTTGGGGTCTGCCTGTTCTAACATCATATTTCCACTGATGTTCAGACTAGAATAGGCTCAAGGTTTGTTCATCACCACTGGCAGCGCCAATTAGAGGCATACGCTTCACTTCACCCCCTTAAAAAATAGAGTCGAAGCTTGTCTAAGTTGAAAAGGAATTGAATTTTAGCTGCATGGTTCCATGCTGGTTTTCGAGGGTATCTCAACAAGGGATTGAAAGTCAGTGAGCTGACCAACACTTTAGCTTTACAGGGGCCATCATTATCCCTGTTTATTTGTATCAGTCCAGCCTGGAGCTGAATCGCTCCTCCATTCTTTAGAAAATGGCTCCTGTCCTGGAAGTAGACCTGCCTGTACAGACAATAGCCCCAAATGTAATTTCATGGTCTTCTCTGGATTTATAACCTGGAGTGAGCCCACAGGAATGAGTTCCTTAGTGTGATGGGCACAATAGGCAATAAAAGGTATATACAGGGAGACGCACAAAAAAGCATAGAGCTTTATGAGACAGCTTCAAGAGCAGTATTTATCTAACCCAGAGAAATGAGTTGAAGGCTATCAGGAGCACAGAAGGGCATTTGCAACGGCAGCCAAACTGAGAAAGACAAACAATCCAAGTAAGGCTTTTGATCTGTCAAATGAAAAAAATAAAGTCTCATGAAGAACAGGTGAACAAAACATATTTTGTGCCTCCTTTCCTTTTAGCATTTGAAAAGCATGGAAAAAACTTATGGATGCCTGTCAGGTATTTTCTTTATAAGGAAATAAGCCACAAATTACTTTTAATACTGGTTTAATTAAAGCACTACTGTTTTTCTTTCTTTTATGATTTGGCCTGTGTTTGTGTATTGCTTGAGTTTCCAGGATACCTTTTTTTGGTTTATTGTTGGTGCTTTTGTTTGAGGTTTTTTTTGTTTTGGTTTTGTTTTTTGTTTGTTTTTTTTTTTTCTCTAATTCTATGTGAATTTAGCTGTACGTTAATTGTAACAATCAGAAATCAACAGTTAAACCAAAGTGAGATATAAATGTATAATGATATTCAGTAAATACACTAAGCAGGGAAGCTGTCCTCTTTCTGGAAGCCAACTGTGTCTGGTAGCAATAATGTGTATTTCCTACAAAATGCCATGGATTGGGAGCGTTAGGGATGAAGTAAAAAGCATCAGTGACTTAGCTCTACGTTCTGGTAGGGTATCAGTGGTGACCCGTGAACAGCATTTCATTCAAAATTAGCGTTGACTCTGAAAATAAAAGACAGTTTATACTCCAAGTATGTTAATGCTTAAGCTGGTGGAAAGTCTGGAATCAATGCCACAGCAGTTCGTAATATTTTTAGGTACAGCACTGATCATGTTTACTCCTGAGAGGTTATTTTGTTATCATCCTTCTTTAACAGTCCTGGCCTATGTCAGACAAAAAAAAAAAAAAAATAGAACAAATCTTAAAAAAAAAAACCTCTCTGAAATGGGAGCTGCTATCAAAAATGAAATATACCAAAGTGTCTCATACGCTGGAGTGTGAATTATTGTGGGCTGATTGGAAGGAAACACGATTATAAGAGAAGTTTCCTGAACAGAGCACCTCATTTCTTCTATTAGCAATGATGATTCATCTTCACCTAAACCATTGTTTCTTCATTTATAAATAATCAAGGTTATCATGTGCTGAAAAGAACAAGAAAAATGTCAAGTTTGGCATCCCAATTCGTTCAAGTCAACATGAGGAAATGTAGAGAAAAACTTCTTATCAACTGTGCAGAAGAGGAAGAATGCAAGGATAAAAAAAGAACTAGCAATCCTGCAGTATCACTAGGTAAATGAGGCTGGATTGAGCAATGGTCTTTTTTTTGCTCAGTTTGTCACAAACTCTTAGTATTGTTTAAACAGAGGAGATTTTGAGCATGGTTTTCTCAGTTCTCAGGAGAGATACGTGGAAATGTATGCTGGACAAGGGCTAGAGCAGTGTTCTCTAAAGTGGGGTGCATGCACGACCATCCTTTGGGGTGTGGGAAGAAAATATATTTTGTACCATTAATAAAATATATTTTAAAATAGTGCTTATTTCATCTTTGTCCCATTCACTTTACATTTCCATTTTTGTGTATGTTTTTGTAAGGTAGGTAATATATTAGTAAAGTAGTACATGTATATTATTTATAAATAAAGAGAGATGTATATAGGGGGTGCATACTCAAAAGATGTTTCACTGACAGCAGTGTGCGATCAAAAACAGTTTGGAGACCACTGGGCTGAAGAACAATTATTGACATGACAGTTCCACACTAGACAGAATTAGTGATCGTACAACTGACTGGTGCTATTGATCGTACATAGTTGCATGAGGAAAGGGTGCAAATGGAATTAAACCAGACACAATGCCTGCAGAGTTTACAGAAAGCCTCCTGTTGATTTTTAGAACATATGGTTAAAGATGTTAGAGAGGTGATAGAAAGGTTACGATGCAAGAAAATGATTTTCAACTCAGAAAAATGAAGTTTTAGGGAAAAAAAATCCAAATAATCAACAATCACACTGGAGAAACCTGTAAACCAGTTGTGCAGGTGGAGAGTTATTAGATAAGGGAGGGTGGACTGGAAGTTGAAACAAAGCCGCACAAATGGCCAGGATGATTTTGAGTAGTAATGTTGATGTATGTATTATGGAATAGGAATTAATCATTTATGTTGACTTGACTTGGCTCCAGTATGGCAGTGTCTGGAAAATTGCATTTTTTTTTCAGGATATTGCTTTATCAGAAAGATACGAACGTCAAAATGGAAGGAGTTTAGGAACAGTAAACTACTATGGGAAAGATCACAGTTATGAGATTACTTGTAAAAATTTAAAGAGTTATTAAAATGCAACTGTCTTGCTTGCATATGTTAAAAAAGGAGGAGGGGGGACACACAGGAGAATGGGTGAGGTGATATGTCTTAAAAAATTCTGAGTGTGTCAGTGAAGAGAAGGAGAAATGAGAGAAACATTAAGCAAAGAAAAATAATTACTCTAGATAAAATTCTTGATGATAACATGGTGATGATTAGTTACTTAAATTTCGGTAAAGTTCATGGTGCTGTGTGTTTTCCAAGCACATAAAAAGATGTTTCAGAGTTTAACGTCTCAAAGATGGACAACAGCTGAAATAGCACAGGTTTCCAAGATCAACAGAACATCTGAATAGGCTACAGAGGTTTAAATAGTTGCGTGGTGTCTGGCCTGCTCCTAAGCCGTTTCCAAGAGGTCAAGTTCTTGAGTTTCTAATACCCAGGTGCTTCTCCTATCGTTTTATGGGAGAGTGTGTTTTACTGAAGGCAGACGTGTCTTGGCACTGGATCATTTTATATTCTTGATGATAGTGTTCTAGGAGGAAAAATACGAGAAATACACAGTCAAGTTATTTAAATGATGACTCCGTGTCATGCAAGGATGACAAAAAGGAATCGGTTCTTTCTTATGAGTGTGCAGACTTACTGTTGTGTTGGGTTATGACAGCCTGTAGGTACTGAGACAGCCTGTAAACACTTCTGTATAGTGAGGTCAGGAAAGAGGTTGTCATCCATGGACTTGATATGAATAAGGTGAAGCACCTGCGTAATTGTTTGACAGGACTGGCACAATTATTTTTTTCTAGGACGTTGTTTTCCAGCTAACTTGACAATCAGATCCAAGGTCTCTTATTAAAGTCAATGATTTGTCTTTCCTTACCCTTGAGAAATTCGTTGCTGTTTTTCAAAGAGCAGTTGATTCCTGATGTATTTTTCAGCACGGAGTACAGTTGATCTAAAATATAATGTGAAGAACCCTAAGTGAAGCATCTTTATAAAATGAAGTAATTGTTTTCTAGTGCATTTAAATCATGCCATTCCTGACTATTGCATGACTCTTCACAGAGCTACACAAGAACAGCTGAATATGGTGTGAAGGCCTTGTGGCTTTTGTTATGTACTAGACAAAATTAGACAATAATCAAACCTAATTTGCTTCTGCCAGCAGTTTCTTTTTATCCCTCGAAATAAAAGCTGCCTTCCTACGCTGAGGACTGCTATGTAGCGCAAACCAAATCAGCTTATCATCTTCTGCGGTTCCTGTGCCGTCCCACTAAGAACATTCAGCAAAGTGTATCTCACAAAACTGGTACTCTTACGCTAGTGATCCCAAGATGTCAGTTGTCTTGTATCATTATGTTGTAAATGGTTCCTGTGTCTTAACAGGCTTCTATAATCACAACATCCTTAAAAGAAGACTTTTTAGGACATAAAATGACAAGATTCACAGCAACATGATTCCAGTCTCAGGATACAGATACTCGACTACAGGAAATTCCGTTTAAACATAAGAAAAAACTTTCTGGTGTAGGGATGACCAAGCAGTAAAACAGGTTGCCCAGAGAGATTGTAGAGTCTCCACCCTCAGAGATACTCAAAACCTGACTGGACACAATCCTGAGCAACCTGCTGTAGTAGACCTTGCTTTGAGTGGGGGAGGTTGGCCTAGATGATTTCCACAGGTCTCTGCAAACCTCAGCCGTTCTGTAATTCTGTGAAAAAGCCAAGCGTTTCCAGCAACCAGATACTCAGTTTTACCAGTCACGGTGTTTGTAGGTTCTGTACAATCTCTGATATACGGTCCTATACCCATCTTACTTAAATCAGTTGCTGAGTGCTATCTGAAAACCTGACTTTGTGTTGAAAATGGTGTATTCTTGTATTCACTTTAGATTACTACTAGCAGCTAAGCAATGATCAGAAGATGATCACATTATATACAGGCAGTCCTTTTAGTATTGACTGGGTGGCAGATAAACATAGTAAGGAACATCCTTAAGGGATATTTTGGATGAAAGAGCAGTGCAAAGGCAAAGTGGTATAATAAAGATACGCTGAACTTTATTTCAGTGTATTACAGTCTTTTTTGTGCCTGTCAGGTTATCATAAAGAGTAAGAACAGGAGAGCTGACAGTTGTATTTACGTTAATTAAGTAATGATCATAGAATCATAGAATTGCTTAGATTAGAAAAGACCTATAAGATCGTCTAGTCCAATCGTTAACCTAGCACTGACAAGCCCCCCCAACACTAAACCACGTCCCTAAGCACTATGTCTACACGACTTTTAAAAACATCCAGGGATGGGACCTCCACCACTGCCCTGGGCAACCCATTCCAACGCCTAATGACCCTTTCGGTAAAGAAATTCTTCCTAATATCCAATCTAAACCTCCTCTGGAGCAACTTGAGGCCTGTTTCCTCTTGTCCTATCGCTTGTTACTTGGGAGAAGAGATCTATATATTTTGTGTAATGCAATTAAAACGAGTTTCAGATTTTTTTTTTTGTCTTGCAGTGTACCAAAAAAGACGGAGAATGGTAATACTAGGAAAACTATTGCTTGCTTAAGAGCACGTGCTTGAATTGAATTCCCACTGCAAGTCTTCATGCAGGATCCAAGTGCTTTCTTTCCCAGTGCTCTGGGGGCAGTTTCCTGTGCCCACAAGCCATTCAAAAAGAAATCCTTTTGGTATGCCCAGATGCCCTCTGTCTGTCTTGATGTGTAATGGGGTTTCTGGAGATTCAACCTGAGGTGCCAAGGTCCACATTATCACAAGTAAACTGGCTAGAAGAGGAGACAAGGTCTTGTGCATTTCAAAATTGTGTAAGTTCATGAGATTCTTAGATTCTTTGCAGATCGTAGATATGGCCTCCCTTACGGCCGCAAAAGAATAAGGAAACAGGCAAGTGAATGGAACACATCAGACTAAGTTCATGAAGAAAATACTCCACCTGACTGAGAAGCGTTTTTCTCCCACTGTGAGCTTAGGCCAGAACGATCAGTACACATCCCAGTGCTCAATACGGATAATGCTCTGTTTCAAAGCATGCACCTCATAAGCAGTGCAGCCTTCTCTTTCATTCTCCTTTTGTATCCCTGTTCTCCTATCTTTTTGTAACTAACCTGCCCACTGTGCAGATTCAGCAGATACCAGATTAATTCTCCTGCTGCTGATTTAAGTGCCAATATTTTGAGGTAATATTAGCTTCAAAGGATAACAACATCAGTGTGGGAATCTTGTACTTTGATTAACTAAAAACTTGCTGATATTAACTTATTAAATCTTAAACTTATTAAAACCACGTGTAGGCATGGCATTTAGGGACATGGTTTAGTGGTGGACTTGGCAGTGTTAGGTTCGCAGTTGGACTCGATGATCTTAAAGGTCTTTTCTGACCGAAGTGATTCTATGATTCTGTGATAAATCTGAATTCTCAAAGACTGACTGCTGAGTTGAATATGCATCTTGCAGCTTAGTGCTTCTTAAGTTTAGACCTGATACTTCAAACCCCTGCACTTGAAAAATGCAGCAACCAGCTTTTCATTTTTGCAGGAACGGGCTAGACCGCAAGGACATCAGAGACTGTTCTGTTTGCAGCTACACTGAAAGTTAGTAAATCGGATGAAATGTTAATCTTCAGTTTGGCTCCAGTAGAGTGATGCTTGTGTTGCAAAGGGCTCAAACTGGGTAAGACTGATCTATGCTAGTTGAATGCAATACATCTGGTCTTCGCGTTGCTGTGTCTTTTCTGTTTCTTAAACGTTTTGTTTCCTTTATCTTGCATGAGGTAAACTACTGTAGCATTACTGGAGTAAAATTTCTGGCATAGGATTTAAAATATGCATTACTTCCATAGCTTAATAGTAAAATCGGTGGAGACTGTTAATTATTTAATTGATGCCAACTTGATCAGTTTGAGGAACGTACCTCAGAAATCCCCCTGCCATTACATAAGATTGACAAATCCCCCCAGTTGAAAAACTTATCTCTTCTGTTAATGTAATTGCACCCTCCTAAAGCAATTCCCATTCATCTTTAAGCTGATTTTTTTTTAAGTGAACTGTACGTGATCACTTCCCAGGAGCTTTTGAACTCATGAGACAGTTGGAAGAGGGCAGAAGTTGTAGATATAGTTACGTTCTTACAGTTTTTGTGAAAAATGGAAGCTGGATAGGGTAGAAAAACATAAATCATTGTTTACTAAGGGTCACGTTGGCAGAATTGAGCTGTTGTACATGCTGCCTGGGAGCAGCTGGTGTGCCAGTCAGGAAGGAGGCGCTGGCTGGCCAACTGTTATTTGAGCTAGGTATTACATATGCTGGGTTTTTCTGGCACAGATGTCATGGAGATGCATGAAAAAGCGGGATTTCCTGTAGCATGTGAGGGAAAGGGGAAAATATATACACACAGAGGCTTTATTTGTCCTACTGCATATGGAATCAATTGCCAAATGTATTTATCTTGGTTTCATCCTGAGAAGTTAGGAATAATACTCCCATTCTACAGGTTGGAAGTTTAGGCATAGATGGATGAAGTCACCTTGTCAGACTTCACTGGTTATGTGCTACAAAGCAGGAGACTGAACCCCAGTCCCCGGAGTCCCAGATTACAGTCAGAACCACTTAACAGAGCTCTAAATATTTCTCATGGAAACAACCTGTCAGTCACAGGCTAGAGTCTCAGTTGGGTGGTAATTCCATCCAGTTCTGCTCAAGTCCCATGTTCCCTTAATTCCACATAAGTATTACGTTTTCTGCAGTGGTATTGTTCAGATCTAGGCTGATAGAGACCTCAAAAACATTGTTGAAAATTGTCTTTTTGGAAGCCAGTTTCATTTTAATTCTGTTGATTCTTTCTAAAGGATGGGTTTGTCCACTTCACCTATTGCTAGTGCACCATGGATACTCCATTGGCTGCTGGAGACATGTGAACTAGTTAATGGAAAAGGTCAGTCAGCACTTACTAACATCAAAATCTCATTTAGATCTGCTGATCCCCTTGAGGGTGCTTTGGTTCTCATGGCACACTGGGTTTTATACTGCTTTTCAGTGTTTGGAACCCAGGGTGTTTCATTGCTCCTTTTGAAAGCTAATAACAGCACTAAAAGGATGAGTTAGGTGTCATGGTGCATGTAGATCATTGCTGCTACATCTGAACTGCTGTTGAATCCCACACCATACTCCTCTTCTCACGTTCTTTTAACTCATAGCAAGTCTCTAAAAAGGTAGAAGAGCTGTGAAATAGAAAGGCTTTTGGTGTGGCTTGCCCATCTTCCAAATGAACGCACCTCCCATCACGAACAGCCTTCAGATACCCTGCTTGGCATTCCTAGTGGTCAACTACCAAGGTAGGCAGCTAAGGCTCAGATATTGAAAGGAGATCTGGTCTGCATTATGCTGTCAGCAGACAGTAAGGGCACAGGCTTTAGAAGGCATAGCCACAGTATTTCCTGTTTGTTTGGGGGTTTGGGCTTTTTTTCCCCCATTGTATTTTTATTAAAAGCCAGTTACTAAGATGGACAGAGAGAAATAACCATGGGGACGTATTTATGAACTCTTCCAGGTTATCAAGCATGCAAGTTAGACTGAGGGCAATGCTGGCTCTGTTCCCAATTCATACATATTCAGGTTATCTGTATAGCTGAAGAAATGTTTGGAGAGGCATTTTTAATCATGCAAATATGGTTCTGTACTGGCCATATTAATCCACAGTTTCTGTGAACCTAAGAAGTTATGCTTCCTCTCTGGTAACCAGAAATTTCTTTGTGTATTCCTAACAGAAAGGCATAATTACTATAAGATACCTGTTAGCTGCTGAGGTGACCTTACTTGACATTACAAATCAGTAAACCACAGGCAGACATTTCTGTGTCACCTTTCTCAGGATATGAATTCTCCTCCTTACGTGAGCAATTCTATTTTAGTCCACTGTAACCTACATAGGCATGTAAATACTGCACTCAACACCACAATACACCTTCTTGAAGAACACCTGGTACAGTTACTAATATCTGCTATTTCTGTTTTTTTCACTCATCTTTTCTGCACGCAGGTAGATGAGGTCAGCTTTGTTTTGGTAGATTACAGGTTTTCTTCTTTGTTTAAGCATATACTCTATTAGAAAAATAAAGTAAAAATCCCCTTTTCCTGATCATTAAAGGTGATAAAGTTTGTAGTGAAGTTTTGGATTTCTTTTAAGTTTCATCCCCTGTCCTGAAATGTCTGCAGGAAAGCTCTGGCTCCAGTGCAGATGAATATCTGGTGAAGAAATGTAGTATTACCTGTAATACGTGTCCCTGGTAGGTTCAGTTAGTGACTATATCCTCCGCCTTGGAGCTGTGGAAGAGTTTTAGATTGCTGAGCCTGTGCCATTGAATGAGGTGAAGCTAAGGACCTCGGCAGGTGCTGAGGTGACGGTGCTTCCCAAGGGAAGGCGGTCGTGCAGAAACCCTTTTCCAAAGAGACGTGTCACCCTGGTCTGTAACAGCCGGTGTTTCCTGAGGGATCAGCCTCTACACGCTGCACTTCTGCACGTACACTGCACTGGCAGTTTATTTTTGCCTCTGTTGCTGGATGACAGTTTCTCATGTTAATACTCAGCTGAGTGTTCAGCGTGGAACATTTGAACTTGTGTCTGATGCTATGTATTAATAATAGCTTATTGATATAATTAACTAGATGATTTCTTGGAGCAAAGGACTGTGTCTTTTTTTGGTACTTGACCAGAATGTCATATGCTATTATTAATGAAAAAATAATTAACCTTTTCATTAAGTTTCCAGTAGAGAGGAAACTAGGGTTTTGCCATTTTCATCTGCCGCGTGAAAGAAAAATAAAAAGATCTAGAGTTTCAAACTGAAAATAGTCTATTAGAGGGGGAAACCCAACAGCATGACTACCTAGCCTGATAAGCATGCATGCTTGTATTTTTTAAATCTATTTTCCGCTTCCCCGCCCCCCATTTCTCTGACTGTCCAAATTAGTGTGCTTTTCTTGGCAGTCTTTGAGTGTAGTAACTGGTTGACCTTTCAAACTGCATAGCATCATACGCCCTGCACTTTAAGACTCAAGGATTTGTTAAAAATACCTATGCTTAATAATGCAAAATTGTATTGTTTCATGTTTCTCATTCTTCCTGATTTGTTATAATAATCTGTCATATATAGAGAATCAGACTAGAAACTGATAGACCTTGTCTTTGCACCTCTATAAATTTTAGCAGCACTGTGTAAAAATGCTTTCACTTACTTCTATGCCATAAATCTATATACTGAAAAAGTAATTCATAAGAACAAAGAAGAGACATCCTATTTTAGGCCAGCAAAACAAAATATAGTCTTTAATCTGATATATGTATTAGACCAGTTCTCTCTTTCAGACATGTTCCACAAAGCACTTATAATCATGCAGAATCTAAACGCACAGTGATGAGACATAAATCTTTGATTTTTTTTTTTCCATACTGTGTTTTTTCTAAGAGTGCTTTGATTTATTTCCAAATGAGGAATGAGGGGTTTAATCACAATTAGCAGCATACTTGAGAGTGTTGTGTTAAATGCTAATCTGAGGGTTGTCTTTTTGTATATTTTAAGAAATAAAACCCAGATAACTAGGTGATAGAGCTAAGCACAATTTCTGGAGTTTGCTTTGCTGAAATTACAGGTTAATGTTATCTGAATTTGCAAATTGATTTGAATTTGAGCTGTGTGCGATGTTTATGATGGAGCTCGAAGCCGAAAATATATCTGGTTTGAGTATTTGAAAGAAATAGTCTGTGTGCATACATTTGAAATGAACCTGAGCTGAATCATGCATTTGCATTGAAACGCGAAGCATTTACCTGCAACTTAAAATGATGAAGGCACGTTCAGCCACGTTTAATAAATTTCACTTTGCATTTTGAGACATATTTGAGCCTAATCCAGGAAACAAATCTCAGCTGACATAAGATGGTATTGTTCCTCTGAAGTATCTATATGGACACTCTTTGCATTGGAAGGCTGGGGCTATACTGATTTGTACCAGCTGAGAAACTGGTCCAGCACGTTGAAAACTGCATTCACAAAAACACATGTGAACATGTGTTTGCATGTAAATGTCTGAACAAATTTCTGTGGTAAAATCTCGTGTGTTTTCCTCACCGCACAAGCTTAAAATGCTTTAAAAGAAGTATTTTTTCCCCATTTGTGGCTGAGCGTGTTAGAAGAAATATCCTCCCAAAGACACCATAGTACAAATTGAATTTCACAGCCGAAGACAGTGTCTTCAGATGCCTTTCTGGAAGAGCCCCAGCACATGGGCTGCCTGAAGTCAGCCCGCTGTGCCAGCACTTCCTAGCTGGGCTGGAAGAGGCGAGCTGATGGCACGCTGTGCTGGGGAGGAACAGTTAGGTGGACCTAGCAGCAGCCAGATGCGCTGAAGTTCCTTTTCCTGAGCAGAGACTGACTATTAAAAGTGGGTTGCAAATCTTGCCATGATCCTTATAGTGCCTGACGCACAAATACGGGAAACGTTAAGTAGCGCCTTCCCCCACGTGCAAGTAGGCGTGTGACAGTAATGACCAGTGGTGCCAGAGTCTTCTCGGGAACTGTTTGAAAGCAATCCTTTGTAAATCTGCAGTCTTACGCCTTCATTTGCAGGCTGGCGGGAATGACATGCTGAGGGGAGTGTTAGTGACTGATGAAAATCATCTGGCATATAATGATATGCTGGACCCCGGAATGAGATTCTGCATCCTCTGTTATACCCAAATAGAGCTCTCCTGCATCAGGAGTCATTTTTGAAGACATTTCTTTTCTTGACTCCCTCAAAACTGTGTCGTCATTCTTCTGGCACGGTGGCTGGACACTGAGAAAACCGAGAAGCCCTTGGGAGAAGCAGATCCCAGACAGAGCTCTGGAAATTTCCAGGATGTCAAAGCCAACCAAGAATAAGAGTCTACTTTATAGCCTGTGCACATGCTCACATTCATCTTACAGGTGGACCAGGGGGAATAATTAGCAACTGAAGGAGAGATTAAATCAGATAAGTTTTCGTATGAAGGCTGTCGTGACACAAAGCCCTACTTTGCTGTCCCGAGACAATGTGGCACTCTGCTGCAAGATTGTTAGGAACAGGAGGTGAGGCACAGCTTCAGTTACTTTAGCAGATGTATGCAATATATTTCACTCCATTTATTTTGAGAAACACATCACTTGATGGGTTGTTTCTTTGTGGAGTCATTCAAATAACTCACAAAAGGCCAGAAATAAAATTGTTAATTAAGATTTAGATAACAATTTCTATTAGGGGGACTATTTGCAAATGGTAATTTAGGAGTTAATATATGACAAATGGATGTTAAAAACTTACTACATAAGCTTATGAGGAACATGAGTAAATCTCTTTTGTGGAGTCTTATAAATATTACTGATCAAGCTGGGGAGGTTTTGTGATTGACCTCGCGAAGATTTTTTGCCTGAGTTTTGTTGGTGTGTTTGAACATTACTTTTGAACGTTACATCCAGTCAGTTCCAAAATGAAGCAAATGGTCTAAGCTAATAGCTAATAAAAGCTACTCCAAAAAGAGAAGAGTCCCTCAGAGATTTCTAACATGAGTTTAACCCATGAAGAGCTAGAAAATCTAAAAGCTTAGGCTGCTTTTGGCCAAGGAGTTTGGATGCAGTTTGGATGTCCCGGGGCCTGACTGACTTGTAAAACATTGAGTCCTTTGAAGTGTCATCAGGTCTTACGTGTTGCGCTTTCTTCTAGGTCCTGCTTGCAACATGGCAACAGTAACCATCCAGCAATGGAGGCCGGAGCTCTGAGAGATGATGATCTGGAGTGCCCACTACCTCCCACACTTGGCCACTTAACAGCAACGGTCACGTCCCCGCCTGGGAGACACGCGTATGCTACCCTTGATACGGAGCAGGTGAGTTGGTGGCATTGCCAAGCAGCACTGCTTCCCCATCCACGTAGTCCAACAGGCCATTGCTGTCCAAGCAGCATGCCTCAGGCTGGCCATGTATCACCCTGTTGCTAGCTGAAAAATCCAATACTTTTGCCGCTGTAGTATTCTGATTCGTACATGCTGTGCTGATGGGAAAGTCCTAGGTCGTGAAATTTATACCATCTCATTAGCAAATTCCTGAGAGGCTTTACTTTGCAGAAGATGGCATTGCCAAGGCAAGGCACTGTTGTCATCTCTGTGTAGTGAAGACTCCATTTGGACTACTAGTGTAGCAAACTCATGAAAGAGAAAATCAGATGGAGCCATTAGCCAACAGGCCAGTTACGCTAACAGTTGCAGAGAAGAGTCTGAAATATCTGAAGATAGTCCCTCCTTTACTTACAATGTGAGTTACATCTTCCTGCACCTTCTCAGCCTCCACTAATACTGACACTATTCAAAATACCAGGAGCAAATAAAATTCTTCTTGTCTCTACTCTCTGCCATACATTTCCTTTCCACTTTTTCTTTCTTCTGTGGGGATATGGGGCATTTTTGGGGTACTGGATTAATCTGCCTGACCTGCTAGTGTATGGAAATCCCTGTCTGGACAGCTATAAATGACCATATGTTTGGATTTTATTGTGGACTTTGGAAAGGTTGTTTGGGTTTTTTTTTTCTTTTTATGATGCCACAGGGCAATTTTATAATCGTAATGAGACACTCCAGGCTGTACTTTGTTGCTTCATAATCACAGTCTTTCTGCAGCTGAGGACCTTACCTATCCGATTTGGGCCTCTCATTCCAGCCCAGACATGTGATTGCGACCAGACAGCAAGCCTCTTGGTGTCCAAATCCTTCACACCCTATTATACTTGTCCTCAAGCTTTTTTGGGAGCACCTGCAAACTTTGCTAATGTACAAAATCAAAATCAAATTATAGTTGTCATATCGTTCTTATTAGTCTGTGTCCCAAAACAATTCCGGGTACTAATAGAAATGTAGACAGATCGAATTGATAAAGGTTTAATCTGAGTGATTTTTGAATTGCTTTCCTAGCAAACAAGACTGAAATAAGCCAAGACTCATTCCTTCCATCTGAATGAGTATGATACTCCCTGCAGGATGGTTTTGATTTTTGAGCAGTTCTATTCCTAATTTATATGCTATTCTCTGGAAACAAATGTTGGGCCAAAATTGGCAATTGCCTTGGTTTTAAACTGTCGTGTTTCTAGCAAGCAGCCAGTCTTGCTCAGCTGACTTCATTAGCAGTCTTGCCAGGATCAAAAGCCGTAAGGATCAGAAGAGTCACTTAAGATTCCTGCATGTATTGTAAAGTAGTATTTGCTGAATGCTGCCTAAATCCATATCTTCATCTGCTTACGTTTGCTTTTATTTTTAATTCATATTAATTTTCATTTCAGAATTTTCAGAAATGTCTGACTTTAAGCTAAGTTGATGTGGAACTGAAATGCGCTGATGGGTATCTGCCATAGAATTATGGTTTTCAAATGCAAGGACAAGATCTGCTTTCCGAATCAATTGGTCACTGACATTTGTACTTAGTTGGGGTTTCTCTGGAAGGGTGTATTGGTATCACAAAAATACAGACTGCCTTTGGTGCAAATGGCACCTAACTCGAGACTGCTAAAATATATGGGCAGGAAGTCCCATCCCGTACTGCACACAATCAGACGGTATCTTCCCACTCAGTGAATTAGACAGAAGAATGGCTAGTTTGAATAGATTCTTAAAAAAGCCCCGAACAAACCTCATAATATTTGTTGTATTCTAAAAGACATTTGTGTTGACTCTGAAGCTCCTGTAACTCCTCTAAATCTACCTGACCTTCATGCTGGCAAGGGGATTCAGTTCGAAAAATCTCTGTTTTTATCATTCCAACTGTGGAAGATTGAATTGACATCACACGTCTGATAGAGCTTCTTGGACTGAAAGAACGAAGCCAAATACCAGTTTTATCAATTTGCTTTGGAAAATGGAAACACTAATTATTTATGGGGTTGTGCACTATTTCATGACATGCAATTTCATTTCCGACAGGTCACATAATTATATTATGGGGGATTCGATTTGCAAATCCAGGGTACCAATCCAAGCCCCTTCATACCAAATAGCTTGGGTGATTGATAAGGATAAACTTTGATTTTTCCCTTTCTGATCCCTTCTTTCACAAATTTTAATGAATTATAGATATGTTCATGCATGTGCCCAAGTGTAAGAGAGTGCATATTTTCTTCAGCCATTTTCATTATGACTTTCATTGAAATGACCTCTATAATGTAGGTTTTCAAAGGGAATGAAACAGAACAGACTTTTCTGTAGCTACGTTGGAACGTTGAGGTCTTTCCAGCTTAGGCTGCTTCTCTTTTCTCCAGGTAAAATACTTCAACACTGAAAAAAAGAACCTGGACTGGAAGTTATTCTTGTTTTTATACAATTTTTTTTTCCATCTTAGGTATTCTGACCTCAGCTGGAGTTTCTGCCTTCCTTCTGACATCAGTCTTATTTATTAGAAAGATGATATTGGTTAGATGTGAAATCAGTGTGTAAAAATGTTATCTAGGAATTAACGTGAGATCACCAAAGAATGCTCTGCTGAACCTTGCAGAAACAGCTTCATATAACTATATTTTTTCTTACATAAAATTATAGCTGGCGTGACTTAAATGACTCTATCCTTTCTTCCATTTGTATTAAGTGTGACCCGCCTTAACTTATGCAGTATCTCGTCCCAAGGTAAAAACAAACAAAACAAAACAAAGAGCAAGAATGTTATGTTTCTAAAGGTCATGTCTCTTATGATTAATGTGTTGTTTTGAACACAAATATCACTTAGCAATTATAATGTGAATGCAACTACCAAATTTTTAAGAGAAAGGGCTTGCTTATGTATTTATTTAGAGTTATGCTACCCAAAGCCATTTGAAGAATGAATGTTTCCCGTAGGTATCCACACCTCATTCACAAATCAAACCAAAAAATTGGAAAGGCCATGAGTTCTTTTATATTGTCATGTTGCAACCTGTGACTTCAACCTGACGCTTCCAGTCTGCCTTAGATGAGTGACGTCTATGTTAGTTCTTACTCCATTGTTAAAAACACGGTTAATAATGTGGAAGGTGAAGGGTGAAGGGGGAATGCTCATAGAATATGGATGAAGGCAGAAGGAGCTTTGTGTCTTTGGTGATCATAATTACTTTCTTTTTTTCTCTTTTTTCCCCCTTGTACAGCCTGAACGTGCTGCACCGACTGTCCTTAAATGCCAACTATCTGTCAATGTCATCCGTCAAGGGTCGATCAAGGATTCACTCTGACAGACATCTACGGCTTAAAAGTAAGGTACCTTAAATTTCATAACACTGAATTAAAAGCTGACTATAAAGCAAGACACTTAATACCAATGTGGAAAGGAAGGTTTTGTTTCTGACTTATTTTACGGCTACTTTATTTACTCTCTCTGTTACATATACTGATGACATCAATTGATCTGCTTGCTTTCTGTAGATCATGTGAATTGCCTGTACTGATACTAGAGCGGGTGTTACATGGCACAATAGCAGACTGTGTTGATGTAAATGTTAGTGATAAGAGCAGTCAAAGGAGCACAGGCTTGAAACTTGGACATCACGTCTCTGCCCCTGCTTCTGGGTGACCTTAGATAAATTGTTTGTTTTCTCTCTACCTGAGAGTCCTCTCCCCTAGCTGGAGCAGAGATCCAGTGTAACCCCAGCTGGATAGCTGCAATAGCGCTCCAGTACATCACTTGGAGACCTGTGGTTTAAAAGCTGGGTTTTCTTACTCTTTTCTAGTTTTACCCACTATCACAAATCAGTATTTTTTCAGTCATATGTTTAAAAATCAGAGTAAGCAGACTTGGGCTGGAAGGATGAACTCCTTTAATACTATAATTCTAGTACTTAGGACTGTGCACTGCATTTTTTTCACGAAGGCTGAATATGAAATACCGTTTGCTGACTTCTCATCTATATAATTAAAGCAAGCCCATTTATCAGAAAAGTTCTCGTGAGGCTTAGCTGCTCTCCTACGTATTCGCTGGTTTACATCCATTAAAAATTATCCTCTAACTTTACCTTGTAGAGTAAATTTATAAAAATTCTATAGAAATTATCCTGTTGTCAATTCATAGAGGAGAAAATAGGCAGCATTTGATTCTTTTTTTTTAATTCAGTACTTATCCAAATACCTATGGATTTTCTGACTTGTTTTATCTGTAAATACAACCAAACATTTCAAGTCTCTGTCAGATGTTGGGAAGCTATGCTTTTTTCCTCTAGATTATTTTGAACACATTATGATAATGGTCTCCCTCCTCAGGACCCTTAGCAGAGAAACGTAAGGGGCCTGCCCACGTGCATCCAATTGCAGACTTAATTTTGAGATTGCTTTCTTAACTTATTGAGGAGCTGGATCCTCCACTTGTGGTGGGCCTTACATATTATACAGCTCTCCACGAGCAAGAATGCAGTCCAAATTCATGCTGATGCACCACATTGCTAAACAAACTGCCTCTGCGTAACTTCTGTGTCAGAGGTATGGCTCTGCTTCTGTTTGAGCTTTCCTTTCTGAGAGACAGGTGCTGTAGGAAGTGCTGCATTTGTTAGCAAAAATTCTAACGCAAAGTAAATGAACAAAAATCTGGTAATGCAGTCAGCTTTCATGTTAAAATGGATGAAGAAGGTTTCTCCCATTCTGAAAAACTGATCTTCCGTATTCACATGTTAATTTGCAAATAGTATCGTTCTGCTACTTTCTCAATCAGGAATGCCCAGGATGAGTTTTAAAGCAATCAGGAATACCAAGGTTGACTTTAAAAGCACCAAGGATGCTGGTGCAAGGTACCTGGAACATCTACTCAGCAAATGGCAGAGAAAGTGTTAACACTCTCCTATGCACTGAGAAAGACCTCAGCTGGACCCAGTGATGCCTGAGATTGTCAGCCCAGCAGCCCTGGTGACTTGGGAAATGCCTTCCGTGTTTTAAGAGGATACTTTCCGAATAGAAAGGTTTGCTACTATGTAAATGTAAATCTTTGGGGTTGATTAGAAGTGAGAAAAAACTTTTCCTGATCCTCTTCCATAGTTTATTTCGGAGGTAGTCTTAGCTGCCTGTAGCCTTTCTGAACTCCCTCTTTGCTACTTTGCTGAGGCGTGGCTGCTTTGTTTGTTTGGTAAGACTCCTGAAAGCGCCGAAGTAGAGGAAGCTGTCAGCTGTGAGTATAATTCAAATTCTGTGCAGGAAGTGTCTTGACTCTCCTTTAACTCTGCTTTACCTTCCTCAGACTGAAATTCCAGGTAGTGGCAGAGAATGTGACCTCATATTCTCCGTCTTGTCCTCTTATCCACTTTGTCTGAAGTTCTGCTGGCCTGTGAGGAAAAATGGAAGGAACTGGATTTTAGCCCAAGGAAAAGACAGCTGAGACATGCAGCAGGCTTTAAATATTTTAGCAGTTTCTGCAAAGAAGAAGAGAAACAAACTGTTCTTTTGTTCAAGTTGAGTCAAAAAGTAATATGCTTAAACTGGAACAAAAGCAGATTTAGGAGGAACTTTGTAGAAAGAATGCTGCAATGACAAAGATAATTAAGGACTCGAATAGCTTGAATATAGAGGCTGAGGAAGCTTACTCACTGGAGGTTTCTGAAGAGTGGTTACAGGACCGTCTGTCAGAAATGCTTTAGTTGATGGGGCAAGTGGATGCCCCAGATGATCCATCTTACTCCTTTCCCTGAGTCTTTCTTACTCCTTTCTAGGATTTAGCAATAATAACATAAAGAAAGGGGAAAGACTACACCAAGTATCCGCAGCAGGGTGACATGCATATTCCAGTTTAAGACAGGGTGATTCGCTTACCCAGGTCTAGCTCCCCTGTCATGGCAGTAACGCAGGGCTCCAAAAGTGCTTAGTGTAAGTAGTATGTGTGCATCCTGTCAGCCATGGGCATTCATGTGCTAAAGGTAAAGAAAACCTGTACAGCACCAGCCGGGACTGGACTCCAGGGAAAATGAGCCCAAGATATCAAAATGTACACAGCAATACCTCTTATCTAACACACCCTGGGGAAGTGGTTGGTGCAAGGTATTAAGGAAAGGAGCCTGTGTATGACCAGCCTCTGCATTTCCGCCAGGCTCGTTAATCCCAAAGGGCGAGATGGGATTGCTGTGTTTGAAAGCAGTGAGCCATACTCGTCAAGGAATGTGTGAAGGGGATATTCAGGTGTGAAAATACAGCTGTAATCAAAAACTTTCTCCCACACTACACAGCTCTAGTCAAACAGGTCAAGTATTCTCTGCCACCTTCCCGTCAGGCACTTGCAGTGGATATCTGCTGATTGCTAGATCATTGACTTTAAAGTAACAAGGGTTTTTTAGAGTATTTGTTGGAGATGTGCATGGTTTTGATTTGCAATAAAGCATTGTCAGTTCGAAAAGGATTGGAACTACGCATATTTGTATTGACTTGAGGAATGGGATAGAAATTCTCATCTCAGATCATATGGTTTCTTTTTTTTGATATTTGATGACATTTGAGTAATAAAATTACCTGATGATGTAGACAGTTGATCTAGTTTGTTCTTCCTATAAGTAGCAAACAATTTTTAACTGGAGGTGAAGGGGTTAGTCCATAGAATCTGCATAAGTCACACTGTTAATTTCAAAAGTTCATTTAGTTCATTTCACTAGCAAATATTCTGCCTCCAGGAATTATCCTTTCTGTGAAAACTGTTCTGACTGTTTTCTATTGTCTATTAACATGATGCTTTGAGGATATTTTCTATGGGAATGTTCAGACTTAGAGCTGTGCCCACCTGCAATGATATAACTAGCAGAGCAAATTGCGTTATCCCCTCAGTAAGCATTTTATTTCTCTATTGTTTTAACCTGAGTTCTTGTAAATCAGCCAGAGCAATCAGTTTTAATGACTCCTCTAAGAGAAAAACAAACAACAATGGAAAAGCTCTGTTTTTTCAGCTTAATCCAGAAAAAAAGAGAAGAGGCACTGCATTTTCCCTCATCAAAACCCCTGATACATAACCAATTCTCATTGCTTGCCCTGTGCTAGAGGTTATGAGCTTCCTGAGCATATACCAAAGCTGAGAAGTTGTTTTTCAGTGTTTGCTGTGAACAGCAGTCATTCAGCAATCTGCTCAAAGGACTGCACCAACAGTAGGGAACAAGATGGCCGTGGTCCAAAATACTCTGATTCTGGTCGTTACATATTTCGTGATCCCCAAATAAGTTTGCATCAATAAAGGGCTGAGTTTGTTTGCACTGAAACCCAGTGCATGGTTTCTCAGCTTAATTCAGTTGAGCCATGCTTTCTGCCAACCACCCCTACAAAAATGATTTTCTCTGAGATGCTTTGGTTTCTAAAGGACAGAAAAATTGGAAAACCCTAAGAACTGAATATAAAAGCAAGATGATTAACTGACTTCTTCCAGTTCTGGGGAATTCCCTCAACAATAGTGTTCACAGCCCTAAACAGAAATGGCAAAACCAATGAATTGTTTAGATCTGCTAGCATTCGTTCTTTTCTCAGCAGACAGAATGTCTTGATTCTTGAATTGTAAAGATCGTAAGTTGCAACCATAGAATCACAAAATAGTTAAGGTTGGAAGGGACCTCTGGTGTAATCACGTAACTCTTACAGATGTTCTAAAAGCAGTGGGTTAAAGTAATTGCATTCTAAATCTGGTAGTTTGTTTAATTGTTAGATGACTATAAGACAGTATTTTGGAGGCTTCAGGCCAGAAGCCCTGTTTTTAGGGAGAGGAGGGAAAAGTACATTAAAATGACAGCCTAAAAACTGGAAATAAGAAAGGAAGAAAAGAATGAGAAAGGAGATAAGGGTTTAAGGACCTTCTTCCACCTGAGAAGTAATAAGGTACAGGGAAAGTGGACTATTCTTTCCAACGATACCCGTTGCTCTAATAATATAGTACCTCCTCCCATGACCAGTGCCTTCCCTGTGCCCTGAGAACAGTTGTGTTACGACACTACTGCCTCAAAGAGGTGGAAAGCATTAACAGTGTGAGATTAACAGCCTTCTTCAGTAATAGCCATCAGTGTATACTGGTGTTACACAGCAGAAACAATCCTGAAGCCTTTTTCCTTTGAGACTTTGCTCTGCCTGCTTCCTAAGCCTTCTCTCCCACCATAATACTCCAAACAACCCGCCATCACTAGAGAGACAGCGTTTCTGCAGGTGGTTCTAATGTATGCGTGTGCTAACTGGTAATCTGTCGTCTGCCAAATAACGTCTGACGACCAAAGCATGCCTGCCTTGCCCTCAGCAGGGTCGCTGATTTGAATCTTTTATCTGTTCATTTATGGGTCTTCACAAAACCTGGAGGAACAGCAGTGACTAGGCAGAGATGATAGACAAGTGAATGAATAAACTTTCTTTCTAGAGTGCATCTGATTAAAAAGTTTTTAAGAAAAGCATTTCTTCCTAAATCTTTAGTGTCAGCACTCAATCACAGTTGCTATATGAAATCTGTATTATCTAACAATATGATGTTTTATGTAATTCTGGAATAATTCCACTGGTGGTGAATCAAAGCAAATTTCAATGTTATTAACCATGATCAGACTGGTTATGGATAATAATAAATCTTTTTTTTTTTTTTCCCCCTAGATGGTTGTTTAATTAAGATATAAAGGTGCCAAATCAGAACTCTGGGGAACCTAAGAATTGTCTAGGGAAGCAGGCATGTAACTGCTGTAGTATACTATTGTCTATATGCGTGGTTTGTCTGTGCAGTTTAATCTCTTCAGGAACACATAGAATCACAGCAGTTTATGTTGAGCAGTGTGGCAAATATAAGAAGAGTCTGAGTACTGAAATCAGCTATTTGGTTAAGTTTCCTTCCCATCATACATCTCTGCATGAGTCTGCCATTAGCAAGGAGTAAACAGTCCACAAAAACCTCTAGGCTCTTCAGTACCTGTACTTTATTTGTATGATGACTGATATATTTTTAGTGAGTTTTACTGATTTAATTAATTGTCACTAATTAAATTATTTAGAAATTTAAAAGAACCTCTGAGATAAAAGGAAATGTGGGAAAAAATAAGGAAAAATGTATTTCGATCTAACAGTTTCTTCTATATCATGGTGATCAATATGTATTTTATTTATTTATGTGTTATGTTCTTCAGAAAGGAAATGACTGAGAAGAGAGACTCTTTGGAGCGGGAGGGAGACTCTTCTGCCCTTGGAGCTATTGAACATGCTATTGGGAAAGCAGCTTCCAGAGCACAAGGGCCGACAGGCAGGGGAGGCCAGCAACTGGAGCATCTGTGCCGCAGTGGAGACTGCTGAGGAGAAACATAGGTAGAGAACCTGCCAGACGTGCAAGGAAGCAGAGGGACCTTTCCTGGTGCGTAGAGGGGGCCGTGCAGCCTGCCAAAACCCAGAAAATGACAGAGCTGGATTTAAACCAAGCCTAAGAGGATTTATTCACTAAAACCACGGTAAGATCTTCGTTTACAAGTGCTCTTATATTTATTATTTGTTTTTAACTCGAAAAGTTTGCCTTTCTATTTGTACTTAGAAAAGAACTAGCTTTTGAAAGCCTTTTGCACATTGCAAGGGGGTTCAGGATGATTTAGTGATGAGACTTTATAAGTATGACTTTCGCAGATTCTTGTTGTGCACCTTCTCCAACTGTTCTGTGGAAGTACTGTGTCAGTTCTTCAAATCAACTCTTTTACCATCCATGAAACCGTGCTCTTTCAGCTAGTAGACTTGGCATCTGCTGTTTGCATAGCAGCAACTTCTGCTGAAGTGGTAAGTACAGTTCTAGTGAAATCATGCAAGGCATACTGGTGAACTAAAGTAGTAATTTTCTGTTTTCTCCACCGGCTGCGAGTTAGATTTTGCTCTCCTTATGTAATGCTTGGAATTATCACCTTTCATTAATAATACTGCCATATTTCTGTATCGTAGTGACAGAATCAGACCTTTTCTTCTTTAATCTATTTGCTTCTTTTTTTCTTTACAACTTTTAAAGTCACTTTAGTGATGGAATTGTGGACAAGCTTCTTTCCAAACCATTCAAGCTAGAACCAGTATACTATATTATACTGAGTTAAAAGCATGAGTTTCATGTAAACAGTTCCATGAATTGCCCACTTTTCAATATCTTTATATTCTTAAATGGGTGCCTGGGAAACCGTAATGCTCTGTATATGGATGTATTATTTTACTAATGCGTTTGAGATGGCCGATGCAGCCTCAGAAAGTTCACGTAAAAGAAGTAGTTATCTCAGATGAGCGATAAATTCTAACCTACGTCAATAAAAACTACTGGCCAAATACCGTAATTGCAGCAAAGATGAGTAAGTGATGGTTAGTCATCTCCAGTTTATATTCTGTTTCATCTTTGGAAGACAGGAACCTGCTGTGTTCAACTGGCTTATTTTAAGAGTGCTTGATCAGCAAAATTATATAGTAAAATGCAAGTACAAACTATTGGAGGAGATTGAAAAGAAAACTTGGTTTTAAGAAACGCTTTTGTTTTTACTATGCTGGAGCCCATTTAGATTCAATTTACACTCTGCTTCCTTCAGATTTAATGGAGCTTTTACTTTCATGACTATTAACAGCATCTCTGTCAGAATCCACATCATAGAATTAGGCCTGTGGAGGCATTTTATGGTGCCTTCCCCTGGGTAGCTGTAAAAAGAGGAGAGTCTCCACAGTATAACTTGAGATAAGCTAGACAGCTTCCCATTATTAAAGCCGTCATGCCAGTATACATAAACGGATCCAGTGTTTTCCTCAAGGCTCTGTCTTTCTGAAGTGAAGACTTCCCTGATTGGTCTGTTGGATGTTCCCTATTTAAATGGCCTCAGGATAAAGGAAAATATACTTCCATATGACTCCATGAACTTTTGTTCTATTATTTGACTTGTGAAGACATGAAAAAATTCCTAGCTCTAGCCTATTCAAGTTATAATGTCTTTTTATAGGCAAAATACTTACAATTGAGAAGATACTAGAAGATCTTGCTCTTTTGCAGGTGAGACAAACTTTAAGTAATTCCACTGGAATTCTTACCTGGCCTGTAAAATAAAATACAGGATATAGCAGAATATAAGAAAATATTTTAATGGAAATACAAAGTTCGCCAGCATCAAGACTGGCAAACAGAATTGATCATTCAGTGTGCTGTATCTTGTTTGGACTGAATGTTGTTCGTGAACATGTAATTGGACTGATAGTTTGTTGTTTTGCAAATACATAGCTTCAAACTAATGGGTAAGCAAACACCGAGTGCCTTCAGTGGTGTGAATGCATCCACATGACGAACTTGCTTACTGTCTCTGTTCTCTCATATAGTAGCTACTACTTAAAATTTGAAGGGTTGATACATTTAAATGGAAAAATCTTTCTTGTGAGAACTGTCTAACCTAGTCCTCAGGACTAGGCAAGAAGGCTACTCAGCATGAGCTTGAAGTTGATTATGACAGATATTGGCATTCTGTCTAAAAACATGTTTGAAGTGAACATTTTAACCGCAGTAGACTGAAATCTGTCATTGTTACCTGAGCTTGTGTAATAGTCTCTAGACAGCCTTTAGAGCAAAATGGTTTAGTTGCAGAAGGCACAGTTCCCTGAAAGCCAAGGGTTTTTTACTGTAAGAGACTGGGCAGTCCAAGCAGTGGTGAAAAATGCAGTCCAGCCTCTCTTGGATTACTAAATAGCAGTTCCGAATGGGAAACTAATTTGATTGCCGTGCATGAGCTACAGTTCTTGGTTCTTGTCCCTTTCATTCAGTCTGTCTTGAATTAGCTATTCGGTAGTCATGGTTCTTAAGCAGGGGTGGGTGGTAGTCACAACTAGGATGCCCTGGAAAAAATACTTTTCTCCTTTGAAATAGTCTAGCTGTAGGCAAGATGCTTAGAGATCCATACAAGGGATTTGAGGACCATCAGACACAGGGCATGTTTATAGTATCTGCATTGTTAACACGGGTAAGAAGCATAGGTATGCAGAGCCCTATTAGGTGGGCATGACTGAACTTACCATGGTGGCATCTACAGCATACAATGAATGATGCATCTTAACGTCACAGTACTAGGGAGGCGTCATCTCAGAGAGCATACATGTGGTTTTTTGCTTGCAGCCTGAGTAGATGGGAATTTTGGATGCATGTAATATGGATGGATTTGTTAAAGCTTGCCTGGGTCAATAGATCATCAGTAGTATTTCAAACAAGATCACTTGTTCGATAGACCAGACCTCTCCTCCAGACTGTAGAACCGGAGAAGAATGAGGGTTTTTTGTTAGCAAACTATTTGTAGGGGCAAATGTAAATATTTTGCACATCTGTGTGAGAATTTTTAGGAAAAAAAAATCAGAAAACCTTGAGACAGTATTTTTTCACTTTCCGTTAATATGACAAAACCATAATCTACTGCTATTTCTATTTTATCTTGCTATTTATAAAGCTAATACTTTTTCACATTCTTCTGCTTCCCAGCAAATCACCTGCAGTAGTTGTTAATTGTGAAGAAACTCAGAATGTCAATAAGCATAGCAGAGAGAGAGAGAGGTAAATTCAGGGGTCCTATTGCCAGCTCAAACAGTGGATGCTTTAAATATGTGTTGGGCTTACATTTCTTCACAAATGATGGATTATAGGGAAAATAAGAGACCAAAGAGATGGTCCTTAAGAATTTGCTATGCTATGGAGGAGATATGCATACGTCAGGTGTGTCGGACTGCTATGACCTCAGGTGATTTTTGTTTGCATCGCTGTTTTTTTAATACTACTATTGTACAATGGGAAGGTGCAGCTAATCAGAGGTGTTCAAAGGCCTATTTTACCTCAACAAAGAATAAGTTTCTTACCCTGTACCCTGCACAAAAATACCTGTCTTCCCTTAACATCAGCTGTTCTGTAGCTTTCTCTGGTAAAAGAAGTCCTGTGCTTCCTTTAGTGGACGATCCTTTTGGCCAGTGATTCAATTGGCTATAATGATCAGGGCCTAAAGACTAAGGAGTAAGCCAGCATCACAGTGTGGGATGTTTCCTTCAAGCATGAAAAAATGGAAATGAGTGAAAATTTCCTGATCCAAGTTGGATGTGTTGTGTAGTTTCAGAGAAAGGCATGACTCTAGGACACTGAGGCCCTATAAATTGCAAAATGATTCATCGTATGATCCTTTTTTCCTTTAGTAAGAGGCAAAATTTTTTTCAATTCTAGCAAATAGAGGGACAAGTGTGTGGAACCTAGTGCTCGTTCCAATTATGTGATCCATTCTGTCCTGTGTTGCATAAAATAATAACAGATGCACCGTCACTCTGCCCTTTGCTAACTCTGGGGTTCCAACCCTGTTCTGGTATCGAGGAAGCTGTGGTGATCTGCTAAAGTTGAAAGTTTGGTCCTGTCTGCATCTAATTTGCACACTGTGACTTAAACCGTGGAGCCTAGAGTGCTCAGCAGTGTTCTTGGTAAAAATTATTTCTTCATATGATTTACCGTTTCCATTCTAGTTCCAGCGGCATTGCCCATTGGCACCAACAGTTTTTCCCATCAGCGTGGTTAGCATGAGTATCATGGGAAATGATGGTTTGCTTAAACAAAATAGAATCGCATTATTATGAAAGCTTAGGGAGCAACAGTCCCTAGGAAGGTATGGCTGAGATTTATATCTGTAGTAGAAATAATCTCTCTCAGTTATGACTGCTCTTAAGTTACCTCACTTAATTTTGTTTACATGTCTACAGAATACTGTCACTTTTTCCTCCATGAGTTATATTTATTCTCATGAATGGTTTCAACAGAAAGATTCGTGATATGTCATCCACCCAATAAGCTTTTTTAAGTAGAGCTTTATTTCTCATTTAAAGAAATAAGGACAATGCCCATTAGTTAGATAAGGTCGAGAACATTTTCTTGACACCATGACTGGTTGGTTTTTTTACTTGTTAGAAAGTTATTTTTCTTACTTGCTGGAAAGTGTTATGGAAAGACAAAAAGGCAAAACTACTTCCACCCGGCAGCATGGTAATGTTCTGTGTAGCTGTGGCTATGACCTGTCTTTGAATGTGAGTGAATTGACAGCTACAGTTAAAGAAGAAATGGAAAAACTGAAAACTGTAGAAGAGGCAGGAGAGGGAAGTCTGTTGGCATGTGCTGGGGACTGGGTGAGAGAGAGAGAGAGATCCCTGTGATCAGAGGGCGTACAAAGAACCCATGGGAGCCTGATGATTTTGACAATCATCAGCTCTTCTTCCTGGGGCATTTCCAGATTTCCTCACGAGGGTGCCCCTGCTATTGGGAGCAGCATTCCTCTAAATCTACGGTACATTTGCATTTGCCAAGATACCCCTCCCCTACCTTTTTTTCCTCCTCATCTAGAAATTCAGTTAAGTCACAGCTGTGACTTAACAGCCTGGCAGCAGCACGTTACTGTCCTGTACAACCACCGTGTGTCTGCCCAGTCCTTTGGACACTATCAAGAAATTCTTTCAAGAGCTCAGCCCTGTATTTATGTGTGTGACCATATGCCAAACTAGGACCTGATCCCCTGCCCCCACTGCCCTCCTGCATCTATTCCACTTTGCTAAAAGACCAGATCCGTTCGCCCCAGTTCTGCGCTCTGGTGTCACATGTCTTCCCCTGACCATCCTGCAGAATTTGAGCCTTCGCTTCCAGCTCAGGAAAGAGCAGTGAGGAGAAGGGAACACTTGCTGCGGGATCCCTGGGTCTGGTCCTGCTGGCCTACATATCACGGGCAGCAGGGCGCCAGCTGGGGCCCTGCTGAGTCCAGAGCTTCTGCGTTGGTTCTTCTGCATCTGTCCATCAGACATCTTTCATGCTCCCATCCTTCCTATTCCTTTTCTGGCGAGAAAGGAGAAATGCAGAGAATGAAGGCAAAAAGGAGGTCATAAAGCAGGGGCGTAACTAAAGGAAGATGGGATTAAGGCAGAGGAAAATAAATGAAGAAACTAGAGTGCTTGATGTTTCATGCCTGCTATAGGGCAAGGCATGGATCAGTCCTTGTGTTACCCAGACTAATGTGTCTTGCTTTAAAATACAGCTCTTTTATAGAGATAAGCTTGCTTAATCAGAATGTTCTTTGATGAAAATACAGCTAACTAAAGTGCTAGTTCAGCGAGCGTTTTCTTAACAGTGCCATTGTTTGAAGAAATCTGGTTTGGTCTATAGTACAGAAAATGTATGGTGCCCTGTGCAGATTTTCTGTGGAGCTTTTACCCGTTAGTATGCTAGGCAGTTGCTTAGTTCTCCATTTGCTAATCCCTCAGCTGGACCCCGAGATTTACCAGAGAGAAATACTTGTAGCTTTGGGTTTGTTCTTTATAGAAATATTCACAATACATGTAAATAAGCTTTTGGTTGTGAATAGGATTGGTTTGCTAGCTGTTGGTCACTCTTGTCCTTTACTGTTCTTTATGCTATAGTTTTCAAAATCAGTGTCATGTAAAGTTAGAAATGTAAGTATTTTGAATGGATTCTTCACAGTATGACACCACTTAAAAGACTGGATGTTGTCACAGGCAAATACTTAATCAGAGCTTAATCAACAAACGGGAAGAATCAAAATTGGTTGATGATCAAAACAAAATATAAATGTATTCTCTAATTGATTAGAGTGGCTTGGGAGGTTCTGCAAATTAAAAGAGTTTGCCCAGCTGGAATGAAAATCAACGTTTCTTCCTATTTTCCCGCCAGAAATAATGTTTAATAGCAGTTCAACAGTCTCTGCTCCTGAGGAAAAGCAGGAAGAAGATGAAAGGAATAAAAATGGCTCATAGAAGACAGCTGATAATATGAAGAGTGCTACTTTGAAAGTGTCAGTTTAACCAGGAGTGGGGGGCAGGTGAGACAATGGGGAAAGTCTTCCAAAGAAACATTTTTTCGCAATATATTTTCTTGCCTCCCACAGAAAAAAAGAACTGTTAACTTTTTAATACAATTTTATTTTTTTTCAAGGAGAAACAATAGCAGGGGCAAAAAAAAAAATCAAACAACAGCTCTCTGCTTCAAGAAGTGTTTTCCTTTAACTTAAATCTAGCTTTCATTATGTCCCCCGGGTAGGAGTTGTCACAGTATATCACTTAATCCTGTGAGAAAGGATGGCCCCTGTGTATTGGAAGTGTGTGATGTGAGGAGGGAGACCGGCCATCCTGGTGGACAGAATGTCTCGGGGGGGTGTGCAGTGTCTCAGATACAACTTCTTCAAACCAAAATATTTTGATTCTGGGCCAAAATATTTCAGATTTCAACCTAAATTCTTTTATACTTTTAAGTTTGTCCAGAAAATGAGTTTTTCAATAGACTGGTTTGAGGGCTACAAGGGCTACAAGTAAAAAGTATAAAGCAAATACGAAACAGAACAGAGTTGCTGTGTATCAGACTGGTGATACAGTGGGAACATAACATATTGGATCAACAGATTAACACATCTGAAGTCTTTCTGTATTTCTATTTCAGTTAAGTTCATCTGTTTGTCAGTTTATACAGGAGGAGACGTGTTGACATATAAAATCTGCAGTGAGTGAGTTGGAATTGACCTTAATATAAGTTAAGCAATCCTTTAATTATTTTTAAACTATTTTAAGCAACTTCTATGTCCCAGTTACCGCTGCCACCATAGGAAGCATGAGAAATCCTCCAGAATGTTGATGCCTCAAAATCGTCTCACTTCAGGGAACTGAGAGGCCATTTCTAAATCATGAGGTTAAAATGATGCTGGCTGGTGCTATTTGCAAAGACCTGCATGTACCCCCATTGAAGGGCAGTAAAGATCTAGCCGTCAGACTACGTGGTCAGATAAAAGTCACAGGGAAAGGACTCAGGGAGTACTGTGTCATCACTCATTGGAGAATTAAAGAATAATATTTTCTCTGGGATAGGTAATTACAGGCATCTTTATAAATAACTTATTTGCATACTTAGGGGGGTGGAGGGTATTGTTGGAGACCTTCCCCCTTCCAATTATATTTGACATAAAATAATTATTTTTCTTTTAAGAACATATCCAGTAAAATGAAATGAAAATGAAAAAGCTGTCAAGCATGGAATTGTAATGGTGCAGTGTGAAAAGCTGGGAAGTGAAAAAGATGGCATATTGAGAGAGACATCTAATTTCTGAGTCCTGAAGTTTAATTTTGGCTGCACATTGCACTCTTAACAATAACAGAAGAAAGGGAGGAGGAAAGTAAGTCAGAATTTGTCGAACAAAAGTTTGCGCATCTCGGAAATGAGAAGCAAAGACTTCGCAGCATACAGCCAGGTAAACTGGCTTTTCTCCTCTAGAGGCAGGGCAGCTTCTCACTCAAATTCTTGGTCAAAGGCTCTGCTTTCCATATCTCAGTGGTGTATGATGAGTGACACACCTGTAATCCAGCAGCCTAGTAAAAGGAGGCTACAATTTTTCAGAACTGTTGTCATTTTTCAAGGTGCAGGTAAGTGAATGCTGTACAGCATTCGCTGCTGGGCATACTGTAGAACATGGCACATTGCAAAAGGAATCAGCTGGCCTGCTGCTTAAAAAAAATGGCAGGACCATTGCTAGATAGAAAAATAAAAAGAAGAGTAACTTGGATACAAAAATATAACATGGAAAGGAATAAGAATTACCTATTATGAGAAAAAAAATCATGTACTGATTTCACATCAAAATACCCAGCGACTTGGGAATATTATTCTTCTTGTCAGTTCAGCTGCCTCCAATTAAGTATGTACCATATGTGATATTATAAAGATCCTCAAAAATTCACTAGACATAATTATTTTGGGGGAGAAAGACACAGTGTTAAGTATATTTTAGATTTTCTCCTTTCTTTTTGCATCCCACCCTCTTTGCTCTAAATGGTTTTCTTTTAAACGCCTAAATTTAGATTTCCTGGCAGCATGGACCTTTTGTAAATCAACTGCCTCTGCCTAGCAACTGTAGCAACATTTCAGGGGCAGTTAATGATTTACAACCACTCAAAATGTAATGTAGAGAAAACCTCACAAGCCAGACTGCTTCTTACACTATCCTTGAGAGAACTCATTTGCAGAGAAAGCCATGCCACTGAGGATCTTTTCTAAAACTCAGATCACCCTGTCTGTTGACAGCTCAGTGTTCCGGATTGGAAAAAGTGCAACACTTGATGCTCCATCAGCCCTTTATCAAAGTTTCAGCTTCGAGGTCTACAGCTACAATATTTGCAGAGCAGTCACACGAAGAAAGTTTTTTAAAAAATAAATTTGTATACAAAGTTCCATAGCTGCCTTAACTCAGCCAAATATATTTAGTTTTATTAATTTTAAAATGCCATAGCAACCATCATGGGCTTATGGTCTTCCACGCAAATGGCAGTGAAATAGACCTATTCTCCTAAAAGTTTATCTTCCTCAACTGCAAAACAGCAATGCGTGAGAAGGTACAAATGTATAAGCAAATGGGTCAAGGCAGCGACAGGAACAGAGGTTGCAATGCATTTTGAGGTTGAACGTTGGGTATTTCTTTTCCCTTTTTATTTTGCTACTGCTAGTTATATCATTTCTGTCACATACTGATTTTCTTCTAGGGCTGTCTCTGTTTGCCTCCCAGCCCTCAGAGTGCCATGTAAAGAAACAGTTCACTCGGAGGGTATCTAAATGAAACACATAAGTAGGTTGAGAGTGCAGCTGAATTAAGATCATTTGAAATAAAGAAGCTTTTATACAAATAGATCTAATCAACATGTCTCGTTTGAGCAAAAGTTGGAATGCTGAACTACAGGAGACAGAAACATTTACATTTTAATGACATTAAGTAAGACATGGGGCAAGACCCTTGAATTTCTCTACTACAGTCTTTGTTTTCAGGATGGCTTCAGTGGCTTAAGGACATGAGAAGTTGTTTGTGTCTATTGATTACAGTGATTGTACCGTAGAGTGTTAAGTCAGGGACTAGAACACACCTGTGATAGAAGTTGAGCAAATGCAGAAAACAAAAACAAGAACAGCAAACTCAAAGCCCAAAATAAATACCCCTGATCTGACTTCAAACAGCAAATTCTTAAAGTTAACATAGAGCAGTTGTATACCAGCAGCCAAAGGATAATCAACAGTAAGACAATGTCCTTCAGTGAGATTGTCTCAAGAGCTTTGGAAAGGCAAGCCGTTGAATTCTGAGTAGGCAGCAGAAGTCAGGAACTGCAGTGAGTACACTGGGTAAGGCTGAGCACAACAGAACCTTACACAGACATATCCCACACACTTTTGGCTATGGCTGTTTTCATTACTATTGCCTTTTTAGTTGCACTAAACTCACCTGCAAATTTAAAAAAATGTGATTAGAGATTCTGTGCTAGGCAGAGAAAAATGAAAAAAGGAGCTGTATCAGCCTTGTCTTTCTCTTTTAGGTTTCATGCAGCATTCATAGGGAAGCCTCTTGAAAAAGAATCAGAGTTAAGCGAAAATGCGTTCTAAAAAAGCCTGTGATAAATCCTGAAGCTACTCTGTTGCTTTACACCATCTAAAAATACATGCTATTACAAGGAAAGTAATCATGATCGTATTCTGGTGGCATCTTCTTCCAAAAGGATGCCATATGCCTATGCCCTGCCCGAGAAAACAGCTGCCCTCCCAAGCCTGCCAGTAGGTAAATACTTTGTTGGGCAGCATCCCTCTGAGACAGCGGAATTTTCTTGTAGCACTGTGCTTCAGAAACACCCTGAGAATAAAGGGCAAGGGTTTCATGAGATTCCAGTTGATGGTACTTGAAAAATAGTCACGGTGCTTATGTATTTATGAGTCATTTAAATGAAGCCAGTTGCAGACTTACGGAGGGTGCAGGCTGGTATCTCTGCAACAGTTTTTCTCATGGTATGAATTAAAGCAGATCCAGTGATGTTACTAGAGCTAGAACTGCCAAACTGGAAGCCTACACATGAAGTTGCACAAAGGTTTAGAGAATAAACTATCCAGCTGTTTAAACCTGCAAACAAGTAATTTTAACGATTATGCTTTATGTAAAATTATAATTTACGATTCAGTGTGGTCCAAGCACAACATCCATTGCTGTAGAGATTTTCAGTAGTAATTTCTGGAGTCAAAGAGCTACTGCCCTACCAGATCCCCCATCTTGGAACACTTCAAGTGCGAAGGACTCAGCTAAAACAGAGCAGAGTGCGGGACAGGTCTTCCTTTCTGTGAGCAGTAATCTCTTAATGCTCTGAAATGCTCGTCTCAAATCCTCTAACCTACAAAATGAGGTTGCTGCTGTTTTATTTCTTAGCTTGTCATCCTGGATGTCACTACTAGCTATATTATTAAGTCTTTCAAGGGGAAAAAAACCCCAACCTTCAGATTTTGAAACAATTCCATCTGTATTTGGCAGTAGCCAAATTTACTTCTTCACAGCTACCTTGGAGCTTGACAATGTGTTAAAGTAAATAAACAAATAGAGTCCGTGTTTCCAAGACACTTTAGAGTATGAGCAGAGGCAAATATTAAAGTGCAATAATAAAAGAGTAGGAGTAGACAAATTTGGGGAGCTTCAGAGCTTAATAAATCACAGAATCACAGAACGGTTTGGGCTGGAAGGGACCTTCAAGATCACCTCGTTCCAACCCCCCTGGCCGTGGGCAGGGACACCTTCCGCCAGACCAGCTCGCTCCAAGCCCCGTCCAGCCTGGCCTCGGACACTGCCAGGGATGGAGGGGGCACCCACAGCCTCTCTGGGCGACCTGTGCCGGTGCCTCACCGCCCTCGCAGGGAAGAATGTCTTCCTAATATTTAGCCTAGATCTACCCTCTTCCAGTTTAAAGCCATTGCCCCTCGTCCTATTACTACCTGACCTTCTAAAAAAGTCCCTCCCCAGCTTTCTTGTCGGCCCCTTCAGGTACGGGAAGGCGGCTATAAGGTCTCCCCGGAGCCTTCTCTTCTCCAGGCTGAACGGCCCCAACTCCCTCAGCCTGTCTTCACAGCAGAGGTGCTCCAGCCCC
>JAVKLA010000093.1:12521851-12535252 GCA_034782735.1 Sagittarius serpentarius | reverse complement strand
TTCTCCAGGCTGAACAGCCCCAACTCCCTCAGCCTGTCTTCACAGCAGAGGTGCTCCAGCCCCCGGATCATCTTCGTGGCCCTCCTCTGGACGCGCTCCAACAGGTCCGTGTCCTCCTCATGTTGCGGGCCCCAGAGCTGAAGGCAGCACTGCAGGTGGGGTCCCACAAGAGTGGAGTAAAGGGGCAGAATCACCTCCCTCGACCTGCCGGCCCTGCTGCTTTTGGCGCAGCCCAGCCTGTATTTGTGCTTGGGATTGCCCCGACCCAGGTGCGGGACCTTGCGCTTGGCCTTGTTGCACTTCATGAGGTCCGCGCGGGCCCACCTCTCAAGCCTGCCGAGGTCCCTCTGGACGGCGTCCCCTCCCTCCAGCACACCGACCGCGCCGCGCAGCTGGGTGTCGCCGGCAAACTTGCTGAGGGCGCGCTCCGTCCCTCTGTCCGCGTTGCCAACAAAGACGTTAAACTGCGCCGGCCCCGATACCGACCCCTGAGGGACGCCAGAGGCAGTTAATGATTTAAGGCTTTTTTGTAGTTGGCATTGTCTTTAGCCTTTTGAACTTCGTTGCATCACTGTGGCGTGCTGCTGATGCTGGAGAAGAAACCTCTAGGGTCTTGGTTTGCATTGCTCCCCGTGCCTCTTCTAATCTCTCGAAGCTTCTGAAAATAATAATTCAACTAGTTACTGCATACAGATTTTCCTTAGCTTGGGTGAAATTCGCCCCTGTGCAAGAGGCATTTACATCACTTCTCACAGATGCCAGATTTTCAGTGCTGTGGGGAGCAATAGCACTGACAAATAGACTAGAAAGAGGCGGCAGAATATTCTACCTGAGGCACAATGGGTTTTGTGTAGTGGCAGATACCTGTTCTGTGAAGGGGTGGATTTTGTGAAAAGGAACGGTTCTTGCAAACTAGCAAGCTGGGCTTGAGAGGTGTCCACGTCTCAAAAGAGGGGAAGCTGACAAGTAGGGGAGAGAGAGCTACTGATGTTAACCATCACCAGTTTCCTTCAGAGCACTTAAGACTGGCTGTAGCGCTGGGACTTCCCAGTGCAGAGAGTTCTTTGTCAGTCTAATGTCCCTACTGGTAAGGCAGGGCCAGACACAGCTCCTTTCTCCTCTTAACTCTTAGAAAAAATAGGGCTGATAGAAGAGCAGTGGAGAGGATGACTCTGCCCTCATTACATGGTGACACATGGAAGAGAAAGGACAGCTAGAGGACTGACTGAATGAAGCTGATAGATGGCTGCAAGATTTAGGACAATTTCAGTCTTTCATAGGGATTCTTCACAGTATGTAACCGTAAAACCTGGAGCAATTGTACTGTTTAGCATGGTGTTGTCACATTCTTCATAAATTTTGTTGCAAGTTGCAAAATAATTCATGTTCACCTAAAGACCTCTCTCCTGCCGTCAAGCTACTAGTCTGGAATTTGAGCTTGCTTTGTTCTGGTGTTTTTTCGGGATTCTAATGACAGGATGGCAATGAAACTGTTAAAAAAATTATTTACAAAGGCTCAAACTAGAACAAAACAGAAGGAGAAGAAAAGTCAAATATCCAGATGATGAGCTTTTGTGAAAATGAGAAAAATCATTACATGACTTTTGTGGACTTTCCATAATAGAAATTTCAATAGATATTTGAGAACTATACATGAATGCTACTATATTTCTCCTTTCCTACACCATGTCTTTAAGACCAGATGGACATCTGCAGTGCAGCAAAACTTTTCAGTTGCGTAAGAATTGCATTGTGTATTGTGATGGTAAGAAGCACTAGAGCGCGGTGCATTTCAGCACTATCCTTGAAGCATTTGAAACCTTGATGCCAATCTTGGCTTGAATTTCAGATGAAAATAAGTAAATACTTGATCTTTAATCCTAAAGTTTTCACTGATGCCTATGATGGAAGTATCCATCACAATAGTTGATGTAATTGTGTAGTTCTTCCTCTGCTGAGGACCATAGAACCAAAATAACAGGGTTATTGATGGTTGAGGAAGAAATTTATTTCTCAGACTCAGTGCATAAAAACTTTCACAACAGCAGAGATTTGTTCAGGTTGGGAACAAGGTGAATTTTCAGAGCATTGAGGAAAAAAAAGAGACCACAGAGTCCCTGAAAAGAGCTGCTGGAGTCATTGTCACATTTCCAGGTCCAGTTTGGCACCCACCATGGCTGCACCTGCTGATGCCATTTTGTTGACAGGTACAAATCACCAGTCATCAAGGAGAAAACCATGAAACAGTCAACAGCTGGCTCTGACTGCATGAAGTAATTAGCTAGCTCAGAGCCCTAAGCAGCAGTACCTAAAAAGAAGCAGGTGGACCGCCAGGGAAACCTCTGTGTTTTCTTCCCCCTGCCACGAGTACAATAGAAGCCAAACATTGCGCAGACATTTTTGCAAAGTGCTTGCTAAAGAGAGCCTCCCAAGGGTGTGACAAACCCACCGCTCTCTCATTTTACACACATCTTTCAAATACCTACTTTCCTTCACAGAGGTTTTCCACTTGTATTTTGAAATTGAATGTGTTTTGCATCTTATGTGAATGTGCTGAGCGTAAGCAGAGAAAGATGGAGTTCTTCTGTGGTGTTGAGCAGTGTGAGCTTTAGTTTGGCCATTTGGATAATTAGGTGACTTTTTTAGTGTGTGCTCTGTATCAGCTAATTAGAAGTGTCTGGCCTGCAGCCAGGCTATTTCTTCCTTAAAGATTCGGTTGCTCTACAGCATTATTGGAACAGCTTTGTCTTTCTGGTTCAGACTTGGAATGAATAAATACCACAGCTGGCAGACTATGAGCACAGAACGTTACCTGCCTTGTTGATAAAGACAGACCGTAAGTCCTAAATGGGTGATATTGGCACTTGCGAAAAGTCAGTTCTGTTCCTCGCTGATTATCAGAGACATTTCAGCAAAGTGTCCAGCAAAGCTACAATCACAGTAATTGCATAACAATTGCAATCAGGGGCTTGTTTGGCCTTTCTGGAAGCAGAATAGCTATTTGTTATACAGCTGTGCATAGGTTTGCAAATGCGCTGGCAGTATCAAGTCTGTTACTGAACTGTGTGCCTTGCTGAAAACCTGTCTAGGGATCAGGAGTAATGTATGGACAGAAACGCATGGGATCTACTTTAGCTGAGCTTGGCACGACGCAGAGGAGTATCCGAACAAATCCCAGCATCTCAGAGGCAGAGATGGAGCAAGGAAGCTTTCAAAATGGAAGTCTTTGGAGCTGTTTTCCCTCCCATTGCTTTTCCTCGTTTCTGCTTTTACTCTGCATAGGTATATCATATTTATTACCTTCCTTGTATCCACTTCACTATAATAAGAAATTTTAGGGTTTATTGCCGTAGATAGGAACTGTCATCACATACACACTACAGATCAGTGTACAATAATCGCCAAACTTGAGGATACTCGGGTAAAAATGTATTGTCCCTTAAAAGGCAGTATTTTCACCAACCTGGCAAAATGTAAAATGGCCAGAGCAGGAGCCTAATGTCTTCTGTAACTGTCCCTCTACTAGCAGGCCTATTCTGCCCTTCTTTCAGACCTTTGATCGTGGTTTAGCACTTCTTCTCGCTATTTCTTGTGATCGGTGATGGTTTTGTTTCTGCTCCATGTAGTCCCAGATGCCGACCATATGAACTCTAATCCTCAGACTAGAACAGGGAATTGGTTTGCTGGAACATGTACACATATAAAGGCCAAATCCTGAGCTCAATTTGTGCAGCTGAATGGAGCTCATCAATTGCAGAGAGCTATAAGACCTGACCCTGCATCAGGTTGATAGATTGTGGCCTAGAGGTGGTGAGGCTCAGCAGACATTGGGCAAGGAAGGATATGTGGCGATATTACCGGTGTGCAGGTAGCAAAAAGCCCTACACTCACTTGAAAACTGGAACAGAGCCGCAGAGGAGGAAAAAATTCGCGCAGGTGAGCTCCTCAGCCACCACCTGAACGCGAATTCCAGCTACCCGCTCCTGCTTACGGGCACTGGAAGTGCTGCTCTTACCCAGTTAGCAGATAGCATCCCTCCCATGCCTCTTGGCACTCATTTCAGGCATACTGGCTGTTACCTCCTTCCTATCCATTTCTTTCTGTCCTAGTCTGCCTCTGCTTCTCATGTTTTGCGCTTGTTCTCATTTGCACTCTCAGTTGTTTTTTTGGCCCTATTTCTTTTTTCCCCATTAACCATGTTTCTCTTTGGAGTTGTTCAATGTAAATCTACCGGGCTAAGTCAAATATGAGTTTGGCACTTACTTACCTGCGGCTTGGAGCAAAGCAGGCGTCTGGGCTGCAAGCCCTGCTCCAAGTCTGCAGGGCTGCGTGTGGTTTTGGTGAGAGATGCTGTTAGAAGATGGGTGGGCAGAAGTAGTCAGCTGCTGCTTTTCATTACAGTCATGGGTGCACAGCTTGGAGGTCCAGAGTGAAGTTGCTTTCTTCTCCTTGCTGTTTTTTTCCTCTGTATTTCTACCCGCTTGAATGGTACTAGAATCGTCTCTCGCAAACCCATCAGTTGCCCTGGGAAAACCTGTCCGAAAGCTTGAAGGGCCTTCTCAACCTCCAACAAATCATATCTTGCAGACAGGAGGCCTAAGAAAGAGTTGGGGTTATCGTCGTCTTTTCAGTCCTCTGTGACTGGAGGAGGAGCACGTGTGGCAGTGGCAGTGGGGAACGGCTTCCCTCTGCACCTCTGTGGTGGCGTTGAAGGGACAGAGCTGCCAGAATACGCGCTTCCCTTCCTACACTGACTCAGCAGGGAGACGTTGCCGTGTGAAGGAGGCAAGGTGGCCGTAGTCTGCATCGCTGTCACTGAGTAAGGAGAAGGATGGGGCAGCCACATAACTGTCACATGGGTACCTTTGAGTTAGAGGGAATTCTCTGCCTCAGGACGTGGCAAAATGTGGGAATGGTGAAGGACCGAGAGAGAAAGTCTGTGCGTTCTGAAAAATGCAGGCCCTCAGCATTTAGCTCATGGCTTTTCATAGACTTGTGGTGTCCTCAGTCTTGCCCAGAAAGCTACACGGTTGCCCACGGGTGGAAGTAAGTCCCTCTTCCAGGTTGCCCACACAGCACATTGAGGGGACAGGAAAGATGCAGAAGGTAACAAGTGGAAGTTCACATGGGAGTCAGACTACCAGTCCCAAACAAAGAGGCATTGTAAGCCACTAAACAGGGTAATTCTCGCTTCAGAGCCGAAGGGCAGCATGGTTCAACATCACCCTCCTAGTTTCTAGAAAAGGGAGTGGGAAAACACAGCGGTAGGTGAGAAAGCTGAGTCTGTGATGTCAGAGTGCAGGAGGCTGCAGTTAGAGGGAGAACTGAGGCAGAAACAGAGCCAGCAGGGACAGGAACAGATTGTGCAGGCAACAGGAGCCGAAACCTAATCTTTAGCGAGGCTGCAACATGTAGGAACATCAGCAAATTTGGCAGGGGCTGGTGCCCTACTCCTAAAGAGAAAGATAAATAAAATATATGCAGGTTGTCCTTGTGTTATCGTGAGGGAATCTTGACACAAAGGTGTCGTCTTTATGTTACTTGCTGCTCCAGGTCGAGGGTCTGACACTCTCGGATGTAACTGTAAATTGGCAGTAGTTTCTCAAGTCACTTTCTGATTCCAGAAGGACTGAGAAGGTGATCAGTTGTATGTGGGGAAAAATACGTGGTTCCTCAGCCTGCTTTGGGTAGACATCGGTGTATTCAGCATTTTGGGAGGGACAGAATGCCGTATGTTCCTGTTCCGGGGAACTTCCAGACACAGCTTCTACAGCTCATTACGTTTTTTGCATTATCGCAAATTAAGGTGTTTTTCAGTGACTGATGCTTGGCCCTTTGATCAGCTAGTCTTATGAAGGAAGCAGAATGAATTTAAATCTCTGAATAGGTAAAATAAGCTATATTTCATTTCTTACTGTTGTACTAATAATGTCTTCAATGAGTTTGGGAGTCATTTTTTAACCCTAAAGAATGAAAAGCCCTTAAACTACTAGAAGAGGGAAGAAGCGAGGAAGTGTGGAATTAAAAAAACAAGCCTCAGAGGATAAACTGCACAGTGAATTATGATTCATGCTGCAACACAGATTGGAGCTTGTCTCGCACAAGGAATCATCAGGAAGCAGCAAGCAGTTAAGGATGAACCTAGAGCATGCCTGCAATTTTAATGGCAGGAGCCAGTCCTCGATAGGCATGCTTATTTGTCACAGTGAGCCCAACGACTTCATTTTGGATGCCGCTGCCTGAAGAGCATTGTTGTCTGCCTCTCGGGCTCTAGCATAAGCACGTAACACGGTGATCTCGCATAAGGCTTAATATTTCAGGCAATGTGTATCCTGTTTGGAGCAATGCTAACAGAGCATTTTGGCACATGCAGGCGCACTAACAGACTGTGAAGGCAGACAGAACTCCAAGGAAAAGAAGCTGTTCCCTCAGGTGGCTCTCCATCCGTTGATGTAAGCCAGCCAGCTCTTCCCCCTTGCATTTCATCCCAAGATCTGTATGGGTTTTTTGGTCTGCCTCCCACATAAAGGCAAGGTGACGGTGTGCTGCTGGGGACGAGGACTGTTCCAGAATCGGGTCCAGCTGCTCTTTCATCTTGAGGACTTACCAATTCCCGGCCGTACAGTTTAACCAGAGAACGAAGGCAAGTCTGCCTTCTTTTCTCCTACTAGTTTAGCCCAGCTGCCTTGTTCGCGTTACTCCCGTACCCCCATTTGCTGAGACCAAGAGCAAGTAACGGTCCAATATATGGAAACTTTAACGTACCTCTAATCCTGTGATCAGTCCTGCAAAACCCTGTCACCCTTGCTGTGACCATGCTGGTCACACAGTTTGAAGTTCCCACAGTGCAGAAGCTGGTTTGCTGCAGGAGGAGTGAGCGTCCCGGAACTGTGTTCTTGCACTGATTGGATTTTCCTGAGAAGACGTCACGTCTGTCCTCATTGTCTCTGATGTAAATCCTTGGCAGATTGATTGGCATTAACGATGTAGGAGAGAAGGTTCTCCACATCCCTTTATCATTAACAGAGAAGTTCCTGCTATTTGTAAAAATTCATTTCACTGTTTTTGGAAATTCTGCAGTTTAATGAGGCAAATGTTCTTCTTGAGAATGACAGTTTTGCTAGCGGTGCTGTTTATTTTTGTAATGCTTTATGTCCTTGAGGTTTCATAGGTTGGGGTAAACTAGGTGAAGCAGAAAGCCAAAAAGCAAATAATGTTTAACATCTGTCAGGCATTCAGCTGACATAGTGAAAAGGGGATGTGGAGTTATTGTTACTTTTTTAAAAACTGGAGGTTTACAAATTGAAATAGCCCAAGTGAAAATCTCAAGATGACATGAAAACTGGCTTCAGTGGTTCAGCTTTTTGGTTTTTGCGGGTTTCTTTGTGATTCCTTCCTCCCTGCCCCAAATACTCTAGGGACACTTAGGCTTTCTAATGATGATCGGCAGCTATAAATTAAGAAAGGGCTTACCCTTTCTGTGCCTTTAGGATGTTCTGTAAAATACAGGGCCCACACCTATCATCCCGTGGTGAGCTAAGGGCACGGAAGCCCCTATGCCACGGGAAAGGTGGGAGGGGAACAGAGTCGGGCGTGTGGCTAGGGCACTGCCCCCGCCACGGCAGATGGGCGAGGTGCCCCCTTGGGACAGGGGAAAGCCCGGTGCTCGGTGATTTAGGTCTTTTTTCCTCTGGTCCCTGTCACTGGAAGCATTGCACTGTACCAGGTCAGCGTGTACCACAGCAGAGGGAGCAAGAGGCTAAAGCCCTCTTCGTCCTTCCAGTAAGTGTCTGATTGCAGGGTGACAGGCAAAACTTCCATAACTCTCCACGAGGACACGAGCATTAAGGATGGCCTGACTTAGTAATCTTTACCTTTCTCTTACGAGCAACTTTTTGTTATAGTGGCCGGAATAAGAAAACAGCAAGGGCCGGGAGCTGTGCTGGTGAACGATGACAGAGACTCCAGCTGAAGCGAACAGTCTCCACCTGGCAGACAGCCACCTGTGTGGCCTGTGCCAAGCCTCGGAAGGGTCAAACAGCTGTTAATGGCATCCAAAAAAAATCAGCCACTTGAGCTAGCCTGCAGGGAAATGTCTCTGATCCTGAGAGCGGAGTACTATTCTCAACACCAGTCCCGTTGGGACTCGTGAGCTCCCATGCAGCTTCTGCCCCTGAGCTCCTTCCGGGAGGTTCCTGTCTCCCTTCCACCCTTGTTGTCCCTTCAGCATGGGTGGGGTGAGGAGGGACCACGGCAGGTTGGGGTGATGAGCGCCTCTGTGCTTGCCCAGCTGGGGAGCACCGACCCATTTTGCACTGGGGACGTGTCTGCATCTCCCACCGTGCCCGTGGCCGAGGTCTGTAAGGCCCCAAACACCCTCTTCGTTACATGGTTTTCATTTTTTTGCTGTAATACCGAATGAGGACTTCAATAATGAGCAGAAAACCACTTCCTGCTGTGCTTTTCTTGCCTGTGAGTGGGGTCAGTGTTCATTGTGTGTATTCTCAGTAGCGTACACCAGTCGCGTAACTACTGCAGTGGGCAAGACCGATTTCTGCCGGGATGCTCGATACCACGGGGGACGGGTCTGTGGTTCGCAGGCTTATGCCCGTTCGCTGGCCACGAGAGGCCCTCACGCGTGTGTAAATATGCTTTGGGACCCGCTCTGTATGCCTTGTTGACTGAGGCTGTTAGCTATTACTGTGACAGATATGATAGCTGAAAAGAATATGAATGAACAGCAGCTGAGAAAGTAGCATTATTTCAGGAAAAGATTCATATTGAGCAGTTTGACAATGGGGAGTGCTTTCTCCAGACAGAAAATTCCAGTAACAGGGAGAACTTGGTTTTAGTCGGTGATTTTTTTTTCTCTCTGTCTTTCTGTCAGAGCTCATTTTTTTCATACTGATTAAAAGAAGCAGCTTTGAAACCAGCAGAAATGATTTACAGTTTAGTTCTTTAGAACAGGAAAATAAATCAAAATATTTTAAAAATAGAAGATAATAACTGGAGCTGCTTGTCAGGATTTAGGACTAACTGTGGGCTTGATTGAGGGCTCTAAAATTAGCTTTTATTTTATTTTTCATGTAGGCATGTGCAAAGCACAACACGATAATTATCAATCTGAATTGTTGCTGAAAAATGACGTAACTGGATCTTTGTAGCAGATTAAAACAGAACGTCTTTTCCCGCTGTAAATCTCTTCAGCAAACGATCGCTATCTCGGGGCTTGTAGCTCCCTGTTTGAGGCTGTGTTTCCACTTCAGGTATTTTGCAAGGCATAAGCTATGTATGTACTTTACCTCAGTAGGAATACTCTGATTTACACCAGACGATGAACTGGTTCTACGTTTATTCTTTGTAAGCCCATTTACATTTCTCCATGGACTGAAAGCCTGTTGAAAACCGGTATCGGCAAGCGGCAGTCCGAGTGCTCTCCTGAACTGCTGCTTCTCATTCTCTTCCTTGAAATCTTTATTGCTTGTGAGCAAGGGGTGGAGCCAACTGAGATACGGAACTTAAATGTATTTACCTGCCTTAAGTTTTTCCCCGCTTCTTTCTGTGGCTCTCCAACATTTCATGGTTAGAAAACCACCAGTCTCTCTGTGGGCAGTATGATTTGCACCCCATTACTATCCCAGAAAACCCCAGTTTAGCTAATGATAAAAAGGACAAGCTGTGATTATAAGAAACTGGACCCAACCATGGGGTTTGCTTTTGAATCTAAAACATTCAGCACTGCTCCCAGATTGCAATAAAAATGGAAGTCTTTGTGCATCGTGGTAAATAAGAACAAGTGGTAAGTAAGTTTTGTGCAGAACGCCCCGTAAGGCACCAGGAGGGTACTCAAAGAGACTGGGTCCGTATTCCAGTTACTCATAATGCTGGCCTGTAATGAAGTCACTTAGTTCTCAGCTGCTGTATTGCAAAACTGAAAATACATTAATAGATCATCTAGATGCGGCATCTGGGCATCTGTTCCAAACGTAGCTGGTCCCCTTCCGGCCCTCCTGCAAATTGGTGGTACTTCTTTGTTCAGATTACCTTATTTTCTACAGTGCAATGGTGGTGTTATGAGAAGAAACCAAAAGTTAATTGCTTAAAATGAAAGTAGAAGAGTGTTTCACAACATGGTGAATTGATAGAGATTTGTGTAAGACCCAAACAGGCGCTCTCATTTTACTGGCTGTAAATTAATATTAGATAATGTATATATATAAAAAAACATTTCAGAATGAGTTAAACATTTTCTTCAAATGAAATAATTGCCAAATTTAAACTAAAATTTCTGTTACTTCCAAAGCAAGACATGCTTTAAAACAGAAAAAAAAAGAAACCTCTCATTTTAGAGGCATCAAACCAAATGTCTTTGTTCTGAAGTGTTTTCTTCCAGGAGAATCTCTTCCAGAAACAACCTGATCAAACATTAGCAAAGCTTTTCAGTCAGTCCAGATACCTGGTCATGTAATTTTCTTCACAGAAAAAAAAATAAATCTGAAAATGTTTTCCCAGCTCGATTAGTTGAAGCAGTCAGAACTTTGTTATCCTCCTATGACCTCCAAGTCCTGGGTGGCTCAGTCTCCTTTTCGTTGAGGTCTGAGCTTCTTCTAAATAGAAACTACCAAACCTGGAGCTGTTTCCTGAACCGTAGAGTACATTAGCCATCAAAGGGAACGGAAGCTTTCCTCCATTTACTGAAGAATTAATAAGCGAAGTGCAGCGGCGGTTACAATTTAAGAGGCAGGAGCGCAGCCCTGGTTGCCTGGACGCAGGAGGAAGCCTGTGGGAATCCTCACCAGGCTCGCTCGGGAGAGCGGCCTCTTTCACAGCCTGGCGCCTATCTTGTCCCTTTTAAAAACACCACTTTTCTCATTGCTTTTTACCGGGACTCTAATGAGTTCCGAAATTCACTTAGCCTTTACCATGTATTTCAGTGTGAGATATATCATGTGGTATTCGTGAATTAGAGACGGACCTGAATAGGGGTCCCACATCCAGACTTCGAAGAAATGAGCCAGCGTTCAGATTTCATAACTGCTCTTTTTCTTGTACTGCTGATCAGAGCGCTCAGGAGTGTTCAACCCTCGGTCAGCCTATATAACTAGAGCAAGCAGATTTCACCAGAAGCCATATACGAAGTTGGGCTCAGTTTAAAACCTGTCTTTCCGCTGATTCAAAGCAGTGTGCATAAAATAAGTTATGTTACGTGTCTGCAGGAAAACTAATATCAAATCCTGACCTGTTGTGGGCAAACCAAAATTAATAGCTTTATTAACATTCCCGGTGCATTTAATTCTCACGCATGCTTTCCATGTAACTTCAGCAGCAAAACCATATGAACAATATCCCCTGCAGTAAAAAGGCCTTAGGAATTCAGGTATATACAAAATATCTAATGAGTATGACATTATAATTAAACCAAAGCTGTAAGAGACTGGGTTAGTAGAAAGCTCATAAAGTTTTATAAACGTTCCGGTCAGCCTGGGACTGTGATCCTGGGCTGGTCCAGCACCAGCTCCATCCAGACCAATTGGCAGCTCCAGAGGTGCCAAGCTGACCTACACTGTTCTGCCAGCTTTCACCTGTGACCTTCTATAGGCACGCTGAGCTCTGGGGACACAAACTCTCACTCCCACAGTCAAAGGAGGAAGCATATCCTTTCTTTCACATGACACTCCGGGGTAGTCTGAGTCACTCAACTGCCAGTTGAGTTTGGAGCGAGACCCATGCATGCATTGAAGTACTGGGGTCAGCTTCACAACGCAGAGCCCCACCTTTGCCCTCTGAGGACCACGTGAGAAGGAAATGCAGATATCCCGGGTTTCAGAATCACAAGCCTTTGAATGTGATAACTTGAAGAAAGTATCCAGAATTTGACCCAATGTTTGGGTAAGAAACCCAAGATCCTGCAGTTTGTCTAAAAAGTGTCTGCCTTGAGCCAGTATTTGTGCACACTGCGAGAGTGGAAAATGCCTTGCCTTCTGAGTTGCTTTTTGCAGAATACTCAATGTTACCAGCTTCTGAGTAGCAAAAGTAAGTAGACACAGTAAGAACAGACTTTGTCAGAGTCCCCAGGCATGGCAGGAGTTAATTCGTTCAAAAGTGAGTAAAAAAACTAACGACTGCTTTAGAGGGCAGAAGAGGATAGATTCAAGATACCAGCCTTACGCCTTACACACTCGCTATTTGATCGCTTGAACCTTTCATTACCACAGTTCCCCCCCCCCTCCCCGTGTTAAGGTGGAGATAATGCATTTTTCCTAGGACTATTGTGACAGCTAGTGCTTTGACGATTGCTTTGATGGAAAAAATACTCTATCTGCCTAAATTTAGACTGACAGCGCATTGTGAATCAGGTGCAGATAGCTTTGCCCAGATTCCTGTAGAGCCCTTTATTGCATGAGGTATGGTTGTTTTATCAAATACAGCTTTCCTTTTTTCATAGTCTCCCAAAGCACCATGATGTCCCCCAAGATGTGACACTTTTGCTAGGAATTGTTTGTCCTTGCATAACTCCTATGTGTGCTGAGAAATAGGAATATTTCATGAGAGTCTTTGTGCCTGGTAATTTTATCAGTTCTTATCAGGTTGCAGAGGAAGAAATGGCAGTAAATTGGATGTCTTACCTTGAAAAGCTTTCAAAAAGAAAACGTGACATGGCGAATAGATGCCTGGAGGATAAGGGGTTTTTTCTTCTTGGGTTACAGGAACACAGACAGGTCAATATGACAGAGAGTTACGTTAGTATTCATGAGCCAACTTTCCTTTTGCCTTGAGAGCTTGCTGTAATGGCTTGAGAAACATGCTCCACTGTGGTGGCTAAATGGCAGATTGTATCCAGCGTCAGACGCGGGGGGAATGGTGACAGGGCCTGCATACCAACTGAGCAGGAGCTGGTGATTGCTGCAATTTGCCAGTGGCTGTGAAGTGCCTGAGATAGGCAGCAAAACCTTCCCTTTTACTTCTTTTGTGTGTGTTTATCACAGTGCATAGAGAATGCTGCGTGGCAGCTGAGACGAGCAAGTAATTTCCTCATGCTTTCAGGTCACGTGGCACCAGGCCTCATGGCAAACATAGGAACCCCTCTAATTACAGCAAAAATATACTGGAACCTTAAAATGGTTCTTCTCAAATAAATAAATTAAACTTTGTGTTATCAACCCAAAGGAGGAACCGGAGGCAGGGCAAGGGGGAAATCCCTTGAGTATAGCCAGTTCTCAAAAATGGTGTGTTAGTGTAAAATCTGCATGTTAAAATTGGGCAAACATCCAGCTGTGGTTAGATTAAATCTGTATTGGGTTTGCATGGTAAGATTTTGGTAGCAGGGGGTGACAGGGGTGGCTTCTGTGAGAAGCTGCTAGAAGCTTCCCCCGTGTCCGACAGAGCCACTGCCAGCCGGCT
>JAVKLA010000093.1:12497568-12519782 GCA_034782735.1 Sagittarius serpentarius | reverse complement strand
CTGTGCCCCTCCAGCCTTCTCGCTGGCTGGGCAGGAGAAGCTGAAAAGCCCTTGACCGAGTCTGAACCCGACTGAGCAACAACCGAAACCATCCGGGTGTTACCAACACCCTTCTCCTACCGAACCCAACACACAGCGCTGAGCCGGCTGCCGGGAGGACCATTAACTCTGTCCCAGCCCAAACCAGGACACATATCAGGAAACAGAGGCCAAGAAGAGCCCCCTAGCCTGCCTGATCCTGTTTTTGCAACCTAACCATGGATATATACCCAACTTCTTGAGCTCTGTTTTCTGCAGCTTTGCTGATGAAATACATTTAGTGACTAGCACAGCCAAAAAGGAGGCAGATGCTCCAAACAAGAAGCAGGCACATACACACTAGGGAATATGTACATATTATGGACCAAGCAACAACAGTTTCGTCTTATTTAGGTGGAGTACAGTTGGAGGTCTTGAAGAGAATTCAGTGGATTCAGGATCTTGCAATCCCTCTGCTGTTGAGGGAGGCACAGAGGGGACCGCACAGGACACCTCCCCGGACCCGGGCAGCTCTCCTTACCAAACAGGCCATGGGGATCCTACCTAGCTGACACGTGGGGTGCCCTGCCGTGAGCATCCTGCAGGCACCGTCATTCCAGTTAAATGTGTTATCATGGCACGTATTTTGCAGGCAGGTAACTAAAGCTTTTTTTTCTAATTATTATTATTAGGCTGTACAGAGAGAGCAGTGTGAAGAGACCTTGTCGCTCCAAGCCTGGAGGCAGTTACTGAAAGTAGACTTTGTAAGGCGAAAAACACTCTGTCTGCTCCCAGCTACTCCGTAATGCCTTCACCCTTGTCGGAGCTGGGGCTGACACCGGGGAAAAGGCCGGGAGGCACCCAGGGGCTGCCTGTCGCTCCGGGGGAGGAGAGGCCGGCTCCTTTCCGGCGGTACCCTGGGTCACAGGGAGCCCTGCTGGAGCAAAGCCGCAGCAACAGCGGGAGGAAGGCGCCGGTTGCTCTGGCCCACGATTATGTTTTGAAATACAACTAAGATCTCATTTAAATGCAGCTAAGCTCTCATTATTTTCTTTCCTCAGTTAATTGTACTGCTCTGCGTCTTTGTTCAATTTCCCAGGCATCAGCACATATAAGCAGATGATTAAAAATTCTCTTTGGTTTACATGGTAACACAGATGACTGACCTTGTGCCATACGACAGCGCTTGTCAAAATGCTGCTTCTGTAGGAGTCTCTTGCTCCTGCTGTTCCTGGGAAGAGTCCTGGCTGAGTCCTTAGGGAGGTCTGAGGCTGCACTGTCCCCTCTGACCGGAATGTCGCCTGGAGCTGACACTAGTGCGAAGCCTTGAGAAAAGGGGCCTGTCCCATAAGCAGAGCAGCATGTTACTCCTTGCATACTGTTGTGTCTGGGGACAGTCAGATAAAACTGTTAGAGGTGACATCCCATCTCCTCCCCTGGTCCCCAGGGGCAACAGGCCCCCTCAGAAGCAAACGGAAGGGACAGACCTTATGCTCAGGATCAACTCTGACAACAAGCCCAGTGCCTATCATGCAGAGCAGGGGACACTCCTTTGTGTGGTGGGCAGTTCTGTCCTTGTGCCATGGAGCTGTAGAGGTAATAGTTGTTAGGACTGGCTTCAAGAGATTTACTGCTTAAGCATGTAGGAATGGTAACTTTAAATCACATATCCTATAAGGAAATTTCATTCTGCATTCTCAAGTGTTGTGGTAGTGCCCTTAGGAGCAGTATTGTTCAGGATTGCTAAGGACATAAAGTTTTGGGGTTTTTTTAATCTTATCCACTAAGCAAACACCTTTAAATCACTCTCCTGCAGCTGTGGTAGCGTATTGGTAATTGTGCAACTGATGATACCAAGTCATCATCTTTCTGGGCCTCTAGTGAGCGACAGGGCAAACAAGGAAAGTCATCATATTTTCAGTTCCTTCCATACAGGTCCATTTGCTGACCACCAGACAATTAACATCCCCACCTACCCGAGTCATTGCTGATTGATCAAAGAGCAGGGATCTATAAGGTATTTGAATTTAAGGTCCCAAACATTACTTCTGCATTTTTCTGTAGTACATGCATGCGGTAACATTATCTAAGTATGCAAATACAGTGGTGTCTGCTTTTGAGACAGAGGTAGACAATACATCAGTCCCATAATCCTGCAGCATTTGTAGTCACAACCACAGGTAACCCAAGTGCTTTCACAACTCTTTCAAAACTGGCTTTCAAGTGTTTTAGAGTAGAGTAGAATAGAATATTTCAGTTGGGAGAGACCTGCAACGATCACCTAGTGCAGCTGCCTGACCAATTCAGGGCTGACCAAAAGTTAAGGCGTGTTGCTGAGGGCGTTGTCCAAATGCCTCTTAAACACCGACAGGCTTGGGGCATCGACCGCCTCTCCAGGAAGCCTGTTCCAGTGTTTGACCACCCTGTAGGTGAAGAGATGCTTCCTAATGTCCAGTCTGACATCCCCTGGCGCAGCTTTGAACCGTTCCCACGCGTCCTATCACTGGACACTGAGGAGAAGAGCTCAGGACCTCCCTCTCCGCCTCCCCTCCTCAGGAAGCTGTGGAGAGCAATGAGGTCGTCCCTCAGTCTTTTTCTCCAAACTAGACAAGCCCAAAGTCCTCAGCCGCTCCTTACAGGACGTTCCTTCCAGCCCTGTCACCAGCTTTGTTGCCCTCCTCTCGATGCATTCAAGGACCTGAACATCCTTCTTAAAGTGCGGGGCCCAGAACTGCACGCAGCACTCAAGGTGAGGCCGTACCAACGCTGAATACAGCGGGATAATCACCTCTTTTGGCCAGCTGGCTATACTGTGTTTGCTGCACCCCAGATGCAGTTTGCCCTCTGGGCTGCCAGGGCACGCTGCTGGCTCACACTGAGCCTGCTGCCGACCAGCACCCCCAGATCCCTTTCTGCAGAGCTGCTCTCCAGCCGCTCCTTTCCCAATTTATACTTGTGCCCGGCTTTACTCCATCCTAGGTGCAGAACCTGACATTTCAACTTGTTAAATTTCATCCCATTAATCACTGCCCAATGCTCCAATCTATCTAGATCCCTCTGCAATGCACCTTGAAACTACTAATGCAGCATTTTCAAAAACAAGCATGAGATTCTGCAAATTAGGGCTTGTAATGCTTCTACCAAGAAAGCACATTCAAGATATGTATGCCTCATACCGTGATGCAAGAGTTCGAAACGTGGAGCTTGTGGTGATGGGACTCTCTTAAGGAGAACGCCGTTGTCCAAATCAGGTTTCAGTCTCAAGGGAGAAAGCTGATGTGCCCGGGAAAAGACAAAAACATTCGCTGTCTGCTGAAGGGGAATTTGGTAAAAGAGCTTCTGCTCCTCCATTTCACTGTAACTGCAAGGCTGATAGCTGAGAATCATGGACATCATTCTGTGACAAGAAATGGATGTAGATATATGCCTATTAATGTACATGTATAAAATGGGGGTAAAATCCAGCATGTATTTAAATATTGTGCGGTCTCCATTCTCTTCCTGCAATATTCTTCATCCATACTGTAGATCAAGGGTAGAGAGGCCCTTTAAACCATTGAGTTCTGCAAACACAGCTTCTCAGCGTTCGGGTGATAACTATCAATCATTATAACTCAGATTAGCTCTCAAGTCCATGCAAAGACAAATCTCTCCAGTATTCTTCCTTGTCACCACTATTGATGAGCAGCAGTCAGAAGTTCCGCTTTCTTTGATTATGTCATTCTGGACATTTGTTTCAAGTTCTGGAAAAAAATGTTTTGCACAAGGTTTTCTCAGTACTTTCAGAATCAAAAGAGGTAAAACTGGAGCCCTTGGTGTACTAATATTCGGTGCTGAAGCAACACGCCTATTTATTATTTACATATTCAGTACAGGAAACTGTCTGCCTTTAGCATTGCTGCTAAATACAGCAGTGAGTTCAACAGCTGCAGAACCCAAAGTCGTATTTACAAGCAGGTAACCAAGCAGAAGAGCTCAATGCCATAGCTAGCTCGCTGGGCATAATCTCAGGTCTGTAACTGGCAGAATTCCACTGTTTTTGCAAATAAGCAGATTTGGGTAGTATAGAGACTGCAGAGCTCATGACTGGCATCAATTCAATGGCTTGTGGCTCTCCTGATACAGCAGCAACATTAACAGTATACGTAGCTATGCGCGCACTGAATCTAAGGCTGTTTCTGTCGGCGCTCGTAACAGGAACCTCTGGCACAAGTAATTTCACATACCTATCGCTCATTTGGAGCACTAGGAAATACTCTCACAAAATGTCCAATTTCATGCAGTATTTGCACTGGATTTCTCTTGCAGGACATCCAGCATAATTTCCAATATACCGTGTGGAGACACAGTGGTAGCAAAGTTTTCCCTGTGTATTTGGAGTCTACTGAGCATGTGTCTGCAGTACTGTAATTTTCCATAGGCTGCGCTTTAAACGCCCATCTGGGAACGGCTGCACAGCTTGAACAGTGCTTGCTGTACCCTGCCTTACCATTTTCACTTCTGCCATTGCTGACTCAGTTGACGAGCAGTGGCTCTAGCCTCTGTAGAGTCAAGTCTGATTCAAGCAGTAAACCCTCTCTAACGTGAGGGGTAATTGTTTTTCTCTGTAAGCTGATCTCAAATAATTTTGTTTGCCGTGTTTCCAGACCCACGTGTGACAATGAGCTCTCATGAAACTGCAGTGTAATGTTCTGCTTGTTTCCCGTAGTCTGTTTCCAAGCTGGCAAAATGTACGGTGTTCATCTACAGCAGTCACTTCAAGTACACACGAACATCGTTATTTCAGGAGTACAACATCATATTTCTCATCAGCTTGGGAAAGTGTATGTAGTATGCGCTTGTCTTTTGCTCCGCTTAAATTTGCGCTTTCCTCAGCAATGTCCCTGGCACTAGTTGTGAACATACAGTATCCAGACTTGCTTGGTCAAGCAGTGGAAAGGTTAATAGTCTCATTCACATCTTGCAGGAGTGCGGTGGGTTTACCAGGGACTGTAGCAAAGTACAGATGGGAAGTGGAGACTCTGAGAAGTTTACTCAGGTAGAAAAAAGCAACAGAAGTAAAGGCTAGGCATGCCTGTGGTCAGCAGTAATGTATGCAAATGCACGTGGAGAAATTAGCCTATAAGGAAGGCAGAGTCACTGATATTTTTCTTCATCTCAGAAGAGCTGAGGAGAGAAAATGCTACGCTCGCTAGTCTGTTGGTGGGAAATCTTACTTCAAGCACAGAGAAGCTGAAAACCCATCAAAGTGACCCAAAGCTGTTCCTAGGAGGAGGGACAATGGCAGTCCATTCCTTTGAACTTTGGGTTGGCTCGTGGTGGCTTTGGGCAGAGAAAGAACATGGATGGGAGCAGGAGCAACTCAGTGTCACCCTTCTCCAAACTATAGGAAGTAAAATCCATTTCTGTGGGATGAGCTAGCTCTCAGCTGCTGAGTGAGGTCAGCCCTGCTGCGATGGAGCCCCTGAGCCCTCCATCTGCAGAGAAGTGCTTTTACTGACGATACTAAAAAGATGTCCAGATGCTCGTCATGTTTTTCATTTTCAGGCTGCTGCCAAACCAACTGGGAAGCCATATTGTACAGATGAGGCAAGTCATCTTGTGTATAAATTCATGGGTAATTCATAGCCCATGCCTTTATTTTCCAGCAAACTTTCTTTTAAAGGTCAGACCAGAAATTGGGAAGTTATTTTGTCTCTCTGAGGGACAAAATGCAGCCCTATCTCAGTTATGGCACCCAGTTGCTTACACAGAGTGTTAAGCTGGATCATACTGGAGAAGAAATGTTCAGCAGGAGAGAGTTTAAAAGTAATTAGTAACAGGGGAAGTCAAAAAGGTAGCTTTAGTACAAGTAGAGAGTAGTGCATAATAATGATTAGCTGGAGAGATAATATGTAAGTGGAGAAAAGAACAGTTAATTTATCAAGATAAACAATAAGATAGTTAAAATTAAGGGGAATAGAGGAAGAGATAATTAAAATCCAGTATTGTTAAATACAAAACCACACTCTGCAGTAGCTAGATATTTATTTTTTAATAGAGCCCAACTGAGCAGTTGAGGAAATGCAAGGTATTGGTAAAGAGCTCCTAAAAGAACAGTGAAGCATCAATGTAAAGGTATCCTTTAGGACACATTTCCTCCACATATAAAAAAATTGTTTTGCTTCTGTTTTACCGTCAGCACAGAAGATTGCAGTAAGTCTGTGTTTGTCTGCATCTTTGTAACCTTTAACAGGATGCAAACTGGGGATAAGAATGTGATGCTGGTGTAAGTCAGGAGTAAGGAATTTTTAGTGCATTCAGTCTTACTGGTGTGAAACTCACACCAGTGTACAGCACGAGCGATATATAAAGGGTATATAAAATGAGGTATAGAAAAGCAATGCAAGCTATTGTGCTACAAGAAGGCAAGCAGAGGAGCTGGGAAATAGAGAGGACATGAAAAATGAAACCATGGATCACAGTTTTTCTGTTTGGTTTTTTTTTTACCATTTTACTATTACATAGAACTAGATAACTAATAACATACTGTGTGGGTCAAAATTTTGGTGAAGTAGGAAGCAAGCAAATTTGGGCTTCTTTTATAGACATACTGTTTCTACCCTGAATCTTAGCAAAAGTCCATTTGTGAGTATAAATATTGTTGGGGCGTGAGTTTGGAGCCACGTGCCATCTCCAGAGGTGCAATATATATTCATACAGTCACCTAGGGATCAGTGTTATTCCTGTGATTTACAGACGCCTGAGTATATTTTAAGTGATTGTGTATTTACAATTTTGGCATGGCGACGTACTGCATATAAGTTTTAAGGACTGCTTTATTTCCAAACAGTGTGAACAGTAATGAGTCACAAACAATAAGGGTAACTAGGAAAAGAAATTAAGACTTGTTGTATAGTTTTACCTGCTAGGGAAAACCTATGCTATATTGCTGCTTGTAACTTGCATCGTGTGAGAAGAGATACTTGGAGGTGAGGAAGAATCTGTGATAATTCACTTTCCCTGACAAAGGGCCACATTTTCAGCAGATGTAGACGCGCGTATATCTCCCTTAGCTTGAAGGCTGTTAAGCTATTATCTCCCTTGAAGGAAATACGCTGTGATCAATGCAGTAGCGAGGATGAGAGAAGAGCAAAGATGGCCACAGAGATGCATCTGCAGCAAGGAAGTGCCTTGACTGGAAATGCTTTGCTCGCAGACCGTGCTCTGAACACGGGGTACTCTGGAGGGAGAAGTGCTCACAGGGCTGGAAATTCCTCGGCATGTACTAACAGCTACTGAAGTGCTGAGCGTGTACTCGCAGCAAAGAGGAGGCACGGGCTCTGCTACCACCCTGTCAAGGAGAAACGTGAGGTCAGAGAGCTGCAGTAATGGCAGTGAATGTATTCGTGCTAATACAGGGCCATCTGGTTGGCAGCTGTAAGAACGGCAGTTGTTGCAGGGCGTTGCTCGTCTGAGCGAGGCTACGTGCCGGGAAGAAAAAAAAGGGAGAAAGGGAGCTTACCAAGGGAGAGAAGCTTTTGCAGGGGACCCAGGGGAACAGGGAAGGCATTTAGCTCACTGGAGCAATGGCAGAAACAGAGCCAGCAGTGCCGTAAGCGGAGTAGGCCTTCTGGTCCTTGTTCCTCTTACGTGGCTTCTTTTGAAGCCCTGCCTCCTTCAAGAATCCAGCCCGTGTAATGGGTGCTGCCCCTCTTGGCCAGCTAAGCGTCTGGGAGGAGGAAGGAGGTACTGCTTTGCCATCTGGAACAAAGAATTCTTCAGCAACAGATTTTTACCTTCTGTTTCTGGATCTAGAGGGGCAGATGTTGCTGCCTGCTACTGCTCATTGGGAGACTCCTGGTGCCTGAAAGGGTCGTGCTGTTGCACACCGGCATCATGCGTCTCGCCATCCTTCTTCAGAGGGCTGGAGGCAGCAGTTGCCAGTACGTTAGGATCTTTTAAGAATGGTTAATAAAAAAAGAATTATAAAAATTAAAAGATGCAAGGAGACGAAAGCACCAAACAAATTATTTATGTCGTTATCTAAAGGAAAGGAGATGAGGTTAATGTGAAGTATTTGAGTCCCTTTCTTATTTATGTAGGTGTGCAGAAGGAGGGAAATGGGTCTTCAGTGTCGTTTCTTGCACAGTTGTTTTCACCTTTTTAAAGGTTTGGTTACACAGTGATGTTTCCAACAGTTCTCAGATCAAAAAGGAGAGTGAGATACTTCGCCAAAAGAAGGGATCAGAATAGTGTGCGTTGGATTTGATTAACGTATTTGCAATCACCTTACCCTTTACTTCAGTCTACAACAAAGTAATGGCACAGTGCAACCATGGCACACCGTGATGTGACAGGGCTGCTGGTTCCTTTTGTCGGTTCTATTTAATGACTCACGATTACTGATACTGAATACAAGAATGGGGTTTCTGATTCTTTTCCTTTTTATCCAAATACACCAGTCTGACAGAGGGCATATAATATATGTCATACGGCAATGTCTGGTTCCCTGTTTAGGTGTTTGCCCATCTCAGGCACTTTGTGTAAGGTTTCAGCTAGGAGAGCTCCAGCAACAAAAATATCTTACTATTCCCAGGCACATCTACCCCCATAACAATTGGGATGTTGGCATTTTTCATTAGAGCCAGAAACACTTTACGTTTCAGCCTGGTTATTTCCTGTATTCCAACAAGCTTTTTATGCCAAAGATATTTTGCGGCCTATGTTTAATTGACTTACGGTTTTCAAAATGGGCTGAAAAATATCGGAATCATCTCTCCCCCATTTCGTGGCCTAAGAAAGATGACTTGAGTGAAATTGGATGATTGATCCAGGATTACTCTGCCAGCCACTGGCACAATGGAGGATGGTAGTTTTATTTTCTGTTCAACCCTCGATGTTGTGCTGTGATGACAGGCAATGGGATTTCAAATATTCATGCCATCCTTCTGCCTCTCTTGAGAATGTGTGGTTGCGGTTTTGATTTGCCAAAAAAATGAGGATATTGCTAATTGCAAGAGAGAGTGAGCTGGCTGAGGAAAATGGGTGAAGAGGACCCATGACCATCACGGGGAACTTCCAGCAAAGCAACCAGCATCGGTGCAAGTACCTGATTTCTATGGGGTGTTCTTCTGTAGGGTGTTTCTGAAATGATCAAGAAATTTAAAAGGGGGAAAAAATCATCCACAAATGAGATCAAAGGTCAGGGAAGGCTCAGAGGTGTATCTGCCATGACGATGTTCATGGCTAACTGTAGAAGGAGAGAGGGCAAGATGATTTAGAACAAAAAGAAAACTCCCCAGTGTCTGCTTCATTGTTTGTTTAAGTGCCGGCAGCCACGCATCATTTGACTGCTACCACTTTATAAAGGGAAAAGACATAAAAAATTGTGTCCTTCCTGACAGTGTATCTACTCTCTTTGTATCTGGCAGCCTGCCCTAGTAATGCTTCCAAGGCAAAACTTTAATGGGAAGCTGAAAATTATCCAGAATTTGGTTTATGTACGTTTCTAATGTTTAGCATTTAATAAAATATATCAGAGGGCATATGCTGCTATAATTTTTTTTAATGCTGTGGATCCCACTGAAAAGAAAATCTTTCTTCCCTGGATGACAAATTCTTTCCAACCCCTGTTTCACTGCAGCAGGCATTGCCATAATGGGACTGAAACTTATTAAGATCCATAGCAGGTGACAGGTTTGAAAAGAAATAGTGTTTTCATTATTTAAAAATTAATAATGGAGGGCTTTTCTGCTTTAGATGCTAATATGTGTCAGCAGCAAGGTAAAAGATGTCTTGGAAAGTGCTTTTTCTGTAGATGAAATGTATTGTAAGAAAACATGTTTTCCCATGTTGCAAGAGTAAGTGAAAGACAGACACTTTAATAGCATTTACATTCATATATCACCTTTCATTCCAAAAGAGGAACAGCTGATTACAGATTACCCCGGATAGGGGAATCACTGCACACCCCCCCCCCCCCCCGAAAAGCAGTCACCCCCACGAGAGGGATGTAGCAGGTGTTTAACAGCGTATAGCACAACAGCGTGGACAAAAAAGTCGCTGCCGGATGAAACATACCAGGAAATTATATGCGGGCGAGGAGGTTGTGTGCAGGCTAAAACTAAGCCTGGAGTTTGAATTAAAGAAAAACTGGCTCCAGAGCGTGCTCACCTTTTTCAGCCTGTGACTAAACACGGTCATGGTTAAATGCAGAACTTGGCTCGTTAATTTATTTTTCTTTTAATCTCGCGTGCACTTCTTTCTGTGCACCGCATAGCGTTTCCCCTCACGAAGGAGAAGCAGCCAGGCTCTAAAGATGAACCAAATCCCTAAAAGCGGGGCAGTGGAATTCAAAAACCAACCAGGGACCATGTCACTGGAAAGGTGATCCACCTGCTACTCTCATATGTATTTCCTTTCGCTTCTTTTCTTCCCTCTTTCACTTTTTCCCTCTTTCGCTTCCCATTATATCTCCTTTTTAAATGGGTTCTTACCCCATTTCATGCAAAGAGAGATGGCAGGGATTCTTTTTCTAGTGTTGAGTCACCTAAATGGGATGTCTGGGTATCCTCCTCAGGTCAGATACTCCAAACGAGGTGAGCCATCATGAAAAAGATTGGGTCCCTGCTCAACAGAAGCATCACAACAGATGTTTTGAGTTTTCGTTGTGCTGGTTGTTTAGGTTGAAATTTTGCAGGCCGTGTCGTTTGTTGCTCAGGCCATCAGTATGTAGTTTTGCTGCTTCTTCTGTAGGGATAAGGCACAAGATATTTGGAGCAGGACGTAGATTTCAGCTGGAAAGAACAGATGTTTCTTACAATAAAAGGTATCGGAGATGTTTTAGAATTATTTATGTAGATGATACCGCTTGGTATATTCCAAGCAATTACATAAAAATCCTGCAATTGTAAAACGCATGGCTAATTGCAAAGACAATTTTGTGCTCACTTGGCCTCTGGCTGCCTGGGACTAGTGAGGGCTGGTCTGTCAGGTCAGAGCTGCAGGGGGGCAGCAGGTTTTGGCTATACCCTTCTTTGCTCCCAGCACTGAGGAGTGCAGGAACCTGACACACTAACTTGCTGCTCCTGCTTTTTATCCATAGACGAGGTATTACTATGCTTCTGCACACTGGAACACTAAAAAGCAGGTGAACAAGCTACATCTCTGAGAAGGTCTGTTCTGAAAAGGACTGCACTCTAATGGCAATGACGTGCTAATCTTGGCGTCTTTTTTTCTGTAATCAATGACCGTATCTCCTAAGCTAGTTGCCAGTTCCAGTAATGACAAACTAATTTGCACTGATGACCAGACTTTGGGGATCTTCAAGTGTGCACACACTGAAATTCTTAGCAAAACCCCACATTGTAAGTGACTTTTTAAAAGGCATATAGGGAATCAATGGTACAATCAGGAACAGACAGAAACCCTGACTCATTTGTCACTTTCCTGGTGTGCTCTTAGCTGACGGATACCTGCCACCTCAATAACCCGTTCCCTATCCTAAGTGTTGTGTGCTTCCCTCAGGGAGCTGCATATTTAGTCTCTCTTAACTCCACTTCAGTACACATAAAATGTAATCAAAGTCAAGCTAATATCTATCAGGAAAGAATGAAATGAAAATTACAGCTAGGTACTCAATTTACAGTAATTGGTGATGTTACTGCTGTGCTTTCTGTCTTCCAATATGTGGCCCTTGCTCCAAGAAACTGCAAGCTTTGTTTGTTATTTTCCATTTTAGCTCTAGGAGGAATAAATACATCACCTGAAGGTAAGGAGTTTTCAAATACTTAAGAATGTTTGATTTTTTTAAATCCTGCTCTGGAAAGGCAGAATGCATGCAGCAAATAGGTAGAAGAAGTGTTACAGCTTCCTCCCAGAGTTCTTACCTTTCTTTAACTGCAGTTGGTTGTTTCCTTGCTTTGGCATAACTATGAGAAATGATCCATAAAATGTCTGTTCGCTCACCTTGTTCACATCACTACCTGCACTGAAAATTACCTCTGGGGAGGGAGAGAGAAGGAGGGAAAGGAGTCACAGCTCTCTTCAGCAGACACAGCATTGGTTCTGGTTTGGCTGTCACCATCACAAGCGACTGATCTGGAGCTAATAAAAGGGCAAAATTCCTTCCCCCCTCCTTCCCAGGAATTCCAGGTCCAATCATAGTGATAAAAGATCCACTCTAAAAAGGAAAGCTTTTAGTTTTTTGTGACAAACTGTGCCAAAATGTGGTTGGCAGCTTAACATCTTCCCCAGTGGTAATGTCTGGGACGTATTTCTGTGCGTTCAGTGATGAACTGATCTAATGCAACTCACGCCATGCAGTAGCTCCAACCTGTATTGGGAGTGGTAGGTAAATTGCTTTCATTTTGGGAAGGTTACCTGGTATTTTCAGTTCAGTTTATGGTCAGGAGTTTCTGTGGCTATTATAGAAATGTCCTTACTTTTTATTCCTCCCGCATAGTACTACAGAAATTCCGTCATGCTGCATTTCTCATCTGTTCATATAAGTGGGTTTGGTTTGGTTTTCTCAACAGCAGTGCTGCTGCATCTCACAGACTAAAGTGAATCTTTACCCCGCCAACACCAAGGAGGCAATTTTGGATTTTTATTCAAACTCTGAAATCTGAGTTTGGGAACAACAGAAATGAGGGTAGTGGTTTGAATGCTTGCTTGACTCTCTCCAGGTCCAATAACCTTAAAACAAACCACACGACAAGGAGGTAAATTACTGAATCTATGCTAGTGTGAAACCAACATTTGTTATTACAAGTTGTTATTACTGTTATGATTTTAATTCTTCAAAAATACACTCTCCAATTTACTCTGCTCTTCCTCATTGAGCCAATGATGATTCCTTTTCCATTTTTATCAAATCAAAGTTCCATTTGGCCAGGATTCCCATTGATGAATAGAGAACTAAGTTCAGAAAAGACTGAAGATCAGGAAAGTGACAATGAAAAGCATAGGATACATCTTAATATTGATGGCAGTTGTTTTGTTAATTATTATTATTCCTGTGACATTAGGTCATTATAACTTGCCTGTGTCCTTACTGTATTAAGAGAGATTCATGAGTTATATGTGGGGTGTTTGGCAACTATAACAGCAGATGAATCCACTTGTAGTTTCTTGTTTTATTAAATGAAGTGTGCAAGCTAATGTGAGGAGAGGTTATTTTTTACTGGGAAAAAGCATCAAGCAGTAGCAGTTGGTTATCACAATGAGAGTGATAAACCGTTTATCCTTTACAACTACTATTTTACTGTAACTTATCCCTTTTTTCCTATGCTATACTTTAAAAGATGTAGGTAAGTGTTAGCTAGGATCATTCATATGGACTGTTTGATAGGAGCTTTCATTGCAGGTTGTAAAGTCATCTGGTCAAAATGGCCGGAGGAGTTACAGAACGGTCTCCTTGAAGGTCAGACATACCCATCTGGCAGGTGAGAGAGGCCTCACCGAGTGATGAGTGGTGACACCAGTGGCAGGTTTTGCTTGGGGCTGTCTTACAACGTTAGGGGTCCTAAAAGTAGGCTATTGACAAACCTTCTCTTTGTAAGAAAAATAAGTATGAGCTCTTATTAGATTTTTTTTTAACTGAGGAAGATCTGTATGTTTTTGACAGTTCTGGTAAGGTGACAGTTCTTCTTTCCTAAACCTTTAAGAAAACACTGACAGTTTCCTGGAAATCTTTGCTACTTCTTAATATTTACCACATTCCAGTAGTTGCCTCAGTGCCTGCGCACAGGGGGTGCCAATGGGAACCAAAGACCCACAATTCTTGCCAGCTGAGAGTTATCAGCAGTGAGATGCCTGTGCTGCAGGGGAAGGAAAAAAAAAAAAAAGCAGTGGTTTTATTAGGTGAGAAGTTCTTTTCCTTTTCCCAGATTAGCAATCAGTCTGTCGTAAGACATTTCCATAAGATAACAACAGACCAAGTGTCCAGCGTGTCTTCTCGGAATGTCACTCTGCTCTAAGGCAGCTCGTGAGGAGAGGGGAAGCCCTTTGTGAGCTCTCTAAGCAACTGGAGCTGCGAAGCAATGTATTAGATCATGTTTATAGTTGTAATTGCTTAGTAAATGCTATAGGTACACTGAAGAGCATGCAAATAGTCTAATTCTCCACCATAAGTAAAGAGAGCTTGAGGTGTACCTGAAAGCCCAGTAATTCTCTGATGATGACTTCCAGAACACAGGCACTGCTGGTGCCTAGGGTCCTTCTTTAACTGAGTTGAGTGTCACTGCTAGCTGAAAGATTTGACTTCTCCCACTGGGCCAGGGGTGATAGAGAGGCCTCCTCATTTCTGCTCTGTGGCAAAATCTTTTCTATTACATCTGCTGTCATGAGGTGTGGTTCTGTTGAATATAGAGCCTCTTCAGACACAGAGCAAATCTTTTTCACACAAAGTTCCCCCGCTCTCCTTTTCTTCCTCATTGGTCCTGTTTGTGCCTCGTCCTTCTGGATCCTGGGACAGAGCAGGAGAGGTCTGTGGACTGGGGTTTTCTGTGTGTGTGACTGGGAGCTGAATTGCGCCTCGCTTCTACAAATATGTCAGTGAAATTATTTACAATCCCGTCTGCCTGCTTCAGTTCCTTTTACCCTCTTGGGAATGCTTCTGTGGTGTTTTACCTATTCTCAAAAATTCTTTTGGTTCTAGAGGCAAAATCTCTCATCTTGTGCAGTATGTTTCCCCTTGATCATTTATGTAGAAAGTCTTTTGATTTTTCTTAAGCTCCCCTTCCTTCCACATAGCTGTTGCTATCAGGTGCTTAGATACAGTGTAAAATCTTCTCTTCTCAAACAAATTTAATGCTGCTGAAAGATACTGGACTGGCAATATACAGAGCAGTAACCTCTATTCACAAAATGAGACCATGAACCTGGCATAGTTGCAAACTGAATTGCTGTGAAGTAGCTCGAGGTGATTTGGGTCGCTAAGCCACTGATCACCAGGAACTGGTCTCAAGACATACTCAGTCTTTTGGTCAGTCTTGGCCAATGGCAAAACAAGCATTGCTTTTGATTTTGGTTTTGTTTCGTGTTGTTTTAATGAAAAAATGTTAATGTTGGAACATGGAAGCTACTTTGATAGCATGCTAATTCAGTCGTTGCCTAACAGGCCCCAGCTCTGTGATAAGAAATGGGGAAATGTTATTGTCTTCTAATCATAAAATCATAGAATTGCTTGGATTGGAAAAGACCTATAAGATCGTCTAGTCCTATCGTTAACCGAGCACTGACAAGCCCCCCCCCCAACACTAAACCACGTCCCTAAGCACTACGTCTACACGACTTTTAAAAACATCCAGGGATGGGGACCCCACCACTGCCCTGGGCAACCCGTTCCAACGCCTAATGACCCTTTCAGTAAAGAAATTCTTCCTCATATCCAATCTAAACCTCCTCTGGAGCAACTTGAGGCCTGTTTCCTCTTGTCCTATCGCTTGTTACTTGGGAGAAGAGACCGACCCCCACCTGGCTACAGCCTCCTGTCAGGCAGTTGCAGAGCGCGATGAGGTCTCCCCTCAGCCTCCTTTTCTCCAGGCTGAACACCCCCAGCTCCCTCGGCCGCTCCTCGTAGGACTCGTGCTCCAGACCCCTCGCCGGCTTCATTGCCTTGCTGAACAAGGAATCTTCCTGCAAAATGTATTTCTCTGTAGTTCGCCTGCCATCGGTGGCAGACTTGAACAAAAATACTCCATCTTCTCCATTTGGATTGTCAATGGTTAGTTTTCCTTTCCTGGCATTTTTCAGCGCACCCGGTGTATGCTGGAAGCCAACACAGAAAATCCTGAAATGTTCTATGATTCCACGAAGCAGGGAGAACTACCACTGATTTGCAGAGTATGTGCTTGCTTCTTTCCTGGACCACGTACAAATCATCTTTATGTTTGCATAGCACTTACCAGAGGTCAACCCCAAGCTGAAGAAGCTTTAGCAAGCTCACACCCAGCAAGGAGGAGGTAAAAATGGTAGGAATAGCCTGCAAATGGCATCAGTGCAATCGGCTATCGCACTCCGAACTGTCTTTTCATCTTTGGTTTCCTGCAGGTGGAAGCTGTTGTCAGCAAACATGAAAAATCTATTAAACTTGAGTGTAGCAAATTGTGGGGGTTTTAATTTATGAGGAATAGAGAATGAGAGAAGGATCACAGTTTTCTCTTTTCAACTGCATGGACCGTACTGCAGTGCTAAAGCTGTGGATTGGCTCTAGGGAAGGAGGAGAGAACTCACCGTGGGCAGGATCCATTAGTAAACTTTGGCCTAGCGTCACTGCACATTTTTAACCTGTAATCGAATACTCAGCAGGGTATTAGATATGTTAGCTTTCATGATGCACTACCTTTCTTAGGCAATATACCATTTCTCAGTCGTGTGACTTTGTCTCCAAGGCAGCTAAAACTGGAGATTTACACAGTGATTCTGTAGACGGGAGTAAATCAAAGAAGGAGAAGAAAAACTCAAGATTTCTCTGGCAGCTTGATGAAATGCATGTTAAGACTAAAACTAAACTTAAAAATATCTCACTGCCCCCACTTGGTTCACAGGCACTGGCAAAATGTAACATCTTTCTCCGTTTCTCTTACCTTAGGTTTTGCTGACAGTTCCCTCATTTCTCGTTGACCAAAATGTTGCTCCTGCTTGTTCTGTATCACAGCACTGCTTTCATGTAGGCAGCAAAATAATTGGCAATGTTTGCATCTCACAACATGAAATTTGTCCTTGCAACAACATTTTTACAGTTAAATTTCACTTTGGTTAACTCTGCAAATATATTAGTGCTCCAAAATCTGATGTCCATCTTCTCAGTATCTTACAGAGGGCCCTGGGGGATCCTGGTGGAGTTCAAGATGGAATCGGCCTCATTCTTCTACCTGAGCATTTAATAATGCATTTGGTGGTAGTTACTGTGTGTTCCCTCTGCCCTCAAGATAGGAGTCGGCGTTTCTTTAAGTCAGAAAAACGTGCTGGCTTCAGGCTGGCTTTCAAAATACATGCTGCAGTGGTAATAGAGCCCCGTTACTCAGGTCCTGGCTCCAGCGGCACACAAGGTTTTTTTCTTGTTGGGTGGGACAGGAGATGAGCAATGCCCCCGCAAATCAGTTCTGGAGCAAAACGTGAGCTGGCTGCCCCGGCGGGTGAGGTGTGGGCACGTGCAGAGCATTTGCGGCATGCTGCAAAACCGCAGAACCACAACCTCCGCCTGAACTGAAAGTTAGCTGATTTTGGCAGAGAATATTGCTAATCTGCCGCCTTGGATTTTCATTTTTTGCACCACATCTCTGATCTGTTTTCTGAGGGAAAGATAAAGGCAATTAAGTAAGGTTGGTGGGGGTCCAGTCTCTCTTTCCAAGCCATATAAGAGATCATGATTTTTTTGCTGTTTACTTTTTTCAAAGAAAAATATTTCAAAATAGAGCCTCTGATTTACAGTGGGAGGCTTAAGATGAGACATGTAAGAAGCATCATACCCAGTACACAAGTTCCTGCCTATCAAGATGAATGTGTGGGTTCATCCCACAGAGAGGTGTAGGAGCCCTTGGGAAGCACGGAGATACCGCGGCAAGTTCCTCACTGCCACCACGAGGGGCCAAGCTTGGGACAGCAGAGAGTGTGGTGGCTTAGGGACTCCAGGGAACCAGCACTGACTTAGGCTTTATGCCATGTGTTTTGCCACATACGGCTTTGCACAGCTAAGCCCCAGGGTCCACGAAGCGCAAAAGCTGGCTGTAAGCATTCAGCTGCAGCTCAGGACGTGCCTGCCTTGGGATCTTCTAGGATGCAAATATGCTGTACGTTCATGATGCTGTTGGGCACAGCAGCAGTAACGCTCAGTGATACACGCTCCCGATTTTGACGATGCTTCCCTTCTGAAAACATGGGTCTCAAACTATTTACCAAAGCATCCAGCTTGGTAAAAGTCTGCCAGGCAGGAAGGAGGGGGAGAAGGACTGCAATCCTGAGCCCGTCAGCAACTAAGAGAGAGGAGTTTAAAACCCAAGGTGAAAAAAACATTGCAGTGCTGTATTGCATGACTAAAAAAGGAGACAAACATCATCAAACACCCACAGTACATTTATAGGCTTTATTTTAAGTTTTGTAAAGTGGATTAGAGACATTTGTGTTCATTAAGGAGATTAAAACCCTTTTGCTGGAACTCAAGTGTTTCATTTAAAAAGTTCGAGCTTTATAGGTGGTGAAAGAGCCGTAAACAGAGCAATGAAATGGTCAGAAAAAAAAATGTCAGTTGTGTAAACTGCTTTAAAAAGAGCAAGAGCATTTCTTTTTCTCAAATCCCTATTTAATGGATTAATGTATTATTAAAAAAGATAGATGATATACGTGGATGTGAAAAAGCCCTGGGACTAGGAGTTCTCCCTTGTCTTTCTCTCCTACTTAACTATAATTTGTCTCCCAGTAGCATTTAGAGGCACTGGCTGAGACCGAGACCTCTGTGAGCACTGTGAAGAGGCAGTCCCAGCCTGGAGAAGCATCACTGCGAGTGGAGCAGCGTAAGTGAGGGCGGGAAAAAGGGAAATAGGGCCTCCTATTTAAAAGTGGGCATGACGGTTCAGGCATGCCTCATGTGAAGTTGCAGAGCTTGAAGCAACCCCTTTTGTTTTGATGGCTAGTATGGGCAGGGCTACTAGGAATCACCTTGTTGTCTTACTGTTTTATTCCCTTTCCAGATCATGTTTTCTCTCTCCTCTCCAGTTTCCTCCACTGTATCCCGCTCTTGCTCTGCAGTTTCCCTTTCCCTGGTTCTCCTTCCCTCCTCTCTCCACGATGTCCTGTCTGTAGCACTCAACTGCCTGCACTTTCCCTTCAGAAGTTGTCAGCCTTTTGCTATTCCACTATCGCCTTGCCATCCACCCACTCCTGTGGCACCTTTTTAGTATTATTTGGCAGTTTTGAAAAAGGGCTTATGAAATAAATGACATTAATAACCTGAGCATGTGAGTAATTTGCTAAAGATCTTAATTACCTGACAAAAATAAGCTAATCAGGAAGATTCAGTAGGGATTAATTGTGTTGGGAAACCTGGGAAATTTTTTCCATTTTCTGCACCTGGCTGGACCTTCCAAATGAGCTAGTAGGTGCCTTTCCAGCAGGCATGGGAAATTATAGCTTAAAACAGATTGGCATTAGAAACAGGGTACTTGTTTCTCTTTCTTAAAAATGAGGGCAAAAGAGGTATGTGACTACAGCCAAGTTACCGCTTTGAGAAGCGTTTGTTGTAAAAGGTGCCGAACTTCCTATAACACTTATTGCAGCAGAGTTAGACCATGCACTGTTCGTTAACGGCGCACCCGTGGGTTATGCCACACCAAGGTATCATTCTCCATGAATCAAGTCTCTGAGCAACTAACTTGCTTAGAAGCTACTTTCAGGGAGCTGAGCTCGGGTAAGATGCAGATCTGAAATGACATTATGGCGCTTTACGTGGCCCATGAGTCCTGAAGCGTGGATCTGACAAGCCTAACAAAAGGTAGCTCTGTAATTACCTCCCGCCAGCCCCAGCCCTTCTTCATATAGGATTTAGTCATCATTTCAGTGTTGAAACTGTTTCCTTTCACATGTGTGTTAAGAAATAGATGCAAGCCGGGATATTTTGCAGGTGCTTTTGAAAAGCAATTTTTAATTTTTTTAACAGGATAATAATATAATTGTGGCAAAAGAGAGGATGAGCATGAGATTTCTAGAGTATTTTCCTGCTCTAAAGCACAGGCTCCCTCTGAACAAATCACCAAATCTCTTAGTCCCTGAATTAACCCTCCTTCAAAAGAGGAATGAAGTATTCCCTTTTCCATGTAGCGTGCCTTGTGTACCTAAGTTGTAAACTTGTTGAAAAACGGTCTGGCATTTGTCACTCCCTCATCTCGTACCTCATTTCTGTAATGAAAAGGGGAAATTGTATTAGAGTAAGGAAAATCATACCCTCTAAATGTTATTCTTTCTTTGCTTCACTTTTAATTTTCATGTTAAAATGGTCTCCAGCCCTCCTCCTGATGGCTGCGCATTTAAAATAAAAGCACAGATCCTCACAGCTCTCTCCAGTAAGAAGGAAAGACTCTGGGCCAAATCTACCCTGGAATTAAACCAGGGATATGCCTGTTGTTCATCCTGCTGCTTTTGCAAAGTAGGTTTCTTTTTGCCGTTTTTTTGCAGTTATTCCCAGGGATCTTCTACTGCGGGTCACAACCATATGCCAGCTCAATGGTCCTTCAGTTTATTTTTGTCTTCCTGCAAGGTAACTATTCATCCATGGAGTAATTTCTTTAAATGAGGCATTTTAATCCAAATTGCCAGTTAATACCTGCAGGGCCAGCTTCCCTCCTGATCAGCCCTGGAAATTAAGGGAAGCTTTGAATGCTGCTGTAAAGTTTTGCTTGCAAAAATTCTGAAGGACTTTTGAAACACAGAGCAAAATTGGTAGGGCAAGCGCTGAAGCTCTGGACAAAATGCCAAATTGTAGGGGGGGCGGGGGGCGGAAAGCGAAGTGCCAGATTAACTTTGTGTTCCGGTCTCTCAGGTTGTGCGGGTCTGGGTTCGGATTCTGAAGGACGCTGTCAGTGAAAATGAGGCAGGGGTCTCACTGCACTGTACTTGTTCATTAATGTAAAATGACCAGTGTTACACTCTTTTGCGCCTTTTCCTCTTAAAGTGATTGCCTGGTTGTTATCTATGGTACCCTAAAACTGAACGAGCATCCCACTTCCTCTAACTGGTGTGTTTATATAAAGACAGCTACTGTAGTTTCCAGTTAAACTTGAAGGGAATAGGGCAAGGATCTGTCAAATTATGTCTGTGCAAGTGTTATTTCCTTTGAAAACCTAGGCCAGACATTCGGACCACCACCTGGACAGCCTTCCGTATCAGAGCACATGTGGAATTTGAGGGGAAACTTCCCTCTGTGTATGTATGTGGCTTTGACTTACTTGTAAATACTAATGGATCCCAAGTGCACAAACAATCTCTTAACTAAGTGTATTACAAAGAAGAATCATACAAGTCTTTTATTACGTTTTCCACTGGACCTGCAACTGAATCAATAGGATCCTCTTCAAAAATTAGAAAGACATCCGGTAAAGCCCAGTGCAGTGATTCTTCTAAATGGTGGTGGTTGTCCCTATGCCATATTGAAGGAGAAGGAAAGCAAATGGACAGAAGCCAAGTTCAGATAAACAAACTAGCCAAACCCTTGTCCTGTTGCTCTGTTGGATCTCATGCCTTCTGTAATGTGAGGAGAGAAAGCTCCTGAACTTTATTGGAAGTATTTTTAAGTTTTTAAGCCTGCGGTCCTACCAAAAAAATCTGTCTCCGTTTCCCCTGCTATTTCCCACGCTGTACAGCCTCTTCCATCTGCCAGCAGATGCAGTTTAGCAGTCAGCTAGATTAAGGAATTACTACCGGGTAGAATTAAACAAGAAAAATAACACCTGTAATTAAAAAGGCTGTAAGTTACCAAGCAGTGCTGTACAATTAAAAATGTTAGTAATTGTCATTGTTCTCTAGTCAGTCTTCTCAGCTTGTTCCTTTTAGCTTTATTAGAAAAATTTATTTAGAAAAATACAACCACCTGTTGATAACCACTGCATAGTCTAAGGACTTTGCAACCATCAGATGGGGGGAGTTTAAAGCTGTTTATATTTTCTTATAAATAAGCAGAAGCCACGTCACAATGCCATTCCATTTATTGGACTCAACCTTTAAGCAATCTGTCCATAATTGGACTAGAAAATGTTCAGAGCAATTTGCCAGGCACCTATCTGGGACAGTAAGTATCCTGAATAAAATATGATTGTTGTGCTCTGAGCACCAATAATAAGCAGAGCACTGAGTGTTCTTGCTTTTAAAGCAAAATATAATTGTTTTTGGAATACGTGCATTTGAAAAAAAACCTCTGGGTACTTTAACTGATTATAATTTATTATTATATTTTGACTCTGGGATAATGCAAGTTACATAATGCAACTATGAGAAAGGGATGGGTTAAAGGGAGATTGTAATTACACGCAAAATTGAAAAAAAAATCTTATCATACGTTTTCTGTCATACCAATTAATTTAGCTGCGGTTGTACAAATTTGTCTTGGTTTGGGCTGGGACAGAGTTAATGGTCCTCCCGGCACCTGGCACAGCGCTGTGTGTTGGGTTCGGTCGGAGAAGGGTGTTGGTAACACCCGGATGGTTTCGGTTGTCGCTCAGTCG
>JAVKLA010000093.1:12480055-12497468 GCA_034782735.1 Sagittarius serpentarius | reverse complement strand
TATCTCAACCCACGAGCTTTACTTTATTTTCTGATTCGCGCCCCCATCCCAGGGGGGGGGGGGGGGCAGTGAGCGAGCGGCTGCGTGGGGCTGGGTTGCTGCCGGCGGTTAAACCACGACAGAATTCCGCCTTCTAAAATGGCATATTAGCTCAGGATGGTTAAGAGATGATTGCAGTTTTCCTTAAGAGTTTTGCACAATACGGAAGTGCTGTAAAACCCATCCAAATTTTCACAGAGATTTCATCAGGTTCTGACTTTTATTCACTCTTTCCCCCCTCCACAAATATAAATTCAGTTATAGTACCTGTGCAGATGGCTGAGACTGACCACCATGATATGTATGATTCATTCAGTCCAAGCTCTAGCTGAGGATGGCTAACGGAGAGCTCTTTTTAAGCCTTCCTTACTACCCTGTTTTACTGTGAAAAATATCAGTCTCCTGCCTTTTATTTAAAGTTTAATTAAACATACTTTTATATTGGATATTTCTATAACCTGCAGGTATTTATTTTCTAAGATCTTTAAGACATGGCCCACTGTGTGCATCCTAACAACTCAATGCTTTCTGTCACTGTCTTTGTATCTTTGATTGCTGCAACGCTATTTATTTTCTTTGTTCTCAACAAATACAATCATTCCCCAAACTGCTGCTGCAAAGGTCTTTTGTCCAATCCATCAGTTGACTTTGTTATATTTCTCTTTGCACCCTGGTGTTCCGTCTTCCCTACCCTGTAATTCGTACGTGGCTTTCAGACATCCTACCTGCACCCACCCGGTGCCTTGAGTCCAGTTCCCGCTTCGGACCACTCACAAGTAACTCAGTCCACACATTAGACTTCCAAACAAGTATATTCATACCTCCTGTCATCAACAGGCCTTGGGAGGAATCCCTCATAAGCTTCTGCTGATTTACCTCTTTATTTGCCTTCAGGGACCTCTTTCAGGCTAGTGACTTTCTGTACATTGGAAATGGCAAGATCCATTTTCCCCTCGGGGCGAGCCGCACATTCACCTCCAAAGGAGGCGTGTGCACGGGCAGTTCCCAGGGTTCGGTTACTGTGCTGGAAATCTGCCCTCCAGCTTGTCTCACCGTAACTTGTTCATACAGCCACAACCATCAAGCTTCACCTGTCGGCCTCACGTTTGCTTTGAGCTAGGCTCATGTCTCTGGTTCTCCCTCAGTTCACACGCTGCAGTGCAATGTTTAAACCGAAAGGAGCTTTCTGAGCAGTTAATTATTTTGCCGTAATGTTTCTTCTCATTTTTTATCATAACACTTTTTCCTCCAAAGAAAACCTTAGAGGGAAATGGTACAAAGTAAAACTAAATGCTTTCCATTGCTGAAGCAAGGAGTCTGCAGTGAAGCTTCTGCTTAACAACGTAGAAAATAAGAAAGCATGTTTTATTCTATCGTATATTAAAATTAAGGGAATGAGGGCCTCATTTGCCTAAAGATTGTGTATTAGTATTCACCTGGTGGCAAGCAGTCTTAATCTCACACCATTAATGAAAACAGAAGCTCATTAAATAGTAATTCTTTTTAATAGCAACAGGAGCCTGGGTTTGAGCAGCACCGCTCTAAGTTTCCACGTAAATTGTTCCTGATGATCAGCAGTAACAGAATTTCTTGTACCTCTCCCAATGCCTAGGAGCTTTCATTCCGCATGTAATCACTTACTAATGTCAGACAGGGAAAGAGCCTTGCAGACAAGGGAAAGAGGTTTCACCGCCAGATTTCTGATGGTAGAAAACAGGAAAGAAGCTGTTGGATACGGAGCAGGTGAAGTAATTCTTGAACAGGGGAGAACTGTTCGGAGACAGAAGATCTTTGGGGGCCGGTGAGTGTTCTTGGCTTTTGGCCAGCGTTGCAGTGGTCTTGAAACAACAGGAGACTTGTCGAATTTCTCTGCTTTGGCAACTGCTGCTCGGCCCCTCATTAACAGACGTGCCAAGCCAGCATCCTGTTGGTTATCGCCCTCTGGCCATTGCTAGGCCCTCCCTTCCCCCCGGACGATGTAGTCATTCGCTCCGCCTTGCTGCTGGGTAGGCTGGTTGTCAGCGCTGCCTGCCTGTTCACGTGTTAAAGACCTGAAGTGATGGACAGGGTGCTCTTACGCTCGTTTCAGATCCACAGCTGAAGTTCCCATTCCGTTTCAAATGCTATAGAATGTTCTTTGCTCTCACTATAGTCCTCATCTGTCCCACTGCTTTGCATGGCACAAATCACTACCTTCATTTCACGCAGCTGAGTTACTTGTGGCTCTTCTGATGAACAACTTCAGGCCGTGTGGCCCCATTCCTTATTTAACATTATTCTGTTCGCTCCCGCACTATTTCCTCTGTTAGGGATGTCGTTGGGCCAGGCGTTGTTTGGTTTGGGTATGCGTGGGGAAGATTGCTTAGTGCTGCTCCTTAGACATGGTTAATTCAATTACTGCCAGATTTTCTAGGCGTCTGGACATTGCTATATATAGTTCTTTAGTAATAATATTATCAATTATTTAAATTTTAATTAGTGCTTGCATTAATTACATGATCCTTTACTGCAGGGGGGAAGAGATCTCAGTTTCCACAGTTTTATGACCATGGTTTGTCCTCAGAGGCCTAAGTTTTATTTAGCATCAAATGGCATCATTGCTAATACTCATCAAATAGCCGTCATCGTACGGGTATGCTTCTGTGGGTACTTGCTGTCTGAGGACGTGGCTTCTCTAAGAAGTTAGGAAAGGTTTACGTCACTTGACTGGCCTCCAGTGGATGGGAGCTGACACGCGCCTAAACTCTGTCACGAGGGTTTTGTCCTCCCTACTGCCAGTCCCGACACAGGTGCCACTGGGATCCCTAGCAGCAAACCTGGTGGATGTTTATCCTATAAGGAGCATAGCTGCTCTCCGATTCCTTACACCCCGCCAGCCTGGTGCCCGGCCTGCTGGCAGGGCTGGGCAGGGGAGGGCTGTGGGAAGGTCCTGGGGGATTATGTGCTTACTTGCTTCAGAAGGATCCTCAGAAGCATCTTTCCGTACAGGAAGCCAGGATCTGAACTCACAGTACTGAAAGCAGGAGCTGAATCCTGGTTTAGCCTGCCAGATGAGGCAGCTGTCTAACAGAAAACCTGGCTGAGAAGGGTTTGTGAGAAGATGAGAAGGTGGTTAGCGTGACATCCCAGTAATGACCCTCGTTAGCTCTTCTGTACTTCACTCTATTTGCAGATTGCAGATAGCTTTTTACAGTTAAGATTTGCATCGGTATTCATACTTCTGCTGTGTTATTAGCTATTGCAGTTGCTTTGGGTGACAAAATCTTCTTCTGTGTTTAGCACTCGCTGTTACAAGAGGTAGATTACTACCCTGTCATGTACAGCAGGCAATACTGTGGTCAAATGCAAGGTATACATTTTCACTAAGTGTACTATTAATGTTCCTGAACTGTATAAAAATTGGGTTTGTTATAGCACGCATGCTGTGGGCCTTTCTGTCTGTGACTGTATCAAGCCAGTGGTTTTTGTTTGGGCAGGTTTTTTTCCAGCAACCAGTGTTAAGAGTTTTTTCGTCAAAATGGGATGTAATGAAGATTTTGATTTCTTCCTTTCTTTCTGCCACCACATTCTTCACTAACTGCAAGGGTTTCGATGCTCGCTGTTTTTTCTTTTGTGCACTGCTTTGCAGTTTGAAAATGGAGTCTGCCCGTAGATAAAGCAGCAGGGGGAAATAAAGTTGCTTCATATTTTCTCTGCATGGAGCGCAGAGAGTAAAATGTTACCCATAGACGGCTAAATCCTGCTGGAAGAAAGGATTTTGTCCCTTCAGTCCGGAGAAGGCGAGCGATTCGTCCTACCCTGGTTGTCCTCTTGCCTACAGCGCGCTATTTCACTGCAGCAACCACCTGTCGGTACTTCAGACTGAGAACAGCTTTTTGGCGTAACTGAACTAAGGTGACAAGTTAAAAATAATTTCAATTACAGCTACTCGGTCTGGGGATTAATACGAAGGGTGGATTTACGGGGACAACACTAAAGGAGCTTCCCTTCTGTTCCTCGCCATTACTTACCCCTCGCCACTTCATCCCTGCCCAGCCACGTGGTACAAGCAGCGCTTGTGGGCAGCCTCTTGTCAGCGCTACCAGTGCATCCCCCACGGGTGACTGACCCCCGTCGGTTCGCACAGACTCTCTGTATCCCATCTCTGTGATGCTATGTAATGGCATGCCTCACCCACGGGGCGATACGTTTTCGTTACCCAGGTACTAACACTATTTATGAGAAAATAAAAACTAATTCTCTTTTCCTTTATTTTGTGATGATAGTCATAGGGCGTCTTTCCTGGAAGCCGCAACCAAGTTGTTCTTGCTATGAAAACACCTGTAATTTTTAGGGCTAAATAAAAACAGCGAAACACAAACCCAAGCACAAACATAGACACAGGGAAAGGTGTGTCAGCAGTGGGCTATCTTCTGACACAGTGCCCCACAGAAAGGAATGAAATGTGTCCCGGATGTATTGGGAGGGTGGGGGTGGGGGGGGTGTCATCTATATAGTAACAAAAAACAAACAAAAATTAGGATTTTTCAGAGGATCTTTTTGCACATACTAACAGAATTTTGTACTTTAGTTTCACTGGATAAATCTCTGGTACCTTGGTTTGGTCAGACCCAACCAAAACAGTAACAACAAAAACTTGAAGGGGTCTGGCTGAAAAAAATCTGGTTTGGGCAAAATAGCTTTCAGTGGAAATCTGAACTTTGCGTGGAAGCACGTGCTTTTCAGTACAATAAAATAAAAAAAATTAGTCAAAGTCCCATCTTTCCTCCAAAAATGGTTGCAATAGTAGATGTTGAACAAATCCTGTTTCAGCTGCCCGGAGCTAGTGATGATCATAATCACAAAGGGAATAAGAACATGAAGGAATACTCACAGCATCCTAAAATTGCTTTTGGACAGATTTTGTTTTCTCCTAAAAATCTGCATTTCCTGGTTCTGCTTCTGCGTGAGGTCAATGGCTGAATTCCTACTAATTTGAATGGGAACCACAGCCTACTTGATTTGTGATAAAAACGGAACCGTAATACAACTGTAGTGTTACTCCCTTCCTTGTCAGCTAGCAGTGGATGTTGTTGTGACCCATTCCAAGTCCTTTCTTGGTATGTAAGATTTAAACAAAATGTCCAGCAGTGACCTAGCAGTTTGGGGGTGGTGTCTCCACAATACTCACATAGGTTTAAACTGCACTAAATGCTTCAGAGGGGTTGCGGCACTCTGCCTGCCTGCAGTAAGACATGTTGTTTTATAACCAATTACATAGGGTTCATGTTTACGTGCAATAAAACCGTGCATTTTACAGGCGTGGCATTAGCTCTTTCATGTGGTCACGGTTTACATTATTTCTGCAGAAATACGTGATACACTGCGATCCACAGAGCACTGTACACATCCATTAAATACTGCATGAACGCCAAGACCACAGGGAACATAAAATATTGAATCTGAGCAAATAGATAGCTCGGAGTAGGGGAATGCAGAGCTTTTCACCTGTAGGTCACCAGTTAAAAAACCAGCTCAGATTAGCGCCAACGCCATAGCAGACGTAACTTGGCAGGTGTTCATCGGCTGAAATGAATTACGTCCTCCAGCTTCTGCTGGACAAAGGGTTGTATCACACGGGCCGTGGTCGTGGCACCCGTAAGACAGAGGACTGTTTCCATAGAACAGCCAAGGTTTAAAAAGACTTGGGGACTGTGAACTTCCCAGGCATGTCTAGGACTGGGTCAGAGTTTTAAGACTGGAGAATTGCACGGAAGTTTTTCTTCTCTCCGCCGAAAGAAGCCGTTTTCTTTCTCCGGGAAGGCTGGGCTGGCACTTCTTACAGGGAGTATGAGAGACAGTGACGTGACTGCACAGCCCACCCCCAAACACTTTTCTCTGTTGCCCACCGGATCTTTTCCCAGGACAGCGCACACCTCCTGGGGCTTTCTGCTCCGTGCCTCCTGCTGTGGAAGCCTTTCTGAACCAGTCCCACCCCTGGTTCTTCTTTGCTCTTCTCCCACCCTTTTGCTCTAGGTTTTGTAGCTGTTCCTGCTGGCGAGGGAGCAGTCCGTGATGTGTTTCTGAAGTTCAGGAAACGTAAAGCGGACGTTCTTATGACCTTGACCGAGAGGCCCACGAAGAGACTGTTTCCGTAAGGACTGCTCTCTGTGGCTCCCAGCTGGACTCATTGTTATTCATTCCTCATTTGCCTGATCTATGAATTCCTTACTCATCTCTTCAGCACAAAAGCAGAGTATCTGACTGATACCATCTTTACTGACTTCATCAGAGGATCTCTTTGATATGAATATATCCTTATCTGTATCTGCATCTGTCTTCGAGAACACATCTGGCTTATTGCAGTTCTTCTGTGGATGCCATTTTGTAACAAACAAAGCTTGCTTTCCTCCAAATCTCGACGACGGTAACAATATAGCTGTCATATATCTTTATTGTGGCTGCAGAAAGCCCGTCCTTTAGGCTGTAATGGAAAGGTTAGAGTACTGGTATCTAATAGAATAAACTGCTGTGATCTATGAAACCTATGGATTTTGGAAAGTGACAAAAATCTGTGCTAATTGATCTCCCACTTGATAATGGGGAAGCTGAAGGCACAGCCGACACTAACAAGTACAGTTGCTTCTCTGAAGGTCCTAATGTCGCAGAAATGCATGGGATTTAATGTCCCTAAGACACAAATAGAACTGGTTCCTGAAAACACCTATGAAATCAGCATTCCTCCTTGGGTGAAATAAGTGAGGGTTGTTGATCCATAGGCAAGGGATCGAGACTGGAAGACAAATAGTATGAAACGTGGGTAGGAGGAAGCTTTGGGCTCCCAGCTCCTCCCGTCCCTTAGTGACTGACAGGCAAGAGCAACGCACCGTGTCTTACGTCCCTCAAAGACAGCTGTTGAAGCTCTTAGTTGTCACTGAGGTCTGGGCTGAGTGGGAGCTGGAACCCTGCATCTCTTGGCACAGCAAGGCACTGCCTCTGCTACGTGCGTTCAGAGGGAGCAGAGACTTCTGCGCAGCGCCGCGAGGCTTGTAGAGGGGCAGAGGAGAAGACCCCACCTCTGTGAAAGCACCGAACCCACATCCCGCCCCAGCGGCAGGATGTCTTGCGTTTGCTGGCGCGTAGGTGGGTGCCTGTGGCGGTGCTACTTTCCACTAAATGGTGAGGCTAGCTGCAGCTAAGTAGGGCATTTATTTTGCTGCCCTAGAAAAGAAGCCCTGTTTTCCAGGAGCTTGTGAGCAAGCCTGACCCCCCTCTCATCTGCCGGCTCTGTGGGGTGCAAGCAGCCTGTTGGGGACACAGCTGCAGGGGAGCGCTGGCTGGCGCGGGAGGGAGCACGCGTCGCGCCGTAGGGCTAAACCTCTGCTTTCCCCTGCCCGCCCCTTGGCGTGGGAGCAGCAGGAATCTCCCCCTTGGTTCTTCAGACTGCAGGGAGGGGTTGGTGAAAACGCAGGTGAAGGTGAGGGAGGTTCAGGTGCCCTTACGCAGCTGAGTAAGGGCATTTCGCTAATCACTCCTGTCCTTTTTATGTGAACCCGCATCTTGCAAACCTAGAAGAAGTAACTGCACGTTGAAAAGCCGTGAAGGAAAGGAAAAGCGCATCGGAGATAGGTGACACGTGGATTTTGCCAGCCCAGCAACCTGGGTTTCGTAGGGGACTAAAAATCATCGTCAAAACAGCTGGCTTATTTACTCTGCCATGCTCATCAGCAAGAGAGGCTATTCCAAGTCCCGGCTGCAAAACAGCTTTTTTTAAAAACTGCAAAACTGCTACACCTGTAGTTTGTGTCTGTTTTGTGGCTAAAAGTCACATTTGTTTAACGACTAGGGGGAGAGCTGGGGGAGGTAATGGCAAAACCACATTTGATTCCTCTTTTTTAACTGAGCCTGGGCAGGCAGAAATGGACACCTCTGCTGTTGATTGTAGAGCGGATACACAGTGGCACAGAGCACTTTGGCACCTAGTACATCCGCTGCTTGCCTAAATTTACAAGCAAATGAAATTCGTGAGAGCACTACAAGGAATTCTGAGTGGATCCCATTCCTCTGCTATAAGGTCATTATGCAGCACAAAATTAGGCGGCCTCAGCTAACAGCCGATGTCACCAGCACACACGAGCCCTAAAAATAGCGCAGGCTGGAGGAAATTCCCCCGTTATGTTCCAGATTGTCCGCGGGAGTAAACCACCACCAACACAAAGGTAATAAAACATACAACTGGGAGAGCATAATCTGACTTGCAGATGTAGCCTGTCGCTGCAGTATAGAGGCCCCTACTGAACAGAAAGCCGCATCTCTCTTCGCTCGCTGCGCGCCGCTCTGCAAAGCTGGCGCAGCCGCCGGAGCTGCGGCGCTGCGGCGCGCTCCCCGCAGCGCCCTGCCGAGAGGCTGCGGCCGTCCTGCGGGAGAGGAGATGCTCGCCAACGCCTCCCTGTGCAGCAGGTCAACGGGAGCTTATTAAGTAGCATATGGTTTTTAAATGGGGCGGGAAGAAAGCGGGGATACTTGTTTGGATGTCGGAAAATGCATTGTTGAAGAGAGCTGGCAAAAAAAGAGGGCCTCTAGAGACAGGAATAAAGGGAGAGATGTTGCTCACTGGGGTTTAGAGAACAGAGGATGGCAGGAATGCATTCACCCCTCTTGCAAGGAGCTCTCCTTGCGGCGTGAACTCTTGATTACACAGATTTCTCTGCAAGTTTGGGAGTAGAAATGACAAGCTTTAGGCAGTAATTCAAAATGATTATCACATTCTTGCTTCTTCACACCAGCATCTTGGTTTTGACACCGGCGTTGCTGAGCTGCTGAGAGGCAGCAGATGCCCAGGCCCTTGCACCAGCTCCGGGTGGAAGAGGAATTAGGCTACCTCCTAAGTGGGCATTTTAATTGTCCTTGTTTTAATTACAGATGCTCACCTGTGCTAAAATGAGGTGGTCAGAGAGCACCCTGGGAAGCCTGGTATTCTTCAAGGGGTTTCACCTGCAGCAAAACCTGACTCCTGGCACAAACGGGTGCTTGCAGGACTGAAACCACCAGCAGTGGGGCTTCAGCCTCTCCTTTGTCTCGTGTGACACGTTCGTCCTGAGAGGCCTCTGTGGAAGAGCCCTTCTCCGCACGGAGCCAACGCCATCGGCATCTGCCTTCCCAAAAGGTACAGAATTGCTTCGGTGCGATGGAAAGCATGAAAGCTAGTGTGTAGTAGTGCCATTTTTTCTCTTCTGTTGAAACAGATCCCTTTTAAAATGGAAACCGAGGTGCAAACCCTTCTTTTGAAAGAAATGAATTATTTTAAATACCTTAAGGAAATTTCTTCTCCCCTTCTTCCGCTAGTAGAAACAATTCACTTAATTATATCTGAAAACAGAGATAGTCCTTATTTGCCTCCTGTGTCCCAAGAACGTTCTAGAGTAAACTTTGCAGTTTGTTTTGGTGGAAAAGGAATTGTCCGGGTCCTCCCTTCAGTCATGTTTTCTTTATTTACTAACTTGTACTCTGGGAGTGTTTAAGTTCACTTGAGGCTACCTAAATCTGAGAAAACTCATTGTGTATCTGTCTGAATAATAGATGCTCTTTCAGAAGACATCAAGGAATGTTTTCAAACCTTTTTCATGTGAAAAATGTTTTGATATTTTTCATTGAAACAAAAAGCCAAACTTCGTTCAGCCTGAAACACAGTATTTCTTTATGTGGTGTGTATTTTAATTCCAAGTAAATTGATACAAATTTTGAAGACGTTAGAATCAGAAAATCAGTAGGTTTCATTTTGAATATATCTTTTCTTGTGTTCACTACCTTTGCTAAAGGCGTTGAATGTCTTTTTTTCACCAATGAAATCTTCAGAGGAACTACTTTATTAAGCCTTGTGTCTTAAAACTTTTTAAACTTTGTAGGTAATGTTTCTTAGTAGATGGGGCCGTAGATCATGAACTCCTTTGGGTAGAGATCAATTTCATTTTTGAATCTGGATCAAGTTGGTTGTTCTGATTAAAATGGGAAGGAAACTGGGAAAATACTTTTATCAGCTTCCTTTACGTGCTCACAACCACCTGGAAGGTGCATCCTCATCAAAAACATGTTCTTTGACAATACTTCAATCTCTTCTTAAAAATTTTCTTCAGCGATTAACAGTTATGAAATCAATAATTCTATCTATGCACAAAAAAAAGGTTTTAAAAATTATTTTAGGATTTTTTTTTTTCATGACTGCACGTCTCCCAGAAGAAAATTCAGGGATAAAAGAAATGATAGGATTTATTAAACATCTAGGTTTGAATTCTCCTGCTGCTCGTTCACGGAGATGCTGATGAATGTTTCACACAAAGCCTCTAACAAAATTATACTGTTTTGACTATCAGAAAGTAGTGAGATGAAAATTCTGTTCTCCTAAAAAATTTTCAGCTTTACGTTAGGAAAAAAAATATTGGCGCGGATAGTTGCTGTAATGCTTTTACTTCAGAAGCATTGCTTTTATACTGTAGTTTGTCTGTAATAGTGTGCCTACACGTTAAAGGTGTGGAAGATTTAATGATACATAAAAGCTGAGGTGGGGTGATAAGGACAGAAAGACTGATAACCACAGTTGTTGCTCTTCTGAATTGTTGGGCTTAATGGACTTTATATTTTGAACAATGGATGGCAGGCAAATAATAGAGTGTGACACAATGTCCAAACAGTTTCCCTGTAGTGGCCAGATAAGCTAGAAATGCTGGTAATGCGATCTGTGGGGTTTTTTAATTGACTTTTCATGAATAAAAAAGCAATTAGAAAAGGGAGCAGAGAATTTTTTAAGAATAATGACTGTCAGGACTTCAAAGAGCTACCGCACTTTTCAACTTTGAAGGAAAGTAACATTTTATAACAAAAAGCAGAAGAATAGGGAATTTAATGCCTGTTCTGGTTGAATGATGTTTTGTAGTTCCTAGGCTGCTTTAATAGTTAAATCATGCTTACCATTTTGTGTTAGGCTGAGCTATGAATGTTAATAGTGGTTTAACCCTCCTGGAATGTCAGTTACTGGCACGTTTTCATGTGACGTGGGGACTCGCTTTCCCATTTACGCAAACCGAGCGCATCTCTGTCTTGGAAGCAAAACCAGTGAGGATCTACACGAACAAAGCACGTGGCTTGCGCTTTAAAACACTTCAGTGAATGCATCTCAGTCAGCATGATCCGTTTTTTCTAACCTAGTTGGGCAATTATGTATATGAAGGAAAACAGGATGAATGCGTATGTTCTTAAATTTCCGCATGTGGAGGTGGTTTTTTTTAAGGCAGGAAAAAAATGGGGAATTCCTGATCTTCAGGACAGATGGACCCTGAGAAGCCAGAGAGTGCTGATGTGTAAGGTTGCCAGCGGCTAGAATGGCCTCTCTGCGCCCTGAGGAGTCCCTTCCCTTGCAAGGTACTTGGAAAGGAGTTGTTTGTGCTTGCGTTCTTCCCGTTTGAGGTGCAGGAGAAGTGAGCGGAGGCTGCAGGCGGTGGGGCCAGCTCAGCTCTGATTAGATGAGGCTTTCAGAAGCACCTGTGAAAACTCAGCGTGTTTTTAATGTTGCATCGAGGGGGCTACGTACTGTAATGGTCTGACAACAGAGCACTGAATAAAGAAGCTGCTATAGACGCTTTTTTCTCAGTATAGCCGCATATAAATATCCTTTGAGGTTAGAGCGAGTTTTGTTTCTGTTGTTTTTGTCTACCACTTATGACTGTGCTGTGGGTCAAGTCCTTATAAAAGAAAGGTACCAACCAGGAAAAAATACACCTCGGGCCCTCTAACAGCTGACCGCTGGAGAAGCGGAGCAGCAGCCATGAGAACAAAAGATGCCTGGAGAAGGAGAAACTGAGCCTGGGGCGCTCACGGCGGGGGAGGAAGAAGGTCCCACTGTGCTCTCTGCTGTGCCGGACAGTCCCTTCCTCCGCGGGAGCCAGGCGCGTGTGCCGGAAGGGTGACTTCTTTCAGGCAGACAGGTGCCACCATCCGCAGTCAGGATCGTGGCATGCTTCGCTTAACTGCAGCTGACCGAAAGACCCAGGGGCTCTGTACGTTGTGCTTGTGTCTGCAGCCAGAAGGGTTTGTGTCTCGGCAGCGGGGAGCAGGTTGGCTCCTACCTAAAAATGTCCAAGCTGGTCGCTCCGGCTACAGAAACCCCAAGCAAACGTAGCGCTTGTGATTTTGCTCGCTAACTGAGGCTTCTTTTGTGCAATATCATTGGCTTGCATCCGCAGCCTGCCTGATGACTGCAGTAAATAATACCTTCTTACCCTTGGGTATTTTCAGCTATGTACATTTTATCTATGCGTAATTTATTTTCTGACTGTAATTGTGAGGGTAAAGTGAGATTACAGTGTGACTCAAGGATTGTTCCTTCTCATAGTCAAAATACAACAGGAAGATATTTTTATTTTTAATCTCTTTGGCGGTTGGTAATGTTGAAGTAACATAGATACTCTTTTACACATGCAAGAGAGCTATTTTTCTCTTCTGTTTTTTTTGTTTGTTTTTTTTTTTTTAACTTCCAAAACTTGTCAGAAGTCACCTCCTTTCTCTTTTCCTTTCCGCTTCTAAATTCACTTAGTGCCTATGGAAACTGTCAGATAAATAGTGTTGCATATTAGAGCACAACCTGGGCAGCACGTAAGCTTTCTGCATTTTGCATGAGGTTGGCTTTTTTTGTTTTTTTTTTTTTTTTTGGACCACTGTATTTCTGGCAGAACAAGAGGAATTATTAACAATGAATCATTTATCTGACAAATTTTGCCTTTCTCCTGTTGGTCCAGAAATTGCCCAAGTAATTTTGAAGCTCTTGGAAGCTAATGCAAGTTATCTTTTTAAGCTATCCACTGAATGAGATGTGTGAATAGCACTTTGTCTGAAGATTGTACTTGATAGTCGAGATCTGAGATTTATAGTTTAAATAGCCTAAGTCTAATAGTTTAAACTTAAAAAGATCTAAAAATGACACACCTACCTGGACATATTAAAATTCATGGCTTGGGTGCTAAAAATGCTTAAATGTCTGAAACGGAACTTGAGAAACGAAGACACAAAATGATGCTTCTTTATGGTTTCACTCTGAATTACTACAAAACCAAAATGTTTTATTCTTAAAGGTGAGCTGTAGTGTTTTAAGGGGTTGCGTTTTCATCGGGGTTTTTGCCTATCTTCATTTGTTCAGTTACCATTGCTCAGAAAAGGACCATTCTGTCCACTTTCCACGAGTGCCTTTGATGGCCACCACAAATCCTTGAGCTGCCCAAGGCACTGCATGTTGAAAGCGATGACAGGCTCTTTCACTGTCAAGGAGGATTCGGGGACATCTTCCTCGGGCCTCTCCGGCACAGCACAGTTTATGGCCTTGGACACAAAACACAGGGTCACGGTTCCTTTTGGGCCTGTTGCACCCTCCCTGGTCAGGTCAGATAATCTTAAATGGAGTGATTTCCGTGAAGCTGTGCAGTAGCATGACTGTAAGTCACCCTTCCATTTTGGCCGGACAAGTGGGACAGCACGTCTGCCTTTAGCACCTATTTGAGGCAGAAGTATTTGGCAAGTGCTAAACAGAATGCAGCCAGTGTCACCTTTACATTACACTTTATAATTACAAACCTCCTTTCTCTCTTATATCTTTGTCTTCAAAGTGCTGTGTGAATAACTAATTAAATGAATTAATCATTAATCCACCTGCTACAAAGAGCAAATGTTCCTTTAAAGTGATAGGGCATTTCCTAGTCGCTCTTTCATTACAGGTGAGGAGGAGAAGACTAAATGGAGAGATGCGTAATTAGAAGGACCTTCGCTTGCTTGGCTGAAGGCAAGCCCTGGTGTTTATGGCGCTTCAGGGCCTATAAAGGCATTTCCTCAGAATTGCCTTGCAAAATGGAGTCATCTGTCATGTTCCTGCGAGGCAGCCAGCCTTGCTGGTGGGGGGCATGGCTGCTGGACCCCTTCCAGTAGGCAGAGCAGGGAACTGGGAACCGCACATTAAGCAGCTTGCTTAGCCTTGCACTGGCTTCTTGGGTTCTTTTGCCTTTGCTTGATTTGTGCTTCGTAGTTCCAGGTTTCTGCAGAAGCCTGGGAGAATCTGTAGACCAGCTTGTTGCGGTCTGGACGTGTCGTATGCTGTTTGTATCCAAGAAATGAGTGCAAAAGCGAGGATATCTGCAAATGGGGAGGTGCAAACATACAGTTTCCTGTGACACTAGGCAGAGCTGCACATACCTTTTATAAAATGTATGAGTTTGCTTTTCTTTAAATTTCATGTATTTGTCATCAGGGGCCTGACAAGTTGTACCTGTCTTTCATATTCCCCTTTCAGTTGAGCTGCTAGGCTCTGAATCTCCTGCCAGCTGGAGTACCATATGTATAAAATAACGTGGTGACCTCACAGGAAGAGGAAAGTACTCTTACTGGCATTTGTTACCTACAAGTCATGACTAAAGCAGGACACTTAGGGTTAGCGGGTCCAGCGTAAATTTTTTCCACTCTTTGTCTCTGAATCTGCATCTAAATTTATGCCTATTTTTGGTAGTGTTTCTTTACTTTTATTTGTGTGTATATGTACACTTGCAAGCACACACACGTTAAATTACTTTTTTTTTTTTTTTTCTGTAGTGACATTATATAAGTGGGAGTAATCTTGGACGAGCAAAGGTGAATAAGTAATTCAGAGAGGGGAAAGGAGATTAAAATAGGATACCATGGCTGAAGAGACAGTTACCCCAACTGGTAACCCTATGGATGTCAGTGATGTTACTTACTTAGGGAAAGAATCCAGCCTGAAATGGGAAAGAAAATTTCCATTACGTGTTTACTAGGAGCTGCTATAAACAATGATGCGAAGGGAAGAGGATTTCAGATACCTTGACACTTGACAGGGTCTAGCTAAATCCTTAAGCTCTCTAGAGGTGCAGTACCAAAATGTGTAAGAATCCTTTTGTTAGTTATATGTTCCATTAAAGGTGTGGGGGGGTGTGTTAATCCTAAAAATGGCTTTGAAAACATTTTACACATTTAGTGAGAAAAGAGCTGTCAAACTAATGTCAAACGATACTGAGGCAGGACAAGAAACGTGGTGATGGCAGTAGGGGGACTGAGATCAGCAAGGACTATTTCTGCTCTTCCCTCGCTCGCTCCTGACACAGGAGGCACTGGGGTTGAAGCCTGAGAGGCTGTACAGGCTGGGAGCCCAGTGGGCCGGCCGGCCGGCCAGCCATGGCCAGTGTGGCCACCAGGGAGGGGCAGCAGCAGGGCTCATGGATTGCTGAAGTTTTTAACAGCCAGCCTGGGAATGGCTTGTGTTTTTTGACAGCCACTTCTGCTGAATCAACTAAGCTAACACAGACCCGAATTAACTGTTTTATTTTTAAATCCATAAACATGAATGCAACTATGTCTGGGACAAGACAGAGAAATTACTACGTTATGAGACTAGTACTGTGTAGCGGCCCCGACAAAGAAAAGTGCTGTAATCTGAAACAACAAAACACAGAACATTTAAGGAAGGCAATCAGTAGTTAAATAAACTTACTTTCATTTTGCTTGGTGCCTCAGAGATCTGACTCCTGAAGATCTTTGCACTGCCCGAATTGATGTGATGTTCTCTAAATGGCTGATGGCTCCTGTTAAAAGACGGCTTGGTTAAATGACTAGGGTTGGACGATATGAGTTTCCCCTTACTGCATACAGAAACGAATTGCTGCAGCGTGCAAAGTACTGCCTGATCAAGCTAAGCAGTAAAGCATGGGGACAGATGACATGTTTGAAGTGAAGTGTTGGTCCAGATGAGTCACTGAGTCAGCTTGCTTGAGATATGTCTGCAGAGACACACTCATAGAGTCTTTTGAATGCAAAAGCCCTAGAAAGTTGTACTTCTCTTGCTCTGATTTCCTTCTCCCTGGCATTTCACTGTTATTTCTTTTTACTTTTGCTATTATTCTGACCTGCCATCCACAGATTTTCTGAACCTTAAACAGTAGCTGTGACTTTGCTGTGAGAACTCTGAAACTCATTAACAGAAGGACTTGGCTTTAAGCAAATGTCGCATCACGTTAGTGTAATTCTCAGGCACTAGCTAGCTCTTAGTCTGGCCCATTCATTAGGGCAGAGCTCAAAATACCTCCTTGCTGCATCATAGAGATGTTCTGATGATGCTGATTACTTTTGTCTGCGTGCGTTTTGATTGATAACTCAGGCAATTATTAGCATTCTGCACACAGCAGGAGCCTTTCTCAGCTCTTGTCAGCATAAGAGGACAGCGGTGAGGAAGAAGGGAATTTGTAAGCAGTATCCCAGGGAAAATAACCTACAGGGTCTGAAAGTATTAATGAGAAGTGCCACTGTAATTAGATGCTTTGCATGTGTACAGTACATACATATTGCATTATGCTCTCCTTGTGGATCCCAGTGCTGCACCTCAGTAATCAAGATTAAGATATCTAGCAGCCTTCCACAGCATTGCTTGCATCTGCCTTTACAGGTGAAAGGAAAGGTAAAACAGAGCTTTGGCATTCTCATATATAGCTGCTGAATCCTCTGTAATGGCTCTGCCTGGGCTACCCGTTAATCCATCCTTTATTACAAGGACTGCAGAAATAGCCCAGAATATTAGTTTGCAGTGCTCTGTAACATTACCCTCGGAGCTCATCAGAAGGATATATCTTAAAACTCCAGAAGAGCAGGAGGGGCATGAAGGAGGTTTTGGACCTCCCCAGTATACCAGCAGGTACATTGGTCCAACATTGCTTGATACGCTTTGTAGCCTGTGCGTCTGCCTACACAGCCTCTTCCTCCTAATTTACATCGGAGGCTGTATCCATCCCTGATGCCAACGCTCTGGCAAATATCTATTCAATCCTAGTATCAAAGGAATACTGAAGTCATTGTGGCAGAAAACTGAAAAGCAAAGAAACCCTCGTTGTGGTTGATGTATGACTCTAGGAGTCTGAATTTCAAAGCACACTAACGTCTTTTGATAATCTAAAGGTTTGTTTTGGGCCAGGAGCACTACTGAAAGTGTCCCCAAGTTCCTAGTGCACAGGAACAACTGAGAAAAATTAAAAAGCTGCTTGAGTACATAAATAGGCAAATGGAAAATGTAACTCTTGATCCTGAACTGCAAACAGTAGATTAAGTAGTGAGTCTGTTTTCTTGGCTATGGCAGGCATGCACAGTAAGGACACAGAAAACGAAAGCAGCAGGGTGCGCTTTTCTGGGGATTTGAGGCACTATAGAGTATCGAGATGATTCCTGAAAGAAAACTTAGGTTTTGTCCTGGTTTTGGCTGGGATAGAGTTAATTGTCTTCCTGGCAGCTGGTACAGCGCTGTGTTTTCAGTGCGGTATGAGAAGAACGTTGATAACACCCTGATGTTTTCGGCTGTTGCTCA
>JAVKLA010000093.1:12463193-12474122 GCA_034782735.1 Sagittarius serpentarius | reverse complement strand
CTTTAACTCATGTCCAAAATCCTGGTTTTACTTTTTTTTTTTTTTTTTTTTTTTTTTAACAGGTTCTAATTCCAGCGGGTCACTTCCCCTCTTGGCTCAAACGAGCTCTCTTTTCTGCTTCTGGGTGTCCGTACTTTCAGGGTATCCACTGCTAACCAAAACCCCACCTTCCAACACTAAGATTCAGCCCTTGCCTAGGAGAGCAATGTTTGAATTGAGAAGGATAATTATACACTGCTGTATTCCCTCGCCTTATTCCACATGCCACAAGAAATCAGGCGCAGAGATGAAGCAGCAACCATGAACTGCTGATACTACCATTACTTCCGTGGTTATGAAAACAAACAGCCCTTGCAGATAGCTGTGCTATTAGTTTCTGAGCCGTAGTCACCCATGGGCCTGGGATCGTACCTTTGTTCCTTACCAGCCCTGCAGTCCCCTGTGCCCCCCCCATAGCTCGGCACCATGCCAAATTAGACGGAAATTCTCTCTCTGCTTGCACAGCTTGCGCTGAATCCTCAGCGCGGGAGGATCCAGAGCATCACAGGAACAAAAAACAAACTGAGAATAATCCCTGCTATTAGCCCATTTAAAATGGGTCAGAAGGGCCACCTAATAGCCATAATTGCCTTCTGGCATTGCCTATGCAACAAACCTTTTGGCTGCATGCGTAGGCATGTGCTCAACAGTAGGCATTGCTGTCCCTGGTAACTGAGCCCAAAGGTTAATACTTCCATTTCACGCAGCTGCCGTCTGCTGCAGCTAGTGTCCAGTCACCGAAGAATCTTGGTCGCTCGTCTCATACGCAGCACCGGTGTTGTCTCTGCTTTTTCATACTGCCTTCCTGGAATGACTTGCTGTGACTGGAATGGCCTGAATAAACCAAAATACTCACAGAAACAGGTGAACCTGCACATTAAGTAGTTCATTTAGCCCCTGCCGTGAGGCAGGCTAAAGTAAAAAGCCAAATAGTTTTCATATGATATACTTAGCCATTCTGTGGGTGAACGTAAGTTCTGAATAATGGCACTAATTGGAGTGTTTCAGGCTTGATGCTGTCACCTGCAGCCCTTGTGTGTCTGATACCACTTTGCTGATAGTGCCCTTGACATGAGCGAGGCTATCGCTTCCCCGAGTTCCTTGCGGTCCTGGCATTTGTGACGAGAAGAGAAAATAGGACGGTGCTGTTTGAGCTGAGCCCGAAAGAGCTCGGACTACCTTTAGCGCTTTCTCATGCACGTTTTTGTTTGCGCTTCTGGGGTGTGGGGAGAGACGTGTCAGTACGTGTCCTGCTATGGGAATTCTGGGCTGCTCCCCTCTCCAGCAGAGCTGAAATGCAGCTTGTAGCAGACTGTCGTGAATTACGTATTGTCATCTTAATTACTGCCCGGGGACATGGAAACTCGGAATCCTTGTGGGCGTGCGGGCATCCTCCCGTCAGTCCTAAACCCCAGGGTCGGGATGCCCTCTGGGGCCGGCGCAGGACTTGTGGACTGGGAGGAGTGACGTGCAAAGAGCTTGGGACACAGACCAGGTCTGGGAGGAGGTGACTCTGGACGGGGATGTTTGAAATGGGTTGGTGATCTGGGCCACCCAGTACTCTGGACTGAGCATTTTGAGTGGCAGGCAGGTATGCGCTAGACTAATCTCTGAGAGCCAGGTGGAGTGGGATTTAATGTCAGAAGGCATTTTCCAGGGATCAGAGCAGTTTATAGAAATAATTTATTTTTACCTTTAAATGAAAAAAATGATAAATGTTCAAATGGCCCTTAATTTATGAGCTTCGCATCCCTGGGGTGTGATTAGCACCAGATAACCGGGTCTCCCTGCTGCGCCCTGCTGCTTAGTTACGCTACGCAAGTACGCTGCGCTTTCATTTTCTGTCCTGTGTGAGCAGAAGCAGCACGATATAAAAGTTCAAAAAAAGTAAAAGACGCTGAGAGTACTCTCAGCTGTATTCCGCACCGCTTGGACTCCAGCGATGCCCTATGCGCTGTGCTTGCTGTGGATGGAAAGAAGCTTATTCTGATCGCGGGTGTCAATCGGCAGACGCTCCGTTAGCTGCGGCTGCTGGAATAAAGCAGTGTAAACAAAATCAGAATCATGCCCAAAAGATTGATCCTTCAGGGGAAGTAATTTATTTTCATTAAGAGAGTAAGAGAGATTAGCATCACAGTGGTATGATAAACTTAAAAGGCCCTGGAAGAGCTATTGTTGCTCTTAAGGAAATATTGAGTCCTTAAAAAAAAAAAAAAAAAAAAATAATTAGCAGATTGCATATTTATCTCCTAAACCAGAACTGCCTAGAAGAGCTGGATACTTGAGGAGCGCGCTCTTGTCTTTCACTTTTACCTGCTCTATTAATGAGAGTTTGGTTGTGTTGTTTAAAGGCAGAGCTGGCCCACGCTGGGTCTCACAAGAGCCGCTGCGTCTGGTGTAGCTCAGAAATCTGGGGGAAGCTCAGCACAGAAAACGTGAGGGCCTGCGATGGAGAGAGAGAGGCATGAGCGGGTATGTTTCCTGAGTATGCGTGAGTTGCAGGGTAAGGCTTCTGTTCACTCGGGAGATCTTCTCCCGACTGTATAAAGAAGTAGTACATGTCTTTCACGGCTCTTTCTCACTGTCAAAATACTTACCTTTCTATTTTATTTGTCCTGCTAATGGATTCTTAAATACAGACACATAAAGGTCTCATAGGAATGAAGAGAAAACACGGTTTTGCTTGGAGAAAATTATCTGGCAATTCAAATGGTTTTGTAGAAGTTCTGGAACGCCTGATTCTAAATACGAGGCTGTGTGACGAGAGCAGTTTCCTTGCGAGACTGTTAATACTTTTTTGCCCACAGTGGCTACAAAGCCTGTAACACCAGCTTCTATTAATCTTTCTATTTCATGGCTGGGTCTTCAATTAAACAAAAACTGGAGGAGGACAGGAAGGTTAATACATACGTTAGTTAATTCCCTCAGACTGAGATGGGTCGTCAAAAATCTTCAGATTCTTGTATTATTTTGGTTAGTTGTTGACTTTGACTGGGTTTTTTTCTGTGCGTGTGAGAAAGAGGGCATGGGGAAAAAAATGCCTCCAATAATACTTACAGCAGTGCTTTTTCATGATGACTTAACAAGCGTGTGTGAGAACTTCATTTTCCACTTCCAGCGGGGTAGGTGAGGGAGTTGCTGGCGTAGTAAGGCAGACAGCTGGCAAAAGGGGGGACACTCATGAATTGGTAGTATCATTGCTAGGTTTTGAATGGTGAACGAAAGATGCAGTTTTCTGGCAAAGAGCAGCTCTCTGGAATGCTCTCATTCCTCGTTAGTTCTTAAGGGCTGTGTCCGTCGGCAGTTGGTTTTCTTCAGAGTTGTGAGTACCCCTGATGCCGCAGTTGTTGCGTGAACTGGGTGGGAATCTCTTCTCCCGTGAAGTCCGGAGTCAGCATCAGGTAGTCTTGAGGTGCACAAATGCCATTTTCCTTCAGCTGACCTTTGATAGATGATAGCTCCAAAGTGGTAATTCCACAGCAGCAGGTTTGTGACCCTTATCACTCTTATTTTCCAGTATTTCTATGTGAAGATAGATATACTCCACCTCAGATATGTTCTGCTTATTGTCATCAGCATTTTACACTCTGATCCCTGCTTTTAACATTGTTGTATTTAGACAAGCAGCCAGCCTTCCTGTATCAATATAGCTGTATAATTTACTGAGAAAATAGTTCCTTTCCTGGCGGCTTATTAATATGAAAAAGATTTACTTTTATCCTAAGGAGCCAGTCGTTCTTCCTCTGTTACCTACAATAGTTAAGGTATTGCACATCTAGCTAAAAATGCCTAAGGACAGGAGGTCTCGTTTTCACTTAAAATCTCTCCAGGGCACTCGTCAGCAGGCTCCTTGGTTGAGTGCTGGCAGGCCAACAAACATGCAGGCGTGTGGGAATGCAGCGGGCTGACTTGGTCCAAGTGGATTTCGCATATTCACCACATCAGGCAGGGACAAAGGAGCCTTCCTTTTTAGATTTGGTTTTGGGTTTTTTTTCCTGTTTGATGCGAACACACCCAGCCGGTAAGGTAATGACCAAAATCATCAAATGAAGGGAGAGAAGGAAAATGCATGCTAGTACAGATTTTTAAATTTGTTTTTTTCCCTGAAGTGGAAATCTATATATTTCTTTCTTACTGCTTTATTATGTTTTAGCACAGTGACTTCCTGCTTAATGTGGTAGAAAGTATTGTTGCTGGAGCGTTCAGTGTATCATTAAAAAGCATAACAAATAAATACCTTATAATAAATAAAACACTTATCTAGGGGTTAAAGACAACTCTTTGAACTAGATGCATTGGAAGGAGGCCGCTGTGCCCTCCCACCTCCCTACGGAGAGCCTGGGGGTGTACTCGGAGAGCCTGGGGGTGTACTCGGAGAGCCTGGGGGTGTACTCGGAGCACATCCAGCAACTGCAGCCTGGGCGTGCAAGAGCTGCCACCTTGGGGAGAGGCTAGCCGCTCCGTCGGGCGAGCACGCACTCTGCTTCTGCACGGAGGAGCAACAGGGGCTGTGGAAGGGAGTTCCACCAGCTCATTGCTCCCTCCCCAGAGGCGCGCGACAGCCCAGAGCGCTCTCATCCACGCGCGTCTCCCAGTCCGTTCACATAACGTCAACAGAGAGAAGGCGGGGGGGGATTAGACTTAACATCTTACCACAGCTGTAATTACTACCCAAGAGAGATGGCAAGGCATCATTTTGAAGTTAAAATTCCCCTGGGATAATACACATACTATCCAGCAAGCATTTGGTTTGTCTTCGTGAGGAAAAGCCCTTCAGAGGGAAAACCTGCCCAGGCAGAAACGCCTGCGCAGTGTGAGTGTGCTTACTGCAGGAGGGATCGCTCCCGCCTCATATTTTTTCTGAGTAACATCAGTGCCGTTTGAGATGGCTTTAAATCAATATGGATGATAATTAAATATTCTGTTTTAAAAATGAAGAATTGATCTTCGCCAGGAAGATACTTCAATAAGGTCAGTAGGGGGGTGGCAATGAGTAAATCGGCTTTTGTTCACAGTTTACAGAATCTCTATCGCAACAACTTAGATTTGTAAGCGTTTGTAAGTCTAGTTTCCCCAGAGGGAAAAGTGGTATTCAGGACCTTCTCCCAGAGAGAGGAGGTTGGCTCTACTGCTTCTGTCAATAAGCATTGATCGGCTCCAAAGGAGCTCCGCTAATTTACACCTGCCAAAAGTCTGGCTCGGGAGATCCCTCTGAGACACCTCTAACTGTAACCTTTTCTGCTTGCTGCCTCTGACGCTGCTTGGTTCAGGCGGTGCGAATTGGCGTCCTCTCTGCCCTGCACAGATAGCAAAGACCCTGTGGTGCCTTTGCGAAGTGAAAAGCTGTGCCCAGTGGTCCTTGGCTAAAACCTACCCTCTGCTCCATTGGTCTTTGGCTAAAGTGTACCACTCGCACCAGTTTGCTGCCTTCTGTCGCTTACCCCTTCCGCAGCGATCAGCAGACATAGGCCGCCTAGCCCTAAAGCCCAGGCATGAGTAACGTTACGTGGCTTACTTGCCTGTAAGACTGTGCTTGTAGTTTCTCAGCTTTTCTGACCCACCTGAGCATGAAAAGTGCCACAAATCACAGATCCGATTTGATGAGGTGGGGAGGGGTGAAGAACTGCGTACCACTCCCAGGTTCCTGCAGAATTTTAAGGGTTACAGTAAAGAGCAACCTCTTGCTGGGTCTGGGCAGCGAGGCCATGCGCCTGGATGAAGAACCTAGTTGGGGCGATGGCCGATGGCTGTCTTCTCAGGGTAGTTCCTGAGCCCTTCTGAGGGGATGGGGTCTGTTGGGGTGTGTCCGTTTCCCATGACAAACCCTCAGCACAGCCCGAGGGTCAGAGAGAGACTCCCTGAGCTAGTCCTGCTGTTGGTAATAGGATGCTGAGAGCTATTTCTTACCCCTTCTGCTATCCTGCTGCTCGAGATTAGTGGAGTGTATGGTGTTCCTTACACGTGCAAATCTGGACCTAAGTTCTGGTAACTCACGCGGCAATGAAAACATAGTTCTCTGTTTCCCTTAGAGACTTGCACAGGCCTAACAGCCATGGGATAAGCAGAGTATATGTTCATCAAACTGAATTCACGAATCAGTGAGGATAAGGTGAAACGACCCTTAGCTTTTTTTTAGCTGGCTTGGATCTGCTGACGGTAGGATATGACTATAAATAAACCTGGTGTAAACAGGGAAGCAGAGCAGGAATTGCCTCTGAAGGAGGAGCTTGGCAGAAATCCCTGCCAGAGACTATTTGAACTGATTGACTGTGCAGCCGAAACCTGAATTAACGCTAATAATGAACACTACATGAGAAAGCTGTTCTTGGGGACAGCACTGACTAACCTGCATTTTAAACCTACAGCACACTTCTCCCGTAAAGCTTTCTGTCTTTGTTGGTCTCCTGATAATTTCTTCCTCACCTAACATACCCTGAGCAAACTTTAACCTTCCCTCCCCGACCACACACACACTTGAAAATTGAAAAGGGCCTCTTGAAGTTCTTTCTCCCAAACTAGAGGTGGTGTTCAGCTTTACTGAAGCACTTGATGGCCACTTGAGAATTTAAGCCCTTACCTGTGGGAGTGGATTTTCAGCTCTGCCAGCCGTCAGTGTGTTGGAGGTGTTGGCACCCTCTCATCGCTGGGTGCGTCCTCCCCAGGTTACGGAATGGTCGTACAAGGCAACCTCTTTGCGGCACAGGCGCTCATTTGATTTCAGCAGTTGCTCACATGCAACAAAGCCAAGTGTGGCTCCTGGGGAACTCTGTAGACTTCGGTAGATTTACGCTGGTGTAAATCAGGAGCCAAGTGACAGAAGAAGCCCATATGTTCTCCTGGAGTGCTGATTACAGGGGAAGGGAGCTGGATCAGAAGAAAATGATTGCACCCAGATTGTTTTCAATGTGTTAATGACTAGCTTAAGGCAGCAAATAAAAACAGAATCAGAGGTGATTTATACTTATGCTGAAATCTAAACAGGTCTGGCCCTAGGCATCTGCATTTGTCCCTGTCTAACACTGTGACTGACTTCAGACCTCTTGAACTGCAAGGAATTGCTGAAAGAATGAAGTGAAAGCTGACTTGTACAAGACGGTGTCGAGACTCTTGGATACGACATAAAGGGGAGGAGGGGGTATAGGTATGGGAAGAACTGGGGGGCAAAGGAGGAATGTTACATTTGCATGGGAGGTACTGCTGTTCGTGGGAAATACTACTTTTTTTGCTAGATCTGGCCCCAGTTCCCTGATTAGCAGTAGCTACTCTGGCAGATCTATCTCACTGAAGTCAAGAATTATTGGGCTGTTCCCCCAGGACTCGGGTCTCTTACGTGTTGTATCCACCCCAGAGCTTTAGCTCAGCGGGAGGGGAAAAAGGGCTAAGACTTCAATTATGACTGAAAGAAGTTTTGCAGCCTGTGCTGAGCTTTCCGCCCCCCCACCCCAGCTCAAAGGCCGTCCCCAAACAGAAGGCTGGTTCCAGAGTAAAAGCAGCGTCAGGGGAGCTGGCCCTACGCACAGCCAAAACCAACCGTCATCTAGGGCAGCACGTTGTTAATAGAAGGAAAAAGACCGTGACCTGGAGCCCCATAAAGTAAGGCGAGTTGCAGCTATTAAGGGAGGAGCCGAGGTGTTTGAGAGCAGCCATTGGTATATATTAATAGGAGAGAAGAGCTCTCTTTCTTTCCAGAAGCAGGGCTTACCATTGCACCTCTTCTTTCTCTGGTGGCAAGGCTACCAGGATGTCTGTGGCTGTTTCTGGCGCTCTATCCCAGCTTTGTCGCTCCAAAGCTTAGTTTTGCTTGCGTTGCTGAAAAGCCTTTGGCTGGGCCTGGCAGCGAGCCTAAGCACCACAGTCGTTAGATCAGCACAGCGGGTCTCGGTTCACCCTGCTTGGGCGTATCAGTGTCACTCAGGATCATGAAGCTTAGAAAAGCTATGTAGCTGGACCCCCTGAGCGGGGAAAGACGGCTGAAACCCTTTCCATATAGGCAGCAATGCTATAGCAAAATCCGCGTGTTAAATGGCTATATGCTTTATAAACGGGATGGCCCCTCTTGCGTTCGGATTCGTGTGAAAGAAATAGTGACGTCTGTTCCGGTGTTCCTCGCCCACCCGGCGATGTGGTGTAGGCGTTTCAGCGGCACGCCGAGTTCACAGCACCGTTTCACAGCCGCTTGTTAACGCGTGCCACAGCGGAAATCTCATTCATGGATGACACTGATCTTGTCACAGATATTGACTGATCAGCCTGAGCTAGGAGCATTAGCAATGAGTCTTTCCTACACAGTTCTTTGATGGCTCTGATGTCTGATACCAGTGGAATAAGCTGGTGTTGGCTGATGTAGGGTGGGTGGTCTCAGTGGAGTTTTTCAACTGAGACTTCTCAGTGGGTCTGTGAGGACATGATGTGCGGGTTTGGAGTAGGTACTCTGCATCAAAGGGATTCTTAATTTCTTTTTCCAGCAGTTTCCACTGAAATGTGTCTTTTTATTATTAAACAGCCGATCAAAATGGGGGGGAGGGTGAGATGAACTGTTGATATTTGCTATTTTCAGCTTAAATGACTCTTCCAAATGATAATCTGTCATTAATAAATGCCATTTTCAAAAGTTAGCCCTGGAAACTGGCGTTTGGGGTGTATTGGAACAAACAGAACTGGGGAAGGGAAAGTTGGCTGGTGGAAAGCCTTCTGGTTTTGTGTTCATTAGTCTTGTTTTCATTCTGTTTGGGGAATGTGGGAGGAGGCAAGGGCTGCAATTCCTGGCGAACTGGGAAATTCATAATAACCGTGAGGCATTTTAGACGCTTAAGCTTTGTGATCTCCAGATTTCCAAGGTTCCATTAGAAAACTAAAGGCCATTTCAGGGAAGGGTGACAGTTCCCTCATTGTGTAAGTCAAACCTGTCTGAGCAGAGGCCACGAGAGCTTGCTAGTCTTCGTGAATCCTGTTTCCCAGCATTCTTTATAATCTGAGAATTTTCCTTTGGCAACGGACTGTTAATTGTCCTCAGGCTTTTGCAGAAGAACTGAGTTCTTGATGCATTTCTGTTCCTTTGCATACTTCTTTCAACTTTAGTGTATTCTTGTCTTTGTGACCAGGTAAGCAATGTCCTGTGGCAACAGTCTGTGTTGTCTTCAGTATTATTTAAAAAAAAAAAAAAAAAAAATTAGCCATGCAGCAGCCCCTGTCAGAAAACTGGAGGACACAGACACAGAGAGAGAGATGTAAGAGGCAAGGTGTTGTAAGGGACAGCACCATCTGCTTTGTTGACAGTCACTTGCGCAGAAAGGACAAGGCACTGATTAATTTGTCAAGGACTCATCTTAAGAGCTGTGAGAAGAAGGCAGATAGGTGTATGCACGAGGTTGGGGGGGGTGGGGGGCAGCAATGAGACGGTTGTCACGGCAAGAGAGAAGGGTGATCCGAGCTTTTAAACTGGGGATTTGGACATCTCATTTGGAGAATGGGACAAAGGCGTTAAGTGACGCAGCTTTGCTGCAAGACAGCGATGAAAGCTGTAAGTTGTTGCTGAGCAGCAGAATATAAGTATAGGTAGTTATTTATGGTGCACAATAAGATATGAAAAAGAAAGTGCAGGCTGGCTGCTAACCCTTGGTTGATTTTTTTTTTTTTTCCCCCCCCCTCCCCCCCGCCCCTTTCTTTCTTTCTCTGAAACCTATGAGGAAAAAGGTCTGCGGTAATCTCCACTAATTGGCAGTGTTGCTGCCAGGCTCACCGTACAAAGGACTAAAAGAGCAGGAAGGATGAGTGACGGCCAGGGAAATGCAATGGAGGGGTAAGACATACCAGTGGGCAATAGGAGAGCTTTCACAGCTGCAGTCCACTCTGGGCTTTTTCCTCAGGCTCTGTTCTCCTAAAGCCATGCTATAGAATGTAGGCAAGTCATGTAATTAAGCAAATGAAAACCAGTCTAGAGGCATTTGGGGACTTTCAGGCTGGCTAAAAGACAAAGACAAAAAGTGCTTCTCTCAGTGGAAAGCCGCTGAAATATAGACAGCGTTGTATTTGCAGAAAAGAAGGAGAATTATCTTCTGACAATTGGTGCCAGTACTCTAGATCAAAAGAGAAGTATGACCAGATATGGATGGGAAAGATTCCAAAATTTAGGGAGACTTTTTGGAGGGAAGGGAGTTTCAAGCAGATTATTAATGATCTCATCACTTTTACCGATAAACTAGAAATGACCTCTAAAAGAGACCTGAGGGATAAAGACTGGTGTTACCTGTTGGGCAATTCAAAGTCACCCATTTATGCTGCTAGTTATCTCTGGATCAACAAAAAACTACAGGTTAAGATCCCTGACTCACAACAGCTCAATTCTGGGCATTTCAGGTCTTACTGCTGATGGACAGTTTATGGCAAGGGTCTGTTGCTGAAACAAGTCTCATCTGGCACGTCATATTTGCGTCTTCTAGCGAAGCTTCTACACGGGGGCAAAGACGGATAGAGGAATGCTCTCCCATCCTCAGCACTGCATATTTGGCAATGAAGACAGTAATACCGCAAGTGCTATTCCATCCTCTTACAGACATGCATATGGAAAAAAGGAGAGTAAAAGTGTGCTTCAAACTTCATTTTTAAGAACTCCAGACTAAGACTGAGCATGCAGAGCTCTCCAGACAGGTTGCTTTGAGCTGAACATGCTCCTTTCTCAGGTCTAATCCATTTCAATAGTACTAAATGTGAGGAAGATGAGGAAGGGAAAAAGTATTTAAGAATCTACTGCTCTGGAATGCTCACACATTCATTGCTGTCGTGGTTCAACCCCAGGCAGCAACTCAGCACCAAGCAGCCGCTCACTCGCTTCCCCCCGCCCCCCAGTGGGATGGGGGAGAGAATCGGGGGGGGGGGGGGGGGCGTAAAAGT
>JAVKLA010000093.1:12452935-12463093 GCA_034782735.1 Sagittarius serpentarius | reverse complement strand
CGACTGAGCGACAACCGAAACCATCCGGGTGTTACCAACACCCTTCTCCTACCGAACCCAACACACAGCGCTGTGCCAGCTGCCGGGAGGACAATTAACTCTATCCCAACCAAAACCAGGACAATTGCCAGTCTAAGTTGGCGGTGTGGATGGTGAGCAGAGACATTAATCGCAGGACAGGCATAAATTAAAGGACACTGCCAATTTTAAGGGCACTGGATGCTTAATGAAATGGAGAGTTCCATTTTGAGCAACCCAGCAGAGCAATACAGTCTGCTCTTCCATGGACAGGCAAAGAGGGACTGAGGCACAGACCCCTTTCACTTCCTCACAAAGTCTTTACTAATTTCTTGGTTACAATAAATGTTTCTCTCGTTCATAAACTCCCACTCGGACTACTTCCGAAATACTACCCAGCAGCAGGATTGACATTGGATCTGTGGAGACAGACCTCTGCCAAAGTATAATTGCAGGATTGGGGATTTACGTTAATCAGAAGTCTGTTCCTAAATCTGTAGAAACCATGGAAAGGCTCCCAATGATTTCAGTGGCTTTGGATTAGGCCTTCATTCATGCTATTCAGCTAATGCATCGGAGAGGTTTCTAGCTGCCCAGCTTGGTAGGTTGTAAGGCGTTAGTGTCCACCTCCTTCGAGGCTATAGCCAGATGAGTATCACTTGGGAAAACGTAATTTCCTGATCACTGTGAGTCCTGGTTATAAAAAAATTCATTTGTTGATAAACTTTTTTCCTGCCGATTTCTCACTTGCACAGTCATTTATAACTCTGCAAAGCCATTGTGAAAATCACCTTCTAGTGCCGTATACATTCACTTCTTGCTTCCTCTGAACCACTGCAAGTGACGGTACAAGGCAGAGGGTCTGGAGGACTTGGAGCCACCAGTGAATCTGGAAGAAACACAGAACAGTCATCTTGCTTCAAACCCTGCTCTGGCCTGGGTGCTCTGTGGACAGAGCTCACTGGCCTGGAGATCCGGTTGTGTCTGATTAATCACTGCAGAAAGTCCTCCTCTGTTACAAAATACTTTTTTCTTCTGAATTACAGTTGCTGATTTGCATTCACTTCCTCTCTGTTTTTAAGCGTTGGCAAGTAGCCTGAAGGGAGCTAATTTCATGAGCATTACTTCTGACAAGATTTTCTCTCTCTCACCTCCTTCTCCGTTCTTGCCTTCCCCTCTTCTGCTGACTCCAGCAGGTCTCCTCTTCGGATTGTGTAAGCACAAGTGAGACCCCCTTTTCCTTTCCCTCTTCAAGTTCCCCACAGCTCATGCTTTTCTTCCCCGCTGTCCCTTTTTTCTTTACAAAAGACAAAAGAAAATGTACCGTTAGAAAAAAAAAAAAAATCAGTGATGTAAAAAAAAAAAAAAAAAGGGCAGTAAAAAGCATGCTGTGTTTGTGTTTTGTGGAGGAGACGGGGGGACCCATGTGCTGGCACAGCTACTTTAAAAATATGCTGGTCACCTGGGAAGCACAGTAGTGAGGAACAGCAGGTACAGGTATTTCTGTAGTTGCTTAGCTCTAGGCAGAGTCTGCACGTTGAGTGGAGGGAAGAAAGTTGTTATCTTTGGGGACACAAGGGAGAAGGGGTCATACTCTAAAACCGTGCCAACAGAGAGATACGCCACTGCCCTGCCAGGGTTCTGGCGGGCACCAGTGGTCCCCAGGGCTCTCGCCAGCTCTGTAAAATAGTACTATCCATTTCCTCTTCCTCTGAAGGAGTACGTCAGAAAATTCCCTGTGTTTTCCTAGACCTTACAGGGTCACGGAAAAGTGCCCTCTGTCCTTCGCCGAGTGCCCTGAGCAAGCCCAGCAACTGCCGCAGGTGAAGAACGGCATTAAGCTACACAGCAGGAGGAAAAGTGATGTTACTGGGCAATATTTTAGAGGCATCTTAAAATGATCTGTGGAGAGTGGATTTCATTCCAGGTTCATTTCTCTATCTGGGTTGTTTGGGTTTGGTTGTTTTTTTGGTGTGGGGGTTGTGGTTGTTTTTCTTACTGCTGTTCTTTCTCATGCTCAGTGAAATTCTGGCTGGTAAAATGCCTCGTGAGACATCCCAGACAATTCATCCTGTGTTTTACGTGCTGTTAAAATACATGAATCCAGCCTGTGCAGCTGCTTGCTGTCAGGTCCATTACATCCTGAGCATCCGTGCCCCCGGGTGATTTTTGCTGAGGCCTCTTCTCAGTCATTGTTGGAGATGACAGATGCTGTAGAGAGAGCAGTTGATCCTCGTGGAGGCAGGAGCGGAGCTGCCTGATGGATTGTCCGCAGTGGACAGGTAGGCACTGAGCCCGTCTGCAGTGAAGTTGTGCCTGGGAGGATGCAACGGGCAGTTGGGTTTTGTCTCTCTCTGGGGCGTTTTATTCATGTTCCTGGATAACGTGTGCTTTCTTTTGCCTTTGCATCAGATAATACGCTGACAATGGCCAGGGATTATTTTTAATTTTTTGTTTCCTTTTTTCTTATGTGTTCCTAGAAATTAGACAGGAAAATGGCATATTGGGTTGCACACTCTGTGTTCTTCAGACAAAGCCATTTTGTCCTCTGCAAAAAGGTTTGGTGTGTTTTACTGCATCCAGTGTTAAATCATCTAGAAGTACCATCACAAACAACTACACCTTGGTGCTTTCTCTCGGCTCAAACAGGGAAGTGAGAGGGGAGACTTCTGGAGCGCACTTCTCCTAAATACACTGGTGTGACTCCGCAGCTTCAGGGAATTATTGCTGCCTTGCAAACCGTCAGTGGAGGCATCATTACAATCGGGGAGTGAGCGTGGCTGTGCGAATGGCACGCTCGTGTGACCCGTGCAATTTGCTGCTCAGCCTCCTATCTCGGAGCAAACGTGGCACCCCTGCGTTCTGGGGGAGGGGGGGGGGGACGGACGACACTAACCAGGCAGTGTCGCGGGGAGGTTGCCAACATGATGTACTTTGCTCTGGAAAAGGCTGTCAGGAGCTGCCACAAAGTTCTGTACTTGTGCCTGGATTTAATATACCAAGCCTTCCCCAGCAGGGAAGGAAGTTGGCACGGCTACAACAGCTAGTACCTTGCTCTGAAGAGATGGTACCTCTTACCGTAGATGCGCAGTGGGAGACAGCGAGGCCCTTTGTGGTTGCACCGTTATCCTTACAGGGCCCACGGAGAGTACAGGCCAGCAGTGTCAGCAGTGACCCCAATGTGAGAAGTGCGGCGAGGGGAAGGAGGGGGCCCGGGTCTGGGCCAGCGCTGCAAGGGCTTCGTCTTTCACATCATCTTTACACAAGGCTGATTTAAGCTTGCCTGGAGCAGCACGTGGCGTAACTTGACTTTTAGTGCTGGTATTATAGTCTGGTTCTGTCCACGTGGCAGGATTTTTAAATGACAGGTGCGCGTACTTCTGCGAAAACATTGCCTTGTTTCCCTAACCCTTAGCTAAGTGGAGCTTGTCAGGTGAACAGTCAGAAAGAAAGGCAAGAGAGGACCTGCTGTCACAAAGCTACCATTTACAAAGCACGTCTGAAGTTGTACGCCGTTCTTTGGGGCAGCTGATGATTTAAGATCATTGTTCAATTTAAAATGACAGAGAATTTGGACAAAGCTTAATAAGAGTCTGGCACCTACAGATGGGGATAGACAAATGTGAATGCAGGCTCTGACATCAGGAAAAAAATACAGTGTTTAGCTCAGCTGAGCACTAGGGCCAAGTATTTCCCGGTCTCCCACTTCATTACAGCGTTAAGGTTCCTAAGGCAGATGCGTGCACTGTGCCCCTTACAGAAGGGTCCCCTGATCGCCGCCTTTGTGATAGCCGGCGGAGCTACCTGGCAGAACCCAGCGTCGCACAGCATCGTATTGCATCCTCAGCAGAGACTCGAGCTGACAACGGTTGTGTCTGTAAGCTCAGAAGTGCCCTCCTTGCAGAAGAACCACGCGTAGGACAATGAGCAAATAACACCCAGAACGGATCGTTCCTCCCGCCTGTAGGAAGGGCCTCATGAACTAGCAGTGTCGTGGTTTAACCCCAGCTGGCAATTAAGCTCCGTGCACATGCTCACTCACTCTTCCCCCCCCCCCAAGTGGGATGGGGGAAAAAATCAGGGGAAAAGAAAGCAGAACTCATGGGTTGAGGTAAAGACCGTTTAATAGGACAGAAAAGGAAGGGAAAATAATAATAATAGAATATACAAAACAAGTGATGCACAGTACAGTTGCTCACCACCCGCTGACCAATGCCCAGCCAATCCCTGAGCCACGGTACCCCGCCATGACTCCCCCCAGTTTATATCCCGGGCACGACGTCCCAGGGTATGGAATACCCCTGTGGCCAGTTTGGGTCAGCTGTCCCGGCTGTGTCGCCTCCCAGTTTCTTGTGCACTCCCAGCTTCTGCTGGCTGGGCAGTATGAAAAGCTGAAAAGTCCTCGACTGAGTCTAAACACGACTTAGCAACAAGTAAAACATCAGGGTGTTACCAACATTATGCTCATCCTAAATCCAAAACACAGCGCTGTACCAGCTACTAAGAAGGAAAATTAACTTTATTGCAGCTCGAATCAAAACAGAGTGACTCTGATCTTCACTCTGGCGCTGGCAGAGGAGGGCTGCCAAATTAAAAGCATTTCAGATGCAGTGTGCATTTACTTTTACCTGGGCTGGACTGGCTGTGCAGCACAACACGGAGTCAGGTGCAAGACAGAGCCTCTAAACCAGAAGCCTAGAAGTTCCCTTTTCTGACTCGGTGCTGCGTGCAGGCTTTGGCATAGGAGCGTGTTAGATCAGATCCAGTTTTGCCTCTGCACCTCCTCTGCGGCAAATCTATGAGCCCGGCTTACTGTTCTGGTAGCTGGGTTTTTGTGTGTTTGGGATTTTTTTTGGTTTGGTGTGTCCCATCCCCCTCCCCACCCTTAGGCCATCTGACATCCTGCATTTTGCTGTGTAGCTCTTCCTCACGTCTAAATGTGTTTCAGTAAATCCGTCAGTCCCCCTTCCGTTTTGGCAGCTTCAAGTGGTCTGCCTCCCTCCCCTCCTCTAAGTGATAATCACTGAGTTTGAAAAGAAAGCTCATATTGTTTACTTTCCTTTACAGCTCTCCGTTGCATCCACCTTGTAATCCAATAATATGCCTTCTGTGGCCTCTAATGTGGTAACAAATTGCTGATTATCAAAGGAGTAGTAGCGCTTACTTAGACTCCCACAGACACTGAATCTAGATTAAGGTATGTGAGAAAGAAAATGAAGGCGAGAGCATGGTTGGCTCCTTAATCGGAATGCTATTAAACAACAGAACACAACCCACCCAGTGCCCATTACTGCAAAAAAATATAAATATAAGGGACATAGCTGAATATTTAATATGATAAATGTGATGAAATGGGCGTCTGGAAAAAAACTAATGTTATAGCCTATCACTTTCTAAAATAATCAAAGGAGAGGATGAGTGAAGAGTGTGTTTCTCTTAATGGTTACAGGAAGGGATGAAAAGTTGCCTGTTGTTTCTGACACTTCTCCTTTACGGAGACTTCTGTCTGTCCATTGACAGTTATGTTGTCTGACTGTAGAATGACTCCAGTGACACTTAGCTCCTTTACCACACCAGCGCAAACGAACCAGTCTAGAATACTTTGGGATTTTTTTTCCTCGGTTTTCCTTCCAAATGAAGAATAACGTTGCCTTTTTAGTTCTGTATCTTAGGTTTTTCCTTGAGGATGTCTTAAATTGAAGTTCATATTCAAGAAGTGATTCTGCTTTCAGATCTCCAAGTTCATCTCTTATAATGACCATTCTAAAGCAGTGATTCTGTTCCTTTGATTCTATTCCACGTCTTAGAATTTTTCTTAAACTTTATTCTTGGAGTCAAGAAATCACGTAAGGATCTCCGTTCTTATAAAAACACACATTTTTAGTCCGTACAGAACATCTGAAGAACATAACTGGCGTGTATATAGATGCTAGAGAGACAAAAAGAATAAACCTTGTGGTCTGGTGGTTGATGTGGGGATAAGAAAAAAGGGTAACTTATGTTCTTTGAACGATTAGATTAAGAATGAGTTTTAGGGTTTTCTCTGGAGTTAGTTTTGGAGGCACTCCTTTTTGCTTCTAACTTGCCACAGAGCAGTACTAATTCTTGCTTCTGTATTTCTTTTTTCTATCCGAAAGAGCAGAATGAGGCACTTCTATTTATTTATAATCTCCTAAACTGAGATACATAGCCTGGTGTTCTTGGCGGGTTGCATAGAAGACCCATATATGAACAATAAAGAAATGCTCCTAGATTGATTAGGCACTGGGTAAGGCTTAGGCAGAGGAGAGCTGGTCCAAATACATTTTAAGTTAGGTAACAGGTCTGAGTTACACTTCATCTCTCCCTGCCTGCAGCTGTAGTCCATTGAAGCTGTTGTCTAGGATACAGGCAGACTTAGTCTATTCAGCTCATGTTTTAAATGCAGAAATGAAGGATGGTCTTGGGGCTAAAGCATGACTGTAATGCAGACCTCCTGTGTCACTTACTGTTATCAGAGCTGCCCTTCCCTCACAGGTGGGAAGGTGCACAAAGTCAGGAGGCACCGTGAAAATACAGCGATAGAGTCCGCAATAGGTGAGAGAGGGAGAGACAGACAACATACTGATGCCTGCATCCTGCAACTACATCCTTCTTTGTGGCATGTATTGGTGTCGCAGGACTGAGAGTGGGGATAACACCTCCCAATTAATTTGCTTGCTTCACTCAAGTTTAAAACTTGCCCTTCAAGCCTCCCTTCCTGCCCTCCTGGGTAGTCGCAGGGACCAGAGAAGCCACAGGCAGTCTCCATCCACAGTCCGGGGCCACAGGACACAAGGATCTAGGTCTGTGGCTGTCCAGCATGAATGGGTGAGAACTAGAAAAGCCCTGTGGTCCTATATGCTGTGTCGTCATGGAGCGGCTTTCCCCGGCAGTAAGGACGGAGCCAGCACGCTAGGAGTAGGAAGGTCCGTGTTTTTCTGCTCATGGGCTTCTCAGGTTTCCCTGCCCGGTGATTATGGTGGGGAAGCAGGAGCCCACCACTTTCTGCTGGCTTCTTTCTGCCAAGGAGCATCACGGAGGTTCTGCTAAGACAGACAGCTTCCGTCAGGAGACCCTTCACCTAAGAAAATGAAATCTCCTATGTTGCATAAAATTACCTCAAAGGCGCTACTGCAGGTGATTGATTTCCTGTGACAGCAGAGATGGAGACGTGAGACATTTCCCAAAAGTTGGTGTGTTCAGGCTGGATATGTAGGGGCTTATGCAAGTCCGCCTTCCCCCCGCCCCCCCTTTGCAGTCGTTTTCTGTGGAATGCAAAATAATCTCCAGAGCAAAGCAATTAGTCAGTGTCTCTGGAAAGTGGTGCTCTGGCTGTGAAGAATGGACATACAGGAAGGATCTGGGAAGACTTTCTGAGCTACAGGGCTTTAATCAACATCCTGCACAGGGGAAACTGCAAGAAAACTCTAGAGCAATGGAGCAAAATAATACAAAGAGTAGCAGGGGAAAAAAAAAAAGAACAAACAACAAATCCCCAATAATCACAGCTCATAAATTCTTCATCATGTGAATGGCCCTCCGGCAGATACATCCACCCAGGGGGGTATGTGACAGCTTCTAGGCACAAACTGCTGCCCTCCGTGCGGCCTGCAGATTGCTGCGTACACTGGCTAATACTTTGCTGATGGGCTGGGCTGGTTAACAGGAAAGAGCTCTTGACTGAAAACAGGTCATTTTTCTCCTTCAAAGCAGATCTATTTTCTCATCAACACGTTTCGTAGTAATCCAGCGATACGCGGTTTGCCACGCCGGCATCATTTTCCCTAGGTGTTTAATAACCATGCTCTGAACCAGAGCTGCAGAGTATCTCATTATTCTGCTCCAGAGGCAGAAGAGGAGGGGTAGCTGTGAAGAAGAACATCTGTTCCTGAGCATGTCATAAGTAAGGTTATACTGCCAACTGCAGTCAGCATCCCTGCAGCAGCTGTAGGAGAGGAATGAAAGGAGAGGAAGGAAAAATCAAGATGGGAAAACATTACTGACTCTTTCTGCAGCAGTGAGTTTCACCTGAGTTTAAAATCATTTGAATTTAAACTGTTCAGGAACTGCTGCTTGCTAATCCATTTGCAGAGCTGGATGAAAGCTGCTCTCTGTTCTCTTTGGAGTGTCTGCAAAATCAGAAAGAGTTGATGCTGGAGAAGTCTCTGCTGATTTCCCCCCCTGCCTCAGAAAGGAGACCCGCTGACTCGCACGTCTACGAGGGAAGTCAGGCCGCTTTGGAAATGGTATGAAAGCAGTATCGGAGGCCTGCTTTGCTGCTGCGCTGAGGCTGAAATGTCCTTCTGAGCGGCGCAGGTACCAAAAGCTTAGGGACGAAAATCGTGGAGAAAAACGTCTTGCAAAGACACACGAGCTGTGGATCAGCTTTCTTAGTTCCTACAAAATCCGCGGTGTTTGAGTTCTGTTCTTCACAATGCTGTTGGCCCTGTCTGTTGTGATCTGGTCGTCCAGGTCCGGGCGTGCAGAAGGAGCAGGTCAGAGAGGCCTTGGGGTAAGGCTGGCGGTCTAGCACGGCCATCGGCTGGTGCTGCTGACGTCCCCCTGGCAGGGACCAGCAAATCCTGAGGCAGAGAAAATCAACAGGCGCTGCTGAAATGTTTGGCTTTTGCTTTTTTTGTCTCGTTTCATGGTTTTCTCAGGGGTACAGGTCTGGCCTTAACCTGCTCGCTATGAAAATCCAGGGAAGGGCTTGGATATGACACCAGGTCTTTCTAACTTCTCTATACGTATCACACTTAATTTAAAATAAATTTCTAGTGGGAATATTTGACATAACATTTTTCAGTTGGCAGAGGGTTACCCACCACATCCTGTGTCTTGCTTTCTGGAAGCTAGTACCACGGGAGAGCCTGACAATGACTTTCTTGTGATGGGACCGCCTTCTCTTCACTAAGTTTGCATTGATTTTTCTATCACTTTCAGCAGTGAGTTAGAGGACGTTCTGCTCCTGCCGCTCCAGCATCTGGAAAGGTAAAGCAGTCTGTTTGTGGTATTGCAGTGGCTATTTCAGTGTGGCTAGAGTTAGTTGAAAAAAGTATTTCGAAGGTGCTCTAAGGATGACTTTGTCTTTCAACTGCCTCTTTAAAAACATAAAAAAATGTAATAAAATATATTTAAAAAAAAAAAGATAAAAGGAAGACTCTCTAGAAGGAAATCGGATACCTGGTTACCTGGGATATGGAGAAGGCTGAGGCACTCGGGTGACTTTTTTGCTTCAGCTTTCGCCGGCAGGTGCTCCAGCCGCGCCACCCGAGTCACAGAAGGCAAAGGCAGGGACTGGGAGAATGAAGAACCGCCCGCTGTAGGAGAAGATCAGGTTCGAGAGCATCTAAGGAACCTGAAGGTGCACAAGCCCCGGGGACCTGACGAGACGCATCCGCGGGTGCTGAGGGAACTGGTGAGTGAAGCGGCTGAGGCACTGTCCGTCCTATTTGAGAAGTCGTGGCAGTCCGGGGAAGGTCCCACTGACTGGAAAAGGGGAAACATAACCCTCGTTTTTAAAAAGGGAAAAAAGGAAGACCTGGGGAACTACAGGCCGTCAGTCTCGCCTCTGTGCCCAGCAAGATCATGGAGCGGATCCTCCTGGTAGCTATGCGAAGGCACATGGAAAATAAGGAGGTGATTGCTGACAGCCAACACAGCTTCACTGAGGGCAAAGCGTGCCTGACAAATCTGGTGGCCTTCTACAACAGGGTTACAGCGTTGGTGGGTAAGGGAAGAGAAACTGACGTCATCTACGTGGACTTGTGCAAAGCTTTGGACACTCTCCCTCACGACATCCCTGTCTCTAAATTGGAGCGACATGGATGTGATGGGCGGACCGCTTGGTGGACAAGGAACTGGCTGGATGGTCACGCTCAAAGAGTTGCGATGTCCAAGTGGAGAGCAGCGACGAGTGGCGTTCCTCTGCGATCAGTATCGGGGCCGGCGCTGTTTGACATCTTTGTGGGTGACACGGACAGAGGGACGGAGCGCGCCCTCAGCAAGTTTGCCGGCGACACCCAGCTGCGCGGCGCGGTCAGTGTGCTGGAGGGAGGGGACGCCGTCCAGAGGGACCTCGGCAGGCTTGAGAGGTGGGCCCGCGCGGACCTCATGAAG
>JAVKLA010000093.1:12425926-12452192 GCA_034782735.1 Sagittarius serpentarius | reverse complement strand
AAGGTCCCTTCCAGCCCAAACCGTTCTATGATAAACACACCAATGCCCTTTAGCCATGGAGCTGTGCAGCACAAAAGCAGTGCAGTGAGGAAAGACCAAACTTATCCAAAACCCACGAGCTTGGGGGAAAACCTGGTATCATTCTGCCTATGTTTATTTGACTTGAGGAGACCTTGTGTCATGAGGTGCATTATGTTTTGGCTGCTAACTTTTTGGTTTCCTTAACACCACCAAGGAGGGGGTGAGGGTGAGCAGAAGAGAAGCTAACGGGTGTTCTAACCAGGCAATGAGTACAAAATTAAGTAAGTTACGGAGCTGGTCATGGGAGAAGGAACCCTGCGTTTTGGGATCACTGGTTCAGCCCCTGCGAAGAGCAGCGGTTACCCTGGGTTAGCTACTTGCTCCTTGCTTACTCCTGTGCGTCTCGCAGGGAGGGAGGAAACGCTTTTTCTAGGTGCCTGTTACCTGTCTCCTGGAGGCAGGCTCTTGTCAGGAGCCCGAGGCTCTGGCTAGGGCTGGCCATCCCTCTCTGCTCAGCTAGGGTGTCGACGGCATAGGTTGCTCCTACACCAAAGCCTGCATACCTGGGTCCCTTCGCAGCTGGTTTTCCTCAGTTCATTTACTTACTGTTTTTTAACAGCAATAAAATGAGAGTTACTGTCGGCTGCTAAGACAGGAAGGTGGCTGTGTAGTTGCTTAGTATAGCTGAGGGACTCGGGAGTAAGTAAGGGTGCTTTTTGTAAATGATATTCAGCATGTCCAGAACATTATGCTTTCGTAACACCTGTTAGAGTATTTAAGATGGAAAGTCTTGCACGAAATGAGATGAGCCTCTTTCAAAGGCCTCTTTTTGGTTTTTAAAGCTTTCGGAAGGCTCCTGAGACACCAGCCCAGAAGTGTGGCCCTTTAACAAATAAGAGACCAAATTTTGTTTAATATTGTCTGTTTCAGAGAAGATGCTCCTGGCAGATGCTGTTTATTGAAAAAAAAGCTTGATGGGTTTTGCTAATGATGGTGTATCCTAGAAAATATTTACGTTCTGGGAATACTCTGAGTTGTGATCTTTTGCTGTGAGTTTTTATTGATGGAGTCTAGTGCCCCGTTCAGGGAAATTTATTCTTTCTTTTGAGTTATATATATTAAACCTTTTCTCTGTCATTAGTTTTCCTGTCTTCAGAATGAGAATTAGCATTGCAGGATATTACGGTATGGGCGAAAAGATGAATCGTTACTCTTCAGAAAGGCAATTAACCTCCAAAGGCAGCTGCCAGAGAGCTGTCGTTCTAACCTCAGCGGTACTCCCTTTCCGTTTCAGCCTTCTGCTGCCCTCCCCCAGCTCCCTGAGGCGTGTTGCCCATCAGCGCAGTTCCGCGGAGGCAGGAGGGCAGATACCTTCAGCACAGCACCTGCAAGAAGCTGGGTTCCCAGCCTCCGGCTTTCACCCGCGTAACACCCCGTGCTCTTCTCTCCCCCCGTCAGGACGCGCAGCAGGGCCGCGGCCTTGGCAGCGCACCTTAGCGGGTGCTGGCAACCCCTAGCGACGCTCAGTGCGGGGCGGGGGGGCTGCTCATTAACTCAAGCCTGCGTAAAGGAAATGGGAGACCCGTAGGACAGGGTCCTTCGGCGGACAAGACCTGCCGGTCTACGTCAGGGAAAGACGGCTTTACAGAAAGCACACGGAGTTCGTGGGGGAGAGGAGGGAGAAGGAGCATCTCTCTCGCTGGCAGCGGACGTTTGAGTCCTGATATGAGTGTTCTGTAGCACTGATAGAGAAATATTTAGCCTGTCTACAGGCAGTTGTTTGCTAGTAAACAAGAAACATTGTTCCAAACAGAGATGATTAACAGTGACAGAAAAATTTAGGAACTGGGTAGAAAGCTTTATTCTGCCTTGATCACAACTACCCATTATGTCAGTAGGTTCCGATTTTTCAGACTAATGGTAGGTGTACACCCGTACAAGCATGCAACTGTGCACGGATCTCGCCCTCAAGGGACTGTGGATTTATCTCTAATGCTGTCAGATTTATTTACAAAAGATGGAGTACGTTTACAAACACTCCATTGTGCTTTCTTGTTTGGAACAGAGCGAAACCTGGTCCCCGTGGATACGGCAAAATGGGAAGGAGGTTTTTAAGGCTTTGCCCTCCCAAATCAAGTGGCTGTTAATGGAAACCGTTGATGAGAGTCTGTTGGCATTCGTGGAAAAAGAAAAACCCAGTGAGAATTTCATACAGAATGCCTTGTAAGGAACGTACGTTTTGTTGCAGTGCTGGCGGAGTGCTCAACTTTGTGCGATAACGATAGCAGTAACAATTATTCTGGTCTCTTGCTGCCGTAGTTGTTGTAATGCGCGTTTGCCTAGCATGATAGTTTGGGTCTCCGTCACCCTTCAGTGATGAAACTGTAGTTTAGCTAGTTTAGCTTTTCCACCGAAAAAGCTAGAAAGATGGTGGGAGATGATCAAGAGATCTCAAATGGGAAAGACCCTGCCATGCCTCCTGGATGTCTAACTGGCAATTAGTAAACGCTTCTGATTTTTTTCCTAGATACTTCTGTATCATAGATACTTTTTTGTGTCACTGCCCAGCTAGGTTTGTACACACAATCTCTGACTCTGGACAGCATGCTCTTGCTGGTTCAGGGCAGGTTTCTAGAAAGTTTGAGGGCTTTCCTCCCTCCTCGTATGTGTCTGTCGCAGCACGTGTATCCAGATGTGGCGCCACAGCTGTACATACATCCTTTTGCCTTCCCCATCCGTAATTTGGTAGGGTCTTTGTGCACACGGGCACGTGAATCTCTGTTTGCAGAAAAAGCGAGTCGTCTTTGACAAAAAATTCTGCTTATATAAGAGGCACTCTGCCCTCAGCAGATAGTGAGCTCTCTTTAAAACTGGGTGCTTCAGTAAGGCATCCAAACGCGACGCTGGGGGAATTAAATTACCGTTAGTATACAGACACTAGGAATGCACCTAAACAGCGCTTGAAGCTTTCAGGTATGGGTAATTGCCGTTGCATGAAAGCAATTGTTTCTAAAAGTACAGTTAGCTTGGTTAGTGCTTTTTATTTTACTGTTTATATTGCATTAAAACATTACACGGTGCGTCTCTTGAGGTGCAGTGCTCGTTTGGATCCATGGGTTACAGCCTTCCACAGTCAGTGGGAGTCTCCGCACTGATCTTGGCAGGCTCTGGACAGACGCAGGCAGGGAAGACCGGCTTTGCCTCCAGAACACTGAGCAAGCTGCACCCCTCTTCTGTTACCGAGAGCTAAACTCATGCAGTCATTCTCCTCAGGTTCTTGTTCCACTCCAGGCAGGAAGCAGATTTCCTATGTACGTACGTCCTTGCGTCCCTACGCAACCTTTGCTTGGTAGCAGTGCTTTATAGACAGCCTTCCTTTGCCAGGACAGTGGTTTCCTAGAGCTTTGAGAGTTTTTGCAGGGGAAGTGCTTCCTCCCAACAAACGTCATTGTATGTCCTGACAAATGACTCCAGTAAAAGAATCGTGAATTTCTGTGGGTTTGCTTCTCTTTGCTACCTCTGCTGCTTGAAGTATTCTTAGGAAGGTCAACTGACCTTTACTGCGCCCTGGCCGTTGGCAAGATGATATCCATAATGAATGTACGTCAAGCAGCCAGTGCTCCAGCATGAGTGTTTTAACATCTGACCCCATCAGTACAACGAGCGTAAGACAGAGAAGATGCTTTTTTTTCCTAGAGGAGAGCAGCTTCCAACTGGTGTACCAGATAGTATGTAAAATATCATATACGTGCGATCTAGCTAGGTAAACACCAGAAGAATAACGGATGCAATCCTTCGTTTAGTTGAACAGAACAGGTCTTGCAGCTTTTTTTGTTTTCTCACTGTACGTATGACCTGTATTGCTGTCTGGACAGATGCAAAGATTACTAATCTCCTGGTATTGTCTAGGTTTGTTATGAGCTCACTTGTCCTAGCCTCTAAAGGAGAAGTACCTCAATTAAATCATAAATGTATGGAATAGTAAAATGAAGGCAAATACCAGGCTTCAGGCCTGTAACACAAACTTTTTCCTTCCTGGGATACCGGACATGCCGTCATGTGCTCCGTGTTGACCAGAGTTTTTAATAGCACTCACCTTGTGATTCCTCCACATCATGGTGGAAGTGTTTGCCCAGTTAAGTACTGATGAAATAGCTAAGGCAGCGTATACTTAATAGACCCTGTGACGAGAACTGAGTGAAAGGTGGCAACATACTGGTCTGGGCCTTGAGTGAATACAGTGAGGCTTAGGGTAGATAAAGTGCTTCATCGCTACACTTGCATTTTTTTAATCCGTTACTTCTTTTTCTCAAGTCAAAGAAAATGGCCCATATTAAGCCAAGTACAATACAAACGTGCACGTTACTGAAGTAACCCTGTGTCCACCTTAGGGTTTTTGCCACGTGGGCTGTCAGGCCAGCCAAGTGCCCAGTGTGCCCCAGGCAAACATCAGTGGGAAATCCCAGTTCTTCACTGTGTTTGAGAGAACAAACAATGGGGGACATCCCGGGGCGGGGTGGGGGGGTAGGCTCACACATCAGCCCAGCACCCTGTAATTTTTAAGTTTGCACAAGTATGGCATTTCACTTTCTCAGCGAGCAGAAAGCCACACTATCGCTGTGAGGGGTGGTTACTGCACTCTCCTTGAGGTTTTTAAGTTTGATTGTCTCCTTGGGGAGAAACACTTGAAGCTTTGAGATGGACTAGGTTTCTGGTTTAGTGTTGTCTAACATCTTTTAAAAGAATTACCTCTTTCTCGTTGAACATTGAAACTTGGATCTTATGATACATCATTTATACAGGGAGAGACCAGCCATACCCGCTGAAGTATCTCGACTTCCCCATTTGTACAGTACAACCAAAAGTACTTCTGTTTCATGCTATATTCATAACTGACCTAAAATGAACTCGAGCTTTTGCTGTTGCACACTGTTACCGAGGTTAATGGCAGAAAGCGTCATCTGCATTGACTGTTTGGGGCTAAAGCTCTCCGACTCCCCTTCCCCGCTCCCTGGTTCAGCCACCAGCGCTTTGTGGCTGTCCTGTGACACTGGGTGCCACCCGAGTTGGCTGCTCTTGGAGGCCTGGAGGGGCGAATTCAAATCACTCTATGTGGGATTTTCACTTTCTTTGAAAACGAAAACTCTGTTGCCTCCTCTGCGCGGAAGGTGTTGTTAAGTAATGTAATTCTTTTTTATGAGAAGATTAGGTCTGTAACTACAGTCTTAGGTTTTGCTCATACCCTGTTGTTACGGAGGTGTAACACCGCTAAGTGCTCTGCCCAGAAGCAGATGCGGTCCCTGGGAGAAGGGAAGGGGGAAACAGCAGTGCACCTAAACTGGAGACTCTGAAGAAATGAGCTGCTTCTCATTTCCTCACCCAGGGTACTCCTCGGCGTTTACTGAAGCCTTTGTCCTGCAAATAAATCAAGGCTAAATGCTTTAGGCAAGAGATGGAAGTAAATCCCTGAGGTTTAAAACTTACTAGGAGCCCAGCACTTCTATGACTAGAGACTTACTTTCAAATAAAGATGTACCAGCATCACAAATATATTGCTTTTTATATGCTTTCTGCAGGGCAGCCATTTTGTCAAACGCAGGAGGGAGGATAAAGCCAGGCGACTTGTGCAGTAACAGCTGTCCCTAATCAAAGAAATGGGGAATATAGAATTCAGTGAAGAAAAAGTCACAGTAAATATGTCTGGAAAGGACCTGTGGTAGTCACCTGGTGGTGTCCCTGCCCTGATGATTACATGTGTATGTTATCTAGCTTACTCACTTGCTAAAGGAGACTTCCATTTCAAAATCCTGCTCAGAATCTGGGTACTTTAGGGTGGTTTGGATCCAAACCAAAGGTACGAAGTGTTATTTATGTTTTGATAAGGCCAAGTTAAGGTCTAAAACTCAAACGCTGCAGATTTCAAAGGCACGTTCGTATCTGGGCCATTTGTTTCTTGTCTGCTTTAAGCCATTTGATTTCTGTTTGATGTGAGCAGGCTCGACCCATGCTCTGAGCCACACTGTTGTATTAGCAGAACGCCAAATTTAGAATGATCTATCCAACTGAGTCTCCGCACAGCTTCTAGTGAGTTGGAAGAGCTTGCATGTGTTCACCTGAAAAGGACTAGCTGAACATGCTCTTCATCTCCTTTTGAATGACAGTCATCTCTGCGGTGTCAGAGATCGCTCTGTCTCTATTAAAGCGCGAGTTACCGCCTGTCCTGCTGTGCTCCATCCTGGGGCCAGAGTTTTCAGTCGAGGCAACTTAATCCTCTGTTAGATGTTCTTCTCCCTCTCAGCAGCTTTGCTGGGGCTTTGGTCTGTTATGGCATGGTGGGGGTGAATTTGTTCTGGGAGGGCTGTTAATTTTTCTTTTTGTATAGGAGTCAGATGGCTCCTTGCGTGAGGGCACGATAACCCTTCCGGTAGTGATCTTATACTGACGTTTGATCATTACGTGCAGGTGGACTTATTGTTCTGTATAATTTTAAGGACAGCTAGGCTTCCAGATACTCCCTTCGATGAACGGAGGATACTCAAGAAAACTAACAGTGATGTGATCATTTGAAAGACTTTCTCAGAAAATGATGAGCATTTGATTCCTTGGTTCCTAAATCAGTGCTCATCCTGACTTCGAGATTTGAACTATGCTTGTAAAGTTATTGCCAATTGCTAAATTACAGAAGCTGACTTTTTCTTCTGTACCTCAGCTCTAGATAAATGCAAAATTGGAAGTTACTTGAGCTCATTTGAGATTAAATAAAAGCAAGATGAGAGAGAAATTTGAGGAGATGGAAGTATTTCAGGGTGTTACCTCGTCTTGCCTGAGCACTTAGAGTCCAAGGTGATACATACCTAAAAATGCCAAAGATGGATGTACCTGACATTATCTCACCCTCTAAATGCTTGGTAAAACTACAAGAAAACTGAAAGAACAGAGAAAAGGGGTTTGTGGGGTTTTTTTTATACCTCCACCTGTGACAGTTACCCTTAAGATAGCCTGTCACATCTTTTGATAAAAGGTCCATCTTCAGTTTTAAATGGGAGCTATCTATGCTGAAGCATACATTCAAAAGCACTTTCTGTAAACAGTCCCTCCGGAGCCTTTAGCTCCCTGCTAACATAACAGCAAAAAACCCAGCTCCCGAGTCAAGCTGTCCTTGTTGGAGGCGGCAGGTAGGAAGCCTGGCAGAGGCCGCGTTTCGGCAGGCATGGCTCTGGGCCCGGCGCCGTGCTGCTTTGGCCCCCATTTCCCCCGTGGGGGTGCGAAGGTAGCTTGTTTCATTTACAGACACCGGGGAGTTCATAGCCGTTCTGCACGGGCACAAACTATTCAAGCCGGTGAGGAGCCGGGCACGGATTCCTCTCCTCTCCTTGAAAATCTGGGGCAGCTCCGTGGAAGTAAATGAAGCTGCACTCTGCTCTGGCAAGCAATTTTAGGGATACGTCAAATAAATTTATGTGGCTCAGAAGAAAAAGAAGCAAGAACTTAGGCCAGCTGCTCGCTGGTGTAGCGTGGTGCAATACATTGCACTCCCAGGGAACTGTGTCCCTTTACTCCACGTGAGGATCTGTCCCCAAGTCTGCTGGGAGCAGACAGGCATCTGTTCCCTGACCTTCTGCAGCAGCAGCTACAGGGCTCTGGATGAGCGAGAAGCCTGTAATGAGCCCAGGAATGTCTTCCCCCTCCCGCCGTGGAGTATAGCGTAGAGTGTTGTCAAGAATACTTGCTTGTAGAAAATGCATTTTGTTCAGTGGTGAAAACCCCCAGAATTCTGCTGAAGGACACTGGTTTTCTCTACCGCACGTGCACTGTGTCCAATAGAGATTGATTTTAAAAAAAAAAAAAAAAAAAAAAAAAATCAAGACCCATCCCGGGTGACTTTATTAAATCATTCGACCAGGAGGGAATGGAAGAGTCTGCATCATGCTGGTTGCTTTTCTGCACTGAAGGATCTTACGGGGTCTGCAGCCCAGCAGACAGGCAGTGATGGGCAGAGGTGTGTACGTGAGCGGGGGGGAACGAGGATCTCTCTGTGCGGGTGCAGGCTCCACGATATGAGGAGGAACAGTGAGTAGCAAGAACCTCTCCTTTGAAGCTGAAATACTTTAAAACATTTTTCTGAAAGGGGATGCCTAGCATAGACTTGGCGGGGGGGGGGGGGGGAAACACGCACAAAAAAAAAACCCCACCCCAAAACCCTTACAACACTAAAGCCTGCTGCACTGGTGAGCTCGGTACTGCCACCCAGAGTACCTTTTTGCATAATATATGATCCTCTGTGTGGATCTGGAGACGAGGAAGATTAAATAGATGATCTTTCTGCACATAAAGCAGCCAGAGACAGGATGATGGATCATTACTGAATACATTTCTGGCCATGCATAATTGTGTTCTGATCTTCCTTGTTGAAGTACTATCACCATCTCTCTGCCAGACTATATTACTTAACTCGTGAGACTCAAAAATATTCTTTACTTCTCTGTATTTTGTCCGTAGCTGTCTCTGGGGTCACATGCATTAGCAGCATGCTACTGCCAGCTATGGCAAAATGTTAAAACGGCATCGAAACATCCTACAGCGGACCAGCAAGGTGAATCAGATAATTGGCTGCATGTAGGGTCTGGAAAATAAGTGTCTGTCCAGACCTGTGAGGGGCATGTGGCTTGTTTCTCTTTAATCCTTTGTGGTTATTTCTGCATAGCCTGACGCAGTGGTGAAGGCTAGTGCAAAACAACAGAAAGCGGGGATTCTTGTGTCGTGTAGCTTCCCGTCATCTCTATTTGACACTTTATCAGACAAACATTAAAAGTATATTGTGCAGTGTATTTACTGAACGAGGCTTACGTAATCCTTAACGCATAGTGTGTGGCTATGTAATACAAAGATTTTGTGAACGATACAGAAGAAGGAAAAAAAATAACCTCTTCCTTACAAATGAAAAGCCAAATCAAAGGGGCTGTGTGATCTGGTGCAATGACAACAGCGCCGGGAGTTTCGGCTGTCCTCAGATACCACTGCTGAGGCGCAGGCTGGCGACCTCGCTCTGCGCAGCTGAGCTGCCGATCTCCTGGGGACAAGCTTTTTGGTGACGCGGTTTGTACTGCTGCCCCCTGCACTGGCTAGAAGAGATTTGGTGCGGGCTTGTCAGTGTGGATCATTACCCGCCTTTACATCTGTTGGGTGTCAGCTACTTTGTATAGTCCGTCATTTCTCCCCTGCATTAAACAAGCCTTTATTGCACGTGGTACCTATGAAATACCTAGGTGCCTTTCACTTCTTAATAAATAAAGACAAGTGAGAAATGCAGAAACGTCCAGAAAATGTCCCTTCTTCATTTTCTTCCCTCCCCCAGCTCAGTAAAGAAAAACTGGAAATTTGAGGAAAGATTTAAGTCAAACTTTTATGTTCAGATTTTTTTTTTTCTCAGAAATAAATAGTGAAAGAGATGTTGAAGCAAGGTTTAAAATGATATTACTGCTTCACTTAAATCCCGGCAGCATTTCAATAATCTTTATTTCAACACTTAACCATATTGGCAATTACTCTTGAGATATATAGAAGTACAGGTATACCTGCATACATAGTCTTCCATTTATATTCAGCATTACTGTTGGTCCTTGATATTGTGCTGTGCTAATTAAGTTGTAATGAACAAACACACACACATCATACTTGCTTTCCAAGCTCTTTCTTCTAGAAATGTGAGGGTTTATCTACATGATGACATTAATTCTCTATTTACATACTGTTACTGAGCCCTTTGGATATAACCTTCAAGAATATTGATGCTTTTTGTTTTCAACATTTTAATTTCTATCCTTAAAAAGAGATGTCAACAGGCAAAAAGTGCACTTTAATGCCTTATTATGCAGCCCAGCTCCATCTCTAATACGAAGAATATTTGTCATTTATTCAAAACTAAAGAATTCATGCCATAAATATACCTCATGGTATTTTTGATGTGATAAATGATACAAACAATAGATTTTTTTTTTTGCTCATGAAGATGTAAATATGGTTTAGTTTGGGTCAGCACATAGCTAATACAGGTACATCATTTTTTTCAGTGCTTCCGTTTTTTCCTTCAAGATGTCTGGACTCGTCTTGTTCCAATTTGCACAGGACTCAATACAAAACGACACGTTAATAGAAAGCAACTGGTTGCCTCTAGGCAGCAAAACATCGGCTTTTCCTGACGTCAAAGTATTTGCTTGTCATATGAGTTGCAGAGAAGGGAACCATTTGGCTTGGCTCTTACCTCGGCTCCCCTTTCTCTGAGCTGCTCAGCGAGGGACACCGAGCTCCTCTCTGTCCCCCGGCCGCACTGCGGTACGTTCAGAGTTGCTACAAATTTCAGGGCGTAAATCGCTGCCACGCTGAGCAGTGGCCTGGCTGCGTGGCTTTGGTTTTGCTCATCTTGAAAGTGGGGCCCCGAAGAACAACTGTAGGCAGTTTTCACAGGACAGGTTTTCTACAGTTGCTCTTCAGAGTTTACCGGCCCGACCCTTGTGTGTCAGGAGATCAGGAAAGGCCGACCTCGGGCCTTGCACCGCCGCTGCGCGTGTCGAACAAACAGTAAGTTGGTACCTCCGTGCTGAGGAGGGTCAGCCAAGTAAGCCCAACTAGTCAAAGGGAAATCTGCCAGCACAACAGGATTAGTTGTATCTGAAATCACGCTCTTGCGATGGTTGTTCCTGTTGAACCCAATTCTCACCCTTAAAAGGATTCCGAGATGCGGTTGCTCACTGAGCGGTCCCGTGCTCCCACTTGCAGCCCAGACCGCAAGGGCTAAGCACCAGAAATGGCTCCACGGTCCGTAGCCTGAAGCCTACCCGTACCCGAGTCCTGTTAAAACTACACGAACGTATGCAACTTCTCTGTAGTTGCAATTGTTTTCCTGCCTCTGGGTGACTAGTAGTGAAAAGCAGCTTCTCTTTCAGGAGTTGTGCAGCCTGCTGCTGCAGCTGAACGAAGCTGGGGAGGGCTGGCAGCAAAACGTGTCGGGGTTCACAGCAGGCCCCCAAAGACGTGGGGAGACCCTGAAGGACACCAGGAGCTAAGAAAACCTAGAGCGCGGGATCAAGAGCCACGACAGCCACGTCTGTGTTGAGCGGGCAGAAGAAGCATAAGGGGAGTGTGCGTTTCCATCTGAGAGGGTTCAGGGCAGATGGGTGACTTTGGAGTTCTCTCTCCGTACCTCTTTCCATCCCCTGCTAGGTGCCTGTTCCCCCTACATTACACTAGAACAGCATGAACCTCAGCTGGAAGCAGGAACTTCAGACATGGGGGGGAAAAAATGGAAATGCAAACTTGTACCATTTAGAAACGTCTGCATTTCCATCAACCACATAGTCTTTTTCCTTTTTCTGACGGTAGCGACCCACTGGTGCCTCCCTGGGCTGTTTAACTTTCTAGAAGCAGTCCTGAATGTGTACCCTGGTGGACTGCACGCAGAGAGTACCCTAAAAAGTCACAACTTGCTAGGCTGTCAATGCGTATTGTGCTTAGGCAGGTGGTGGTTCCATTTCTTAGAGATGCAGGAGGTGTCTAGTGCTAGCAACCGAAAGCTGCTCTTTGATGCCTTTAAATTTCAAAGGTTAACACAAATAGCTGAGAATTGCACAGGACATCTGCGAGAGCCTGCAGAGTATTGTCCGGAGCTCTTCACAGAGGAATGGAGAAAAAAATGTGGAGGACTCTAAACCAATCTCAAAGCAGTGATGAAACCCTCTGCAGCCCTCAGTTTGAGTTCAGAGGTTTGATTTCAGAGCATTCTCTGTGCTAGCATGTGTTCGCTGAAGTTTTCCATTAGCAACATCATAGCTAAATGGAGATTTCTGTCCATTTTTTTACACTGGAGGGATTTCTGGGAAAATTACTGGTTTAATACCAGAGAATGACAATAGAGCTACATTAGAGTTTTTAACTAAGGGTTATGGATTGCCCAAATTGCTGTTTCCCTCAGAAGTGGTGGTGTCTGCAAGAGACAGCAGTCTGCCACAACTTTTAGATGACTGACTTCCATGTTTAATGGAAGCCAACAGTAAGACTCATCTTGTTGCAGAAGCGTTCACCTCTAATTATTATAGATAACTCATAAGAAAGTATTTATGGCAGCACATAAATCTCCGTCAGATGGGAATAAATTGTAGTCACCTGAAAGCCAGGCTCAATTTCCGGTTTCAGTGAAACTGGAAAATTTTCAACTAAGCTTCTCAGCTGAGAGATTTTCATGCCCCTAAAATGTTTCCCTTTGGGGTTTGTGGGTTTTTCATTGTTCATCTTTTTTCTCTTTTCTGTCAGCCACCCCTTAGGCATAGTCCATTTCCCCTCTAGAGTGTTTTGTGGTTTGTTTTTTTTCTAAGACGATACACTGAGGACGTAGTTCATGCGAGTCATCCCGGAGTACAACCAAAAAGCCTTGAAAGCGATGAAACGGGTTTGCGTCATCTGTGAATGCATTGATATTTATCCCTATTATCCTTCGCGTTTTCAATTCAAGCAGCACATAATTTATCAGCTCTGTTGTCAAACGCTGCATGCAATGGTGTTTCGTAGCAAGCTCGGTGGGAGGGGGGGGAGAAGAACGGGAGGGGAGATCACCATTCACTTCTTCCCAAGAGCAGTGCAGAGCAGCACTTGCTTTGAATTTGGTGGCCGTCTACTCTTCCCAAGTACTCCCGCGGCACCAGGCCGTAGAAGTGGAGCGGCGTATCAAATGTAGCAGCGTAGTGCGGCAGGGGCAGCACAGGTAAACGCCTTACTGGAACGATGCAGAGCACGAGACCGGAAAGCGTTCGGAGGGTTTGCCAAGCTGAACAGTTGTGTGGCAACCCCACTGCTCGTTGCCGTCGCTCTGCAGGTGAGGTCACTTGGATGCAGGACGTCAGTGCACTGCAGTGGTCTCCTTCCGGTATCAGTAGCATTCTGCTTCTGAAACGGTTCAGTCCTTCTAGCCTCCTTCAAGAGATCATGGATGGGGGCATGGTTAACAGATGGCACCGCCTAGACAGGGGATGTCAGCTGCAAATGATGCTGGAAAAAAGCTACTGACGTGCTTTAACTCCTGTAGGAGAACATGGATTCGCCTGTGTTCCCTGGTTGTACTGCGTTCAGCAGCCACGGAGTCGCAGCAGCAGACCTGACAATCAGATCCCTGAACGTGTACTTCACACAGCTGCTATTTAAGTCACGCAGTTACCACGTGTCCGGGGGACACACCTAGAAAGCACGGCTGTGAAGGTAAGAAAATGCAAAGGGGGCAGCCTGTGGCGGGGGAAGCGGCTCCGTTTTACTCCCCGAGTTAAGGCTACTGCAGTCTGTGTGACAGCTGGTTCGTCTGTGGCTTCTCCCTTTCTCCTTCCCTCATCGTGACCCGTGGTGCGTTGACTTCCACTGACAGAACCGTCCTTTGGGAAGTTTTCTTGCCTATGTCTGTCTCGGAGACACCTGGGTGGATTCTCGCCCAGCTCCTTTGCATCTCTTAGGCCTGAAAAACGGCACTGAAAACATCTAGATCTCCCTGCTAGCTGTTACCTCGCACTCTGGCGGAGCCGCCACGCAGGGAGCGTGTCGTGAGGTGGCAGACGCCGAGGTGGGTTTCACTGTGTCTGATAAACCTGGTTAGGGGATGGTGCTTGCGCGACTTTGTAGCCTGTTTAATTAGAACAGCACTGAAGAAGTACACTGCTGCTGGAAGGAGGAGGCTCGGTGCCTGCAGTCCAGGTGTAACAGGGAAAGAAATCCTTTCTCTTTCCCTGTCCGTTCTTGTGATCAGGAACGGAGATCTGTGAATTCCAGTAAAACTGTGTGTGTTCTCCCAGGGTGCTTAGCTCACAGGAAAAATGAACATTGTGACCTGGAACCTCGGCACCTTACGAACCTTCATGTTGGGCCTAGTCTTTCAGCATGAGGTACTTAAAGGCAGGAGCTGTCTTCAGTTTGGTATGCCCTCCCCATGGAAAGAATGCTGGCCCTTCTGTACGGAGAAGTGCCGCGCCGGCACTCCAGTGGCAGAAACACGTAGGGCTTTGCCTTTTTCCCCACTGAACGCCGAGTGTGTGCTGCGAACCTTTGTTGGCATCGCCTGCTTGAACAGGATGAAACAAGGCAACTACCGAGTTGCTCATAGGTATAGGAAGCCTGGACAAGAGAGCCCCCATCGAGGAGGTAAACCTAAACAACAAACACCAACTCCTACCAGCTCCGTCGCTCTTCCGTGCCCTCTGCCAACCAGCCTGGCAGGGAAAAGCTGCTCCCGCTGTGACGAAACCGTGCCCCATGCACTGACTGACTGCGAAGGGAAAGTCTTGTGCCGGGGCTCCGCGCTTGAGCAGGGATAACGGGAAACGGGACGTGCTCTGCTCCGGTGCGTCAGCGCTTTGGGAGTGGTAACAGCGAGCAGTGGCTGTCTTAGGAAGAACGGGGCGGCGGGGGGCGGGGGGTGTGTGAGGGATTTGAGCAAGAAGGGTTGCCAGACTGGTAGTTTGATGTGAGCCCTCACTATGCCAGAATAACAGCTTGTCCCCTGATAATAGATCAGCAGAAATTTCTACACCTCTCTAGCATATTAACAGCAGTTACATAAACAGATTAAGCTTTAGCGGTGCTCCTATCAGACGGATTTTCTTTGCTTTTTTTTTTTTTTTTTTAAATAATCATCATTCTCATCAGTTTTGTCCTACAAGCAAGGCTTTGAAAAAAATACAAAGCCAAAGGGCTGACGGAACAGTTGCTGTTCTTTCAGTATCTGTAGCTGTTTTAATATTTTGCTTGTCTGCCTCTTCAGGTGCACCGGGGAGACGGAGCTGCTCTCTCTAGTCTGTATCAAGACAAGCAGAACTTGAGCAACTGGGGAGAGAGGACGAACTGCCACAGCAATGCCAAAATTTCTGGCTCACGTTCTTGAGCTCTGCTGTTCGTGTGTCAAAAATTGGAAGTGTAACTGGGTGAATAAACCTCAGGCCATAAAATTCATAACTGTTTGGGTTTCAGCCAGCTCTTCACTGGGGATTTTGTGGGTCCAGTTTTAATTCTTCCTTCCATTTGAAGTGGGAATCATGCAATTCATGCGGTCCTGAAAGCATGGAACCAGGCAGCTCATTTTATTATTGCTAATTTATTTATTAATTTATTTAGGCGCTGTACTGACCTGTTACCCTCCTTGCAGGATCAGAATTTTACAAATATGTAAAATAAACTGACGTGTGAAGGAGCTTGCTATATGCTGCCGGAGGCTTCGTACTTACTACCTACAAACTAAATGGACTTACCATTTGTTAAAACAAAAGGTCTTGATTCTGCCTGTTGCAGTACAAATGCCTGCTATGGTGAGGTCAAACATGGATAACCTCGCTGACAGAGCTGTCTTTAAGCACTTTTGTAAATAGCAACTGTTTCACGGACAAATTGCTTTTTGTGTTAAGTTTCCGTTTAAGAACCTCATCTACAGTCGCATTGCTACAGTGCCGCTACAGTACTTGCCTCACAGGCTGAATCCTGTGTTGGATTTAGTATCTGCTGTTACTTTTAGCCTAATACTTACCTCCTGGCAAACTCTTCAGGCACAGCCACTAGTGGATCCAAGAGAGATTTCATGCCTGAGCCAGGAACTTGTTTATCTCACTTCAGTGGCTCCATAGAGTGGGAAGATGGGGAAGGATGCTGTAGTACAGGGTACTGACAGCATGTCTTGCTGGTATGCGCTGAGAATTACACTAAACCATATACCTAACTATTTATACATCTGAATCCTGTGCGAGAACCTACTCTTTATTTGCTCAAAATATGGCTGTCCTTATGTGGTGAAACCCAGTATCAGGATGAAAATGAATCTTCCTTGGGCTTTGGTGAAAGGGAATACCTGAGCTTGGAATTTTTTTTAATTTTTTTTTTTTTTTTTTTTTTGACACAGACTTGCATACCTGAATCGAGGTCATGGTGCCGCCATAGGCTTTTTTTTGTGTGCTGTTGCAGAAATATCTTAATATTCGTGACCTACCAGTAGCATGTCATTAACATAAGTTTTGCTCTCCCACATTCTGCTTACAGTGTGAACCCGTAGAAAACTGTCATTAATTCTTCAAGGCCAGCATCCTGGATTTAGCCTTGCAGAAGCTGCTGTGATACGTGGTGATAAAGCATGAGAATGGTATCTGGCTGTGGTCGTCTTAAGTACAAAAGCATTATCGGCTCTTGAAGTCTGAGCTACAAGTTATTTCCCTGTGAGGTGGAAAATGTTGCCTACTTTTATTTCTCTTTGTATGGAAAGGAGTAATAAGAACAAAGGATCGAGGGTAGCAGGTGAGGTCTCTTGGAAAATTTTTTCATGTTAATCAGATGACTTCTCTGCAGTAATCAGATGTTGCTCAGTTGCATTTTTTTATTATAAGCGTTGTGGGGTTGGTCTGTTTGTTTGTTTGTTTTAAATTACAGCTCTCAGCCCTACTTCTGCTCCCCCTTCTCCCAGCAGTGGGTTAGAATTTGCTGTAGTGCATCCTGATAGCCTTAGTGCCTTGTCCTTTAAGTAAGTTCTGTGAATAAACAGAGACTTTGAAAAAGATGACAGACTCCAAAGAGGATGAAAAATCAGCCCAGTTTTCCCTAGGGAAGTATCTCTAATATTTTTCATACAGAGGCTGTGTTACTTAGTTTCAGTCCTGTATTATTTTTGTGCTCTCTTGTTTTCCCCTTCTCAAAAAGACACGAGGCTCTCGCCAGGCACAATATCAGCACATGAACCACAAAGGACCCTAAAAGGCATCCCCCCACGTGCCAGGGCAGCAGAGTTAAAATACTGCAGCGTTTTGTGAGGGTCTGTCTTGTACCGCTGGATTACAGGGAAGTGTCGCAGATGAAATTCGCTCCTATTTTCTGACCTAGAAAGGCAGATAAATAATGTAAGATCGCCATGAAAAAAGTAAAACTAGCTCAAGATTTATTCTTTAAAAGAAACAAATGCTATTAATTCCTTCCTCTCTTTCTAGTTCCTTCTTCTTGCCCAGCTCCCTAGCAATCGCTTCTAAATTTTTCAATTCGCATTTCTGCGAACTTGGCACACCATATAGAAACAAAGCTTTTCAATAATGTATGTGCTGCGCCTGCTCGGAAAGCGTATTTTGGCAAGGGCTTTTCTAACTCAAACCGGTATCCACTTTCACAGATGACTTTTTTATTACTATTTAATTTCAACACCGCCTGAGAGAAGCTGCTGTCCGAGGTCGTGGGGAGCGGTGTTACGTGGGCAACTGCTTCCTGCAAGAATTTACAGCCCGTCAAGGAGCCAAAGCAGCAGCCCTGGAAATTCAGATCCCGCGTGCAGGGAGGAAAGCTGCTGTCTCTACTCCACTCCCAGTGAGGATCAGTGCTGTTGCTCCTCAGGGACTTCTGCTGGGGCTTCACGGACTTGTTACGTCCCAGACCTAGCTCAGTGCTTATCACTGCCACTGATGCAGATTACCACTAAAGGCAGGTTTTGACACCGAGAGCTGTTAGGAGCTAGATTGAGAACATTTCATTCTGTGTGGAGGGTTTTTTAAGAGACAACAGGTTCCCACTGACTTCTGCCAAGCCAAAAACGGAGTGTGGGCCAAAACTGTTGGTAGCTGACAATTCTGTAGCTAGAGCATACTTGCTTCACTTTTACAAGGGGCATATTTACAGCTCTAAGTCCCGGGGCGGGGATGGCGGGGAGAGGTTCTTAATATTTTTCTCTGATCTGCTGAAACACAGAAGATGGACATGACAGTTTTCTCGGGTTTAAGTAATCTGAAATTACTATGCACTTACTAGTTCTAACTGGAATGAATACAAAATGTCCCCGAATTTAGTCCACACTTAAAAGCTCACCATATACAACCTGCTTTAGGATATTCAATTACTAGATCACATACACTAACAATAATACGCTGCAACCTTGTTAGTCATGCTGAAGCAGCATTTTTTAGGATTGGTCATAAAGATGTAAGATCGTATTTTAGAAATATATTGTAGAAAATGTTTGCGTCAAACATAAAATTAAGCTCCTCCATATGCTGATATTTGTGTCCATGTAATTCTGAGTAATTTTATAGAAAGCCATGTGACAGGGTGATTACTTTTTAAGAATTTGATACTACGAGACACAATGGACTACATTTTTAAAAGTAAAACAAAAATGAAGGCCTGTTCTTCCTTCATTTCTCATGGTTTTGTTTAAGAAAGCCAACCAAAGTTAAGAATTGCTGATACGTGAAATGCTGGCACTCTAAATGTATATTTGTCTTCTATTTTGGAGAAATACCAATGAAAGAGAAACGACAAAAAGGGGGAGGGGCTAGTAAAACTTACTTTAGTATTCTTTCTTATTTTGAGATGTTTTTCAATTTTATGGATTGCTTTTTCTAGTTCATGACACTCTACTAACACAAACTGATGATATGCCACGTGACAGGTTTTTATTTACGAAGCGTTACGAATAGATGTTAGTAAAGCACTTCCCATTTTCTAGATTTTTTTCTAGGTTTTTTTCTTTGTACACTGGCAAAGCAGCTTGATATTTCATAAGACAGAATTGTAACAATTTTTCAGTATTTTTACGTAAAGTGATACAAGCTGCATCACAAAATAGCTTTCTATAAAGAATGTAGAAAAAGTGGTGGAAAGCAGTGCAGTGTTTCAACTTCAGATTAAACCCCAGCATTTTCATCATTAGGAAAACAACACAAAAAATGTATGACCACCATCAGTTCTTGACACCAGCAGTGACTGTGGGTCAGTTTTTTGATTGTATGTTTCTTGATGTCCTGTAGCAAATTGTCCCATTTGAGTATTTAGCTCTGCTCCTTTGATTTTCTTCCTCCATTCAGCTCACGTATCTCTCTGCACTTCCTAACAGCGAGACATAATGAGGAATTCTTTATAGATAACAGGGGATCTCTTCCAGTTTTGTAGCCACTGTAAGCCTCTTATATCCCATACATTTGTCAACGAACTACAGCAATGTGGTTTCTTTCAGTGCACCTAAAGCCATCTTCACAAATGGAATTTACTTACAAAACTGTGTTGGTCTGTTTTGCAGAATTGTTCCTCTTGGGTGCTGTTCTCATTTTGAGAAGTCTGAAGAACAAAACCAAAGCTAACAGAATAGTTGTAGCAGGGCCTCCATGTGTGACTGCCCTTGGAAAGTATCGGTGGTTCATTTCCTCACTGTTGTGTTTTAGCTCCTCCACGGATGTTTTCCCTTGTTGCATACCTGCCTCAAAACTCCGTTGTTTCTCCCTTTTCTGACCAAATTTTTGGATGATATTCACGATATGTTTAGCGCATTTTAACCTGCAAGAGTGGGTCCCTAATCTGTGGGCCATAAAATGGGATAAGCTCACTGCACGTTTGAAAGGTGCCTTGTGGAGCAACTCGGTATGGCTGGAACACATACAGAGCACACGCGGAAGAATGTGACGAGCGTATGGGAAACCAACCGCAGCAAGAATTAATTTTGATACCTTGCTTATTTTTCCTAAGCACGCCGACATCTATCTTTACAATAACGTTGGCCCCACTTACAATGGATTCTGTTATTAACTAGACTGTCGCACAGTGAGTCTCCTGCTCACCACGGCTGTCGCCTTACTGAAGTTTTTTGACGTATGAAGCTGTCACCTTGCTGTATGGAGCCAGTCCCATGTCAAGCAGCTGCCACCCCATATTCATAAGCTGTCTTCAATCAATCTGAAGGCTACTTGCCTTAAGGGACACTCAGAAAGTCCTTTAAGTACCCAGCTCTTCTTATCTAGCAAGGAGCTTTTGTTGCTTATAGGTAGCACCTTGGTACGTGTGGTTTAGGGCCTCTTTTTTAAGAGGCAAAGGTCTTCCTTTCTTTTCTAACACATCTCAAGTTTGCAGGAAAACCTGTATTTCACCAGGCGTGCATACGCAGTGCACATCCAATCTTCGTCCGCCTGTGTGGATGCCCTTAACATTATTTATGCATTACCAGACGTGAGCTGGAAGCGACGAGATAAAAGCCGTGGTTTATGAGAGCTCCCACAAGCGCTGCCCTCGGTTCCGCAATAACCTGTGGCAGCTGCTGGGAGGTGCGTTATGAAACGGCGTGACCTATTAACTTGCATGTACCCACGGCCCTGTTTTCCTCCTTTTGTCAGCTGACAATGGCGCGCTAGACAGTCCCTTCCTCACCGAGAGGAGGATGTTAACGCCGCTTTCTTCTGAATCAGGGCACCCAGTCAGTAGTATCTGTTGCGAAAGGACAGGAAGCAGACGGCGGGCTCCCGTGAGTTGTAACTACCTGTGTCTCTGTGTGCGTGAGGACGCCTGTGGATAAGAGCGCCTGTACAGCAACACTTGGTGTGAGTCTGTATGTGTGAGAGAGAGGGAGAAACAGGTTGGTTGTACACTGCAGGCCTCCTGCAGTATTAGGAAGAATGGCACCTATTCGATCAAGCACATAACTAATTAATACTGAGGAAGGGCATCCTGCCTAATTAGCGTTTCCCTGCTGACCCTGCAGGATGTTACTTATGCTCCTCATCAAATCTGCATTCATTTACTCCACAAAACATCACTCACGAAGAACTCCCCCCCCCCCCGCCCCCCCAATGCTTCAGCTGCCTTCCTTTCTTTTCCCAATACCGCTTTTTCTTGCCTCTCTCCATAAACGCAGTGTCAGCCAACACCCATTCCTTCCAGTCTTCTAAAGAAAGCATCAGTCCAAACTGGACGCACTTAGTATGTACATCCTCGGTTTTGCAGCAGAGAGGGGAACGAAGATTCAGATTAGAGAGGAGGAAATGCTTTCTGACGGCGAGGGTCCTGAGAGAGAGACTTCTCTGGGAAAGTGGTCTCACCAGGACTGCGAAGGGCTTTAAGACCAGTTTAGATTAAGTTTCACCAAAAATGCTACGAGGTGTAGTTGAGCCTGTTTGGGGGCAGGAACTTAAAGCTGGTGATCTTTCAAGATCCTCTGCATCACCATTATTCTTCAATTCTAGCGCTATAAATACTGCAGGTTCAACTCACTGCCCGTCACTGTCTCCAGTTAGGACTTTTGGGGGAGGTGGGGGGAGTAAATAGAAAAGGGATTTGGTGAATTTGGTAGTGATACCTGTTGGTACTTCCAGGCAGCAGATAAGGAGAAGCTGTACCTTAGCTTGAGCACCTGCCTCCGCTTCTCTGAGAGCCCTTCAGTCCTCCACGCCTGAGCCTCGTATGACTCCTGTTAAGGAGCTGTTTCACCGGTGGCTTTGCGGTGGGAGCGCCAGGACGCAGGCCGAGGGCACACAGCTCTCGTACCATCTCCTCTGCCCTTCGGGTAAAAGTTTGAGGCGCCTACTGTTCCTCCCGTGCCCCTTAAATAATGAAGGATTTCAAGTGTGCCAAGTTGTGTTAATTACAAACCAGTCTTCCTGCTGCAGGAATCTCTTCAGGACAGGTAGTAATTTCAGGCTCTAGCACTTCGGACTGCTTGCTGTATATCCTGTGTGCAGAATGCCACTCAGAGCAGCTGATTGTTATCATACAATAAGAAAGCGCGATACGTTCCCCATGTCAAATTGCAACTCAGATAATTAAATTCTTTCCACCTACATAGCCCTTCCCATTTCAGCTGAGAAAGGTATCTTGCAATTACTTTTCTAAAGATTTATGTGGAGCTGAAGGGGAACTATTAAATGTTTCTTGCAGACCATTCCTCAGCTGGTTACAGCTGAGCAGTCAGCGTGAGCCATCTGTATCGCTTTGTTTGAATGGTAAAGTGCTTTGAGATCTTTGGGAGATGAAAAGCACTTCATACCAAATCACACCCTCAAAGTGTTTCATTAACTTCTTCTAAAATAATGTCTGCTCTTAGCCTTAGTGACAGAACTTGGAGATCTCTATTATAGGCTATAGGTCTGAAGCAAGAGAAGATGCAGGTAATAACAGTAAGCCTGGGCCATCAAGCCCAGCACCTGATCAAAACTTGGGACAATGCCTGTGCCTCTCCAGGTTGACATTTTTGCTTTTGTTTGTTTCTGGATAACTTTAAATTGAATTGGAGGGTTTTCCTGAGTTTCTTCCAGCCCATTTCTAAAGCCACTGCTGTTACGAATGAGCAGAAAACACTTTTGGCACTTACTTTTCTCTCTATTTCACCTTTTTTAACCGGGCCTAAGTATCTACAAAGGGAGTAGCAGTCAAAATTAAACCGCACATCCAAAGGAATTACAAGAGAGGAATTACAACCGTGTAGTTAAGGGAAGTATGTAAGCAGATTCGATTCAGGGGAGAGGAGTCAGCTGGGATGCCAGGAGCTTTGCCCCCTCAGGCTGCATCAGTTGGCACCGCAAGGGACACAGCGGTGACCGCAGGGACAGGCTGCTGACCTGCCTGTGCTTGCAGTCCCTCTGTGCCACTGGCTGCTCCCTGCTTTGGTGTCTGCTTAAAACTCTGCTCAACGCCTCAGCGTTTCCCTGGCTGGTGAGTCTCAGGGTAGGTGCTGGAGGGTTTCTGGAGTGGAATCGACAGTTGCTATTGCTGCTTCCTGCCAAGACTTTAACCTTTTTTTAAGCAGTTGTGCACGACGTTAATGAGTCTCCACAAATAGAAGGCTGTATTAAACTGGCACTGGAATTTGTACCCTGGAGTTTGTTCAGACACTAAACGCAGCTGAAGGGAAACTCTGAGTTTTATTCGAAAATGTTAAGTACCTCTCTTCTTCAGCAGGTGTCACAGCACGTCATACCTCCTAAATGACCCTGTTAGTTTGAGTTAGAGGCGTTTAGTGTTATGACTCAGTCATTACAGGCTGTATCTTGGTAATCCTTATCTCATCTTCCCTTCCATTCTGAGGCCCGCTGATGGATGCAGCGATGAAGCAGAATGGGATGCTGAAAGGGGCTCTCTCGGCACGCTATGAGCCCTGCAGGAGCTAGCCTCTTACCTGCTAGGACTGCCAGCTAAGCTAATAGGTCAGTTAGTTAACATATTCACTGTAGCGTACACACGCTTCACATATATAAACTTACGTTCAGTATCCCAGTCTTTATGGTATTTGAGAATAGGCTCAAGTTTCGGAGCAAGGTGGCTAATACGATGCTTCCCTTTGAGCATTCTTCGTACAAAAGGTTCGTTGTTTAATAAGCACTTACACCTTAAGTCTTGAATAGCATTTCGAGCCTTTCTTGCCCCGTCATCCGATTACAGCTCTGTGTCTTTCACAGCCAGAATATGCAACCACCCATGATGCGTCTTTACAATGAAATGAGAAATTACCAGAATTTTATTGCTGGTTTTCTCCTCTGCTCCCTCCCAGACAAAATCCACCTTCAAATCATTTCTCTCATCTGGCTGGTATCGGCTGGGCTGACAAAGTAAAACCGTTGAGATCAGAAATAATTATGAAAGCTTAAGGGAAATCTGAAATGTGCATGTTCTCTGGCAGAAAGACAAAGCACATTTTCCAGATCACTGACACAACTGAGCATATTCCGTATAGGTTTTGTTAAAAGATATATTTAAGAAAAAGAACCCTTCATCTTGTCACTTTGATGGAAGGAATCAGAGGGATTCAAGTCGGAAAGTGGGGCACAAGACAGGGATGTGGATTGATAAACGCAGAACAATTTAAAAGACTTTGCGGGATGGAAAAACGAAACGCGACAGGCCTGATCCTCTGTTGCCCTCCGGCTTCTGAAGGCACTTGCGGTCGTCTGGGAAGTGCCACAGCAGAGTACTGGGAGCACAGGCTGTGCTGGGAGAAGCGGGCTGGGGTGACTGTTCCCGAGGGTGGAGCGCAGGGAGGCCTGGGTCCTCCGGCCTGAGGCTGGAGGGGGAAGGATCTGCTTCTGCCTCTGCTTCCGCGGGGCTGCGAGGCTGGTCCGGTACGGCCTCCGCGCGCACTGGGGTCCTTCTGCTGGGGCCCTGCCAGCTCTTGGCTTCTCCCACCTTCCCTAGCAAGGCAAGTGGGAGGGAACCCGCCAACCCTGAGAGCAGCGGCGCTGGGCGGGCAGGGACTCCATTGCTCTGCCTTGTGCCAGCGGGGACCGGAGCTGCTGAAGACGGAGCCAGCGTGTCGGCCATCACCCTTGGGACTTCTCGGCCTACAGGTTCGGGACCCGTCTAGCAGATAGCTTTCCTCGGTAACTGGCGTGTACAGCACACCTTACAGAGAAGCTGTCAGGCTGGGAGAGGGGCTGGGGAGCCAGGGTGACCTTCAGAGGCCTGATTTCTGACTGCTGAGGGGACTCCCTGAATAAGCCAGAGGTGTGGGGTCAACTCGGGCTTCTCCTGTTCACCGGGCCGGGCCTGAGCCGGGTAGCACCTCTGTCCCATGGCTTTTGTGAACGCCTGCGTGTGTGCCCGCGTGGAGAGGGCAGCAGTCTCGCAGCAGAACGCTGACAGGTTTGAGTGTTTGCCGAGTGCGGCCGTGTCACTAGCTGGGTGATGAGCAAGTGTTGCTTTCGTCTCTTCCAAGGACACGGGCGACTTTTGAGTGTGTGGAAACACAGGATCATAAAACCGTCAGTGTAAAACAAGACGGTTTAATTTTCTGAAATGCAACTAGGTAGGTGGAGAAATTAAATTATGGTCCACTTATTCTCTCACCACCTAAGTCCCAGTATTTTAAAATATCTCTAGGTGACGTAAAAGTGGGTCTAGACTTTCAGTAAAATATTGATACAGTTTTTCCCTTTGTGCTGTTTAAAGATTTCCACATCAACAGGTTGGGCTGTTTTTTTGTGGTGTGTGCAGACTAAGGTAGAGGTTGGATTTGTTACCTAAGACTTATTCCACGTGAAGAGGATGTGGCAGTGGTATGTGTTTGAACTTACTTGTTTTTCAAAGGTTTTTTGTTTTGTTTTGTTTTGTTTTTTTACTTTGCACTTCCTCTGAGATTAAGCTGCCAAATAGCACAGTCCAGGCTCTTTCATTGGTTCTGGAAAGACAGTAAAAAGTTTCCCCTGAACACTGTTAGAGGTTAGATCTCTTCCCCCAGATTTTGATTTGCTGAATTCCACTTGTGCAGAAGGCAGGAGCTCCACCACACTTGGCAGACAACGGTACTTCCATTAACAGCTCCAAATAAGCCGTTATCTGATAACACTGATAAATGACTGCCTTCTGGGAAGGGAGTGTGTATTATTTAAGAGGCGTTACCTGAACTGAATTATAAGGTGGGTAAGAACACCCCTCCTTTCGTGTGAGTGGAACAGAAGGGCACGCTGCATCTCGAGTTTGCTGTATGGGATTTATACTGCAAAAGACTCCCCTTCGCTGTAGTGCGTTACAATAATCGCAAGAGTATTTCCATGCTTCTTGCAAACTGTTGTAAGGGGTACGCATGGGAAGGGGAAAAGGACGCACATTAGTAATGTTTCTATTATGTGTTTATTATTTTGTACGTTTGGAAGTACGTTTTTTTTAGAAGCTAAATAAGGAAGGCTGTTGCAAGAGAAACTGCAAACAGAACTGTGTTTTGGTAATTTCTCAAAGCAGTCGCCATACCAATCCCAGGCTAAGTTTTGCTTTGGTGTGATGTTGGCATAGGGTCACACCTGAGTCCAAATACAGGTTTGGAACTTGCCCGAAGTTTAGAGGCAGACCTGAAACGCGCTTTTCATCACTCCTCAGTATTTACATTGGAGCTATACTGCCAAGAGACCGTGGCCAGTAGAGAGGCAGGATGGACTACTGGTCTGACTCCATCTGGCAGTTGCTAGATCTGAGCATAAAGAGCACTAACATTTAAAATTAACTCTGAAGTTTGTCCTCTCCTGCTGATAGCAGATGTTGACCAAACCCAAAATTCTAGAGTCTGGTGGAATTCCAGTCTACATCGCAATTGTGCGATGAGACAGGCCATGCAATCAAGTTTAGACTGCTCTTCCATTTGTGGCACATTCTAGATACGTATTTTTGATGAGATCACAACTTGGCAACCGGTGCTATCTGGCAGCCTATGTAAGAATGGGATTCAAAGCTTCTTCATTATTTATGTGTTTACAAGAGCAGTTATTCTTCTTTAATAAAACAAAAGGTTCTATATTGCTCCTGGTTTCACCTGTACAGACATTGAGACCCAGCAGGTTAGTAAAACAGTCTGGGGGAAGGTGGGGTTATTTAATTTCATGGTGGCACATTGCATACTTTTCTGTCTCTGAGGTCGCTGGGGATGATGTATAAAACCAGCATCTGTCAGAACACCAGGCGCTCTTTCTCTCACTCTAATGCCTCATTTGTATTGGGGGGGGGGGGGGGGGGGTTGTGG
>JAVKLA010000093.1:12404849-12422035 GCA_034782735.1 Sagittarius serpentarius | reverse complement strand
CCATACCCCGGGATGTCGTGCCCAGTACATAAACTGGGGGGAGCTGGCCGGGTGTGGGGGGGATCGCTGCTCGGGAGCTAACTGGGCATCGGTCGGCGAGTGGTGAGCAATGGCCTTGTGCATCCCTTGTTTTGTGTATTCCAGTCCTTTTATTGTTATTATTGACATAGTAGTAGTAGTATCTTCCTTTCTGTCCTATTAAACTGTTCTTACCTAAACTCATGAGTTTTACTTTTTTTCCCCCCGATTCTCTCCCCCATCCTGCTGGGTTGGGGGGGCAGTGAGTGAGCAGCTGCGTGGGGCTGAGTTGCTGGCTGGGGTTAAACCACGACAAGACCCTCAGGATTTGTGCCGTAAGATTACTAGTGCTTTGTGTTGTGATACGATGCCTTCCCCCCGCCCCCAGCAGCACCTAAAAGCATGTACAATTGGCAAAACTCGTGACAGTGATGCTCAACTGATTGACTTCAGTCGTGAGCAGCAGTGTCTACACAAGAAGGACTTCATGCCAATGGAAAATCATGTCAGATTCAAGCCTTTTGCTTCTCTGGATTAATGGTGTCTAGTATAGATGTCTCCTAGCTGCTTTTTACTTCCAGATACTGCGTTTTCTAGAAGCATTCACTGTGCACTATTTGAGGGAAGCGTAGGCAATAGCACACGGAGCATTTTCCCTGGAGCTCTAGCTAGTCTCCTTGTCACGAGTGTGAACCCAACAGCTGTGCCATGACCACCGTCAGCGCCGCTCAGACCGTTTCAGGAAGGACTCGGACTCGCCCCTCTCCGCGTGACGCCAAAAGCAGAGTGATTCCTCTGGTTCCAGGAGGCTCCAGAGCCTTCCCTGGGCAACTGCCAGGCTTTCTTACAGACTCGTCAGTCAACAAAACTAGTCTACATAAACCCTCTTGGCGGGAGCTGCCCACAGCAACGCACAGCACTCTCTGGCCCCTGCTGCTGTGGGGTCACTCGGGCAAAGGACCGCAGCTCCTGTGCCGTAGGCAAGGTCTCCTTGTTGGCGTTCACGGGAGCTGCAGGTCCAGAGGCTGCGTTATGCCGCTGGCTGTGAGGAGCTCTTCCAGCTCCTTCCTCTTTCAGGATTCCCACCGTACCGGCCAGCCTACCTGTTATATCCTATAGGAGCTATTCCTCTCAGCGCTGCTCTTGTATCTCAGGGTCGTGATACTCAGCTTCAGCGCGTTGAGTTTAGGTACAATTAAGACCATCGGGAAGGTCACTTTGCAAACCAAATCCGGAAATGTGCTGGTGTTGGCTTCATTTCTAGCCTCCTGTGCAGCCTGTCTGAATTTGTCTCTCGGAGGGGTAGCCCTGTGTGTATTAGGTGAATGCTGAGGGCTGAGCAGGACTGAGCTCACGGCCCCGCTCAGTTGCCCCGGGACGACCAACCGACCCTCCAAGAGGGACGAGACGGGGGAAGGCGCCCGCCTGACTGGGACAGGGTAACCCTGCCCCAACACCCCTCTGCAGTCTGTGCCTCAATACCACGTGTTGTAGAGTAAGGCTGCTTGTAGCAGCTCATGTTCTCGGGCAGAGGACAAAACTACTTTGCCTGCTGAAAAAGCCCTCCCAAGCGTGAGCCTTGTGACCTCTCGAGAAGGGACGGCGTTCCCTACAGCTGCTGTTTTCATTTGGGTAGCTAAAATTCCAAATGCAAGTAAACTACTGGAGGGGAGCAGAAAAGCTGGAGTTTGTCCAGGTAAATATTGGCATGTAATAATTGCAAGTGAGCTTGTGTTTCTGTCTCTGGGAACGGTTCACAACTTTCGTGTGCGGGCTTTGCCTTACCCACAGCTTAAATACAGCTGTCTCAGGGGAAATATGGAGGTTATTTAAAAGTGCCCAGCAATGACACACAACAACTTAGGGCAGGAAGAGAAGAGCAGCATCATATTAAATTAAAACTGCACAAAGCAAAATTTAGGGAGACAGAATGTAATTACCCAACTTGGACTGTGGCCAAGGCACTTTATTACCAAAAAAAAAAAAAGGAGGAAAAAAAAAAAGCAAGCCACAAGAGCCATCAAAATCACAAAGATACAAGACCTTGCTTTCAGGCTCTCTTCTGAAAGGTGGCACCTCAAGTAGCACAGTGCACATTAGCGCTGTGCCAGGGTATTGATTCAGTACCTACTAAGAAGGAAGAAGGCCACCTACTGAAGAATATGCATAATTAAAGCTAAAAAATGAGCTGCTTTCCTTGTGAAATATAGAGTTCTCATAGCAGTGTTTCCCCAGGAATACACCATCAAAAAAAAAAAAAATGGTTTGCACTTCACCTCCAAGGAATTCTGGAAAGGTCAGCTACTAGAGCCGGCTGAATGCATTATTTAGTGAATTGACCATTTTATTACTGAATATTTCATTGGGTTTGTTTTTACAATCAACTATTTCTGTTCGTGCTAAAAGGAAGTATCACTAAATCCCCATTTTTACTGTGGTAGATGGTGAGACAGAGGCAGCCAAAGGAAGCAGATAGAACCAGTTGTCCTTGATTTTTAGCAGTTTCTAATTCCTTTGGGTTCCTTTGGTAACTCCCACTCTTGAGTGAGTTTCTCAGTGTTACTCTAGAAGACTGTAAAAGAAATCAGGATCCTTGTTGCTGCCCGAATAAAATTCAGTAGCTTTCTGCAGAGTTACTCTGTATTATGCCATGAGGTCCTGGAGATACAGCATCAAGTACTTACAAGGCTCCTTGGGCAAACGGGAATAGGGAAAGGGCGTCGGAGGCAGAGGTGCTCTGGTGGGAGCATGGGTTTTGCATCCTCTGTGCAAGCTGGAGACACGCAGGCTGGAAATGACCCATACGCTTTTCATGGTTATGACTTTAGCCACAGAACCAGATTCAACCTGGACGTAGTCTTCTGCCCTTTACAGAATGGGTGTCTTCCTAAAGGAAAATCCTGAGATTTCACCGCCATCAGAAGTTCCATAGTTGATGCAGAAATGGTTTGAGACCACAGGGCCTGTGCTGTGCACAAGTTCTTTCCGGGCTAAAATTCAGTAAACCTGTGTAAGACGGTCACCCAGATATGCTTTTGACGTTTGCCAGTCTACTATGGTGTTTTACTGACAGGGTAGATCAAGAGTTTTAGGAAAACAGATTTGTTTTATAAAGCAGATACAGAAGGTATAGCTAGCTTGTGTAAAAGTTGCATGTTGGCATTTATTTCATGTTCAAAAATACGGGCAGTGTATCTCCATTTTTTGTGTGTTTATTTTTTACTAGGGTATCTCAACTTTCCTGGGTGCATGCTAAATGATTTGTAAGATCCAAACTGCAGAGCAGAGCTTGCCTTTTACTAGTAAATACTGTTAAGCACTTGTAAAATTACCTAGTTACGTTAAGTCTTCATGGGCAGCAGCTTCTACTGCTTTTCTATATAATATGCCCTTCAGAGCCTGTGCATTCACCGGTATGATTTTATGGGTATCTGTAGTAAGTTGGAACATTTTAGATCAATAAATTACATAGCGGCATTATTATGTGGAGGTTGTATTTGTTCCGCAGTTAGGCTGAGACTTACTTTCCATCAGAAACCCAATAAATGTAGCCCCCTTTATATTATCAAAAAAGCTCTTTCTGCTTCAAGTTACGTGTAGGTGGTCTCTGACTAGTTAAAGCTTTTTTGCCAAATTTTAATGATTTCTGGCAAAGTGTTTTTCAAGAGATGGGACTCAAAAATCATTTATGTTTTTAAATGCTCTTCCAATGTTTTTTCCTCGTATCTTAATCTACAGCGGAGTTCTAAAAACTTCTGTGGGGCTAACTTGAAGAGGTTTATTTTGGAACAACTCTGAAAGAAGGTACGGCCATCAAATGACTCCGAGAACTCTGCGCTGTTGTTGCTGAAGGAAGGCTGGCGTTCCTGCCTGTCCTTTGAGGAATGCTAAGAAAGATGTAAGCAATGACTACAGCTGAAACTACACAGGTGACATTTTCCAGACCCCTGAGTGCGTGCATCTGACAGGCTATGCTATGAAACACTGTCTCTTCTTCATCACTCCTCACCACCAAGGCAAAACTTCTACCCCCAGTAGACTTGAAGAAGGGCAAAAAGTCGTAGGACTCGGGACAGGAGAAGGGTCTCTGTCTTCCCTGGGCCTTATCTTACATGCGGACGTCTACAGTGAGTTGAAAGCACTTCAGAACATAACAGATGCAGCCAGCATATACATACAGTGTCTGAGGAGAAAATGCTGCAATTGAAGGCGTTGTTTTCGCACACAGGTTGGCACGGGCCCTGCATGAGCAGACACCATTAAGGACTCTTCTTTGAACAGCCAGTGCAAATTTTCAATATTTATGATTTATCGTGGATGAAAGGTTTTTCTCTCTGCAAGACAATGATTTCTTGACTTTTAGTAGCTCTCATTTTGATCAGTGCTGAGTACTTTCTGGAGTCCTTACCTATGGTGTCTCCATGAAAAGAAACATAAACTTTTAATCAGTCTTGCTCTACAGACAGACAGTCAGTCTTCCTTTATTAATGAGTAGAAAACACTACAATGCCTTTCTCTTAATCATACAGTAATTTCACTAATTCCAGCCTTCTTAGTGATCACACTACAAACCACAAAAAGATGTACTTCAAATTTCTTATTAGACAAACAGCATACTGCATGTAGCCTTCATTAAGATCCCATATGCCACCAGTTATGCAAGCATCATTAAAAAATGAGTGAATACATCTACGTTTGTAACTCTCCTTGGCCAATATCATGCAATTACAGCGTGTGTATAAAAAGAAAAATAATGATCTGACGCTGTAGCATCACCATCAGTACTGAAGACATGCATGTGCGGAGTGAGTCAAGATCCATTTTGCATGTTGTCATTGTTCCATTTGGAGCTTGGATGTGCAGGGAGGGGTTTTCTGACAGCCGGAGACAAAAAGGAAGCGTTGGTGCATAGCTCTGAGTTGGGATAACTGAGCTGGCTTGTCATCCGCAGTGGTGACCCATCCCAGTCCTCCACGGTGCCTCTGCTACGGAGCTGTTCTGCCATGCCTGAAGAGGACGCGGTAAGCAACACAGCTATTAGCCTTTTTCATCCTGCATTAGCACATGAAGGGTTGCTAGTCCCAAAGGATCCCCGTCGTCGTTTTAGCGCAAAGCTGTCGTACAGCGGGTTCTAGCAAAGGCATCCAGAGGGGACCGAGCTTTGAACTATCGCTATCCACTCGTGCTGGTATGCAGGGTGGCCGCAACGTGGCCCCTGAACTGCTGAAGCTATACTTCTATAAAGCTCCTATATGAAAAGGTGGTGACAAAAAATGATCTAAAGTTGGTATGTTGGGATTGCTGTAGAGGATTTTTCACATTTCAGATTTTTTTTTTAAATCAAATTCTTTCACAGAAGTATTCAATGCAAAAATGCTGCGTTTTATTGAACAGGTACATCATGGAAAAGAAGAGAAATGAGGCTACAGCTATTTTCATAGTTACGAATGATTGGGTTGTTGTTAAATGTAACTTTAGCAATTAATTTTGTGATTCATCTCAAAATCAAAGTATTTTTCCAACATATCTAACCATGCCACAGAAATACTTCGAAATTTTTAACTTTTAAATTAAGAGATCATCTAGCCTCAATATCCTTTTTCTTAGTATGTTTGGGTCTGAAATAGCTTTTGAAAAGTGAAAAACCCAGGTTGAAGCACGAGAATGAAGGCAAGGAGTGTTTTCTGTTGGTGATCTTTCAGAAGAGATCCGACAGATCACCTCCGAGCTTCTCGATGCCAAAGTCTAACCCTTGGAGAGAACACCTTTTCATCAGAAAGGGTGTGACAGTACCATCTCTTTACTATTTACTTATCCTCACCATCCTCATCACCACCCCAGGACTACCAAGGTTACTCCCTACCCCAAAAATAACCCTGATTCATCTAAAATCCTCAGTCCCATAAAGAGGAAAACACTAGCTTTTCTCTGAGGCTTGGGATTTTGCTGTTACTGTTGATTTAATACATCACATTTTCAGATACTGTGGTGACAAGACAAAAAACAACAAAGAGGCTAGATACCAGGTAGCATCCAGACCAGTATTTTATCTGATTTTTTTCAGTTTGCTGTGAGAGTGACACAGCAAGGTAACAGTACTGAGTTCAGCTCAACCGGCTGTAATGGGGTGGAGAATTAGAGCCAGTAGCCTTCTCGTGAAAGTCGTATCAGCTGTAGTAAGTACTCCAATATTCACCACAAGAAGGAATCTCTCCTAGTCTGCTTTCTGATATTTTGTTTCTTTTTATAATCGGCAAAAATGTAGAGGGCTTCGGTCGTCTTTTTTTCCCAAAATGAATGATTCTAAAGAAAACATCCATTTACTGCTTACTCTTTAACTGGATGCTATTCCCAAGTGCTGTGTAATCATTAAGTGAGCTTTAATTTAACAAGTGCGCTGCTCTTAGCACTTTTTTACTTACGTAGTAGTAAATTAACTATAACAGATTATAACTGTTCTCCATCATTTAGCAATAACTGAGACTTCCCATAAATACCTTTAAAACTAAACCAAGGCAGTTTTATGGCACTTGCTCACCACTCATTCTCATGATCACAGGTGAAACAATATCCATTTCAAAGAAAAGAAGATTTTTTTTTCATGCTGAGATTCAAAATCGCAGTTCATTTGCTTTCTGGTGACTGGGAAGGAAACTGCAGCACCTGAGCGATGTCTCACCTGGCCACCTCCGGTAGATGAGCGATGCTTTGATAACGGGGATGGGAACACTTCAGCGGCCGAAGTGAATTTGCTGGATCAGTGAGGCATCGCGGCATTTTCAAAGTGATTTCCTTCAGTGTTTCACAGTTTCACGCATTTATATCACAGATTTTGCGTTGGTTGTAATCAGCAGCTGCTTTCTGAATGGCTGCAGTGCTAAGGGCCAAACCCCAGGAATACAGTAACCAAACCCGGTACTTGGAGGAGCTCTCCCCTTTTTTATCTGCAGCCCGCCGAGTTCTTGTGTTAACCCAGGCCTCTATGCTTGTGCCTAGCGGGGAGAAACTCCTTCTGACAGACTGTCCTTACGTGACACTTCTTTTCTCTGTCTGCTGTCTATATAGATAGGGAATGACCATGATTAATTAGAATAGCTACTAAAGTAATTTCTCGAGAACAATGATGATATTTAACTTGAATATTGTTTTCTCCGGGGCTTTACCCTGATCCTTCAAGATTGTGCACTTCAAAGGGAAAAAAAACGGGTCTGGCACTTAGATTTATGCTAGGCTGACACTGTTGGTTCACTGCCAGAGAGGCACATCACAGAGGCAACAGCTGAGGGATCTCAGCCGTTGAACCTTGGTGCTAGCCTTGTAAGAAATCACTTCAGTGGTGACACAGAATATCTTTGTCCATTTTGTCCTCAAAGGTAGAGAAATGCCATTCCAAGTTAAGTTAAATCAGAGCTTTCTCATATAAGCATACGACCCTTCAGAATCAAATTGATGCCATCAGCTTGTTTCCCATTTAAGAGCCTGAAGCAGCCTTACAGCATGAAAATGTCTGTTACAAGAAGCCTGGTCTGGCCTCACCCTCTTATGGCCCACAGCGTATCACAGCCCGCTTCACGTAGCCTGTCCTTCCTCTGAAGGTTTGTGTAGTGTTGGTTTGGGGGTGTGGGGGGGTTAAGGGCAAAAATAAACATGACATGAAAAATAACTGTTATTCTCCTGCCCTCAGCAAAAAGAACTTGTGCTTGCATTTTCATATAGTTAAATTTGCATCTGAGAACTGTTTAACCATAATGGCCCCTTGTCAGTATTCCCACTCAGAAATGTTCTTCTGATTCCTTGGCATCTCTTTCTCTCCCAGTTCATGGGGATTTTGGTCTCTAGCAGAAACCAGCAGAGAACAAACTAGCTAAAAGAGGCTAGTGGAATTGGAGTCGCATAGGGATGTTAAATTAATTATGCGTAAAGTGTCTACTCCTTTTTTTCCAGTAAGTCCGTATGTTCTCTTGAATATACAGAATGATGGCATTAGACAGGTAATAATCCTTGATTTCTCTCAGTAGTCTTAACTGAACTGTGAGGTAGAATTGCTCCTCTGGAAGCAAACTGCCTATTTTAGCTTGGCAAAAGGAAATGCCTTCATCCAGTCAGGCAACCGCAGGAGTTCTGAGACAGAACAGGATTTTGACCAACATTTTCAACAGTACCATTTTTTAACATGTAGAAACTTCTCTTTTCCTTTATAGGCATCATTAAAACAATGTCTCTAATTTGGGATTTGGGAATTTTTTGAGGGAGTTTTGGAAGTGGCCCACTGTCACTAGAAAACACAATAAATACTGCTGTACTTAGAACCTGGATTTCTGTCTGGGTGATTTGTATGTGCGACAGTTCTACTGTGTCCACTCTTCTGGAGGATTTACTTTTGTCAATCCGTGTTGCTTAGATTTTTATTTGTAGTGCATCTTATTCTTTCAAATTTAAACGTTTTTCATCTGTAAACAGTACTCCTTAGAGTCTGTAGAGAAAGGCATACGTGAGCGAGTCTGATACAAGTTATTTTATTCCTGAATATCCACAATCTAACCTTGTTCTCGGTTCAGGTGACGCACCTGTTTATTGTCTTGCCCCAGTGCATTAAGCTATGATGAGACTTCCAGTGTGGAGACCTCAAGGAAACAGGTACTGGCCAACAGAGGCTTGGTCGATGTGTATTACGTTATGTGGCTGTGCTTAAAGCTAAAAAAGGGCAAGTTCTTCAAGTCAGGATAATGCCCATGTTATGGGCAAACTTCCCTCACTAGGGATGCTTCTTTTACAGTATTTTGAGTACGCGTGTTTCCCTCTCAGTCTTTTCATTGATAGCCAGGTGTCAGGGAGTGCTGGAAGCAGACAGCCAGGGGTAATTACAGGTATCCTGGCGATAGCCTGTGTTATGGCTCTGATTGTAAGAACATTTGAAATTTCCGTCAGATATGTAGCATCAGAAGCATGCCAGATAAAATACAAAAAGGAAAATGGGAAGGAAAGTGGCTGAGTTGTTTAACGCCTTAACTAAAAGAAGAAGAAAATAAGTGCATCAAAGAAGCCTAAAAAGCAAATCTGTGTGCTGTTTTTTCCTCAAATATTAGCTGGACCCTGAGGGTTTTTCATTATCCAGATGAAAATGTTGGGCATATTTATCAGACTGCAGAGGCTCACATTGAAATGATAAGTCTTGTATGCAGTCGTCATGGAATGGTACACCTCAGAGACACTGGAACCGGTGAACTGATTGAAGCCTTACATTTGGCTGTGATCCTAGACGCCCTGGTAGCATGTGTTCGACTCTTCACGCTGTGGTCCCGCAGCACTTCATTGAGAACAGGGCCTTTGACTGTAAACTCATTTTGCCAGGGTCTTTGATTCTTTGTCTGCACCGTGTGGCTGCTATCAGTTTACAAATAAAGAAAAATTAAAATTGGTTTATGAAGTGTTACTATTATAACCGAGTTCTGCTATTAGCTAGGTCTAAATGTTTTCATATATTCCACACCCCTGTTGCCCTGTGAGATTTTTAACTGTTGTTTTCGTGTACATTAATAATTTCCTTGTGTAATTGTTCCCAAGAGAATGAGCTGAAAGAATTATGAATTAATTTGCATCTTTTAATGTACTAATAAACTTCCTAAGAAGAAAATTTCACTCCATCCAGGTGGAAACCAATCACTTTCAATCAAAGCTTACTGAATTTCAAAGAGGGCTTTTTTTTTTTTTTTCCCCCCAAGACGTTGCAGAAAAACAGTGCCCTGCATGTTAAAAGTAATTAGAAGGCACAAACAGCAATTTTAGAAAAAGCCCGAGGTCATTTTTTGCTGCAGTATAGAGTTCCCAGGCATTTAGGAAAATGAGTATTTGTTGTATTTAAACAAAATGAATAGCAGTTTCTTGGAGGTTGAGAGGTCTCATGCTGTAAATGTAGATTTCACCCTTTCATTGAAAAATATTTTTAAACCGTTACAGCTTTTTTTTAATCATCTGATGTAAATAAATAATTCACGCTATAGACTCTAAAATACGGATCAAGAAAAAGAAATACCCTTTTATGTTCAATTTATTCAAATAGAATCTTCAGCGAACAAAATGTTCTATCTTACATGTTCATTTATAACCGTACGATGTCAGGTCCTTGTTCACCAAAGCACTCATCTTCATGTATCTCTGAGCACTTGAGTAACCAAAGCACTGCTCCTGAGTAACTAAAGCAGCAGTTTGGAGCATGTGCTTTAAGTTAAATACATTAGAGTGCTGTTCCAAGTAGTATCATAGTTACTCACAAGCTTAAGCGATTTACTGAACTGGGGATTTGACATCCAAGTATATACCTTCATGTATTCTAACCTTTGTTAAATTCAGGAATAGAAATGAATGCTCTAGCCCTCGTTTTCCAAATGACATGTAAAATATATAATTAGCAGAAAATACAAGACTTGGTATCAGACTTCCGATTTTTGAAGTTTATTTTAGTAGTTGCTAAAGTTTAGCATCAACATTTGGCAGAGCAAAAAGATTTGTTTAAATGGCTACAGACTGTCTAGGCCAGAATGAATCCCACAATATGTTTGGAAAGAAAATGCTCTTTAGTATCAAAATCCCTGTTTAATGTCTGAAAAAAGTAAGCGGATTTCTTGTTAAGAAAATAAAGGGAGGGATTGCAACTGCCTTTAACCAAGAGTTGATTACATTTCGCAGCTGGTATGGGAGAGGGAACAGAAGGAGGACGGGACCGATGAAGGTCAGGGAGAAAGCAAGGATAAAACATAAGCAGGCTTGGAAGCAGACCGAAGAGGGTTAGAATTGTGACCGCGGGAAGCCTGGGTGAACGTCGGAAGTAGCGAGAAAAGGCCTGGGCACTTGCAGTGACCAGGGAAAGACCCAGAGTAAGAAAGAGGAAACGGCTCTGCCAGGTCAAACGAGGGGGCACTGCTAAGAAGGCCGTAGGAAAGGTAGCTGTGCCTCTTCCCTGAGGAATGAGACGTAGATTACAGACAGGAGTTCATCAGGATTATTGGTATGGCCGTAGGGAATCCAACCTAGAAACAATGTTGAATACATCCTGGGTGACGTTTCCTCTCAAATAATATGAAACCAAAGTCATTTCTACAAAATAGGGCCTAAATCTGAATGATCAAAAAAATGGATGCAGGAATTTCTCAGTAGATCTGGCCATTTAGATCCCTGCCCCCCCCCCTCCCCCCCGGGCTTTGTAGAACAAAAGCTTCTTTATCACCACAGCTTGATAGGATGCTCCTTTCTTCAGTATGCCCAAGAAGGAAAACACCGACTGAAAAAAAACCCAACAAGAACCTGTTCCTCCCATAAAGCTACTCTATGACATGCATGTTTCCATAAATTCTACCTGAAAGTCTTTTTCCTTAGTAAATTTGAAGTTTGCAGAGTAGTCACAGAGCAAACTTGTACGTGTACTCAGCATTGTTTCTCACAAAAAGTACTGGCGACAGGCAGGGCACCTCTAGGAGTATGAAAATACACGTTTAAAACAAAGCTGCTACTTTTGTTCTTTGAGGTGTATTGTTTTGTTTTCTAGGTTGTTTCAGAGGTTGCAAGCAGATACATTGTTTGTTTTCTATTCCTAAATTATTTTTTTTACACAAACGTATATAAAAGTTCATTTTAAATTGTCTACAGTAACTATAGAAGGCTGACTATTTTTGCTGTGCTCAAAACACCATTGTTTACACACACAAAAATCCAGCCATCTCTTAACCCAGAAGACATTACTTTACACCAGAAGTGCTCGCCGCAATGCGTTCATTTTATTTTAGCAAGATAGATAAAGCATGTGAAATTCCTTCTAGCTGATGCTTGTTATGACAGGACTGTCCTCACAAACACACACAAACTTTTTCTCCAATTCCAGATACAGTATTACTACATTGAAGTTACTTTTGCTTAATGTAAATATACATGCAGGTCCTCAGAATACACAAGCTGCAGTCCAAATGCTTTTTAAAACTAATGAGGTGCAAACTTTGTACCAGGAATGAGTGAAGACACTAACGTCGGTGTCAGTGCAGGTCAGTACCACTGTAATGAAGCAATTGTCTGTTTGAAATGTTTTGAGATCTGGCTGAATAAATCAAGACCCCCAAAATTCTCACACCTGGAGAAAATACTGACACAGCTTCACTTTTTGGCACATCCCAGGCTGTTCTTGCTGCTCAGATTCCTGCATGGAAGGAGCTATATCCAAATACTTCGTTCTTCCATGGTAAAGTAATATTCTGTTTAATGGCATTTTTTTCTTGCCAGGCTTTGAGAAAGACATCAGTACTGTCTCCCCAAATTCCCTCCACACCGCACTGTTTTATGATATCTAATCTAAAATAAGAACATGATGCTTAATGAATATACGTTTGTCACGTGAATAGCAGGAACAGTCCAAAAATCCCCTGTAATCTGCTGGGAGAGATATCTCGAGTGCTAGAGTCAGCACAGCCAGAAAACCTTCAAAATATTTTTCTTCAGCTCTAATTTGAAAAACTTCAATAGCAAAGATTACCCTAAGGAGGAACTGTGCTAACCACAGATTTATTTATTTTCTGCCGATGAACGCAGCCACATGAACAACTGACAGAGATGATGTCTTTTTCTGCAGGAGGGGGCCAGAGCCGCAGAGTTAAAAGCTTAAGCTTCAAAACTGACGCTGACCCTATTTATTAACACAGTAATGGGCTGCTTGTGGCTCATGTGGGTTTCCAAGATTGCACTGGGCTAAACATAAAGAGTTTTTTACTGTCCCATTTCAGGTGGCTGGCAAGGCAGAACACGTGGCTGAAAATACGTCACCTGGTATGTCCTGGAAGGTGACTGCATTGCTCGCGATCCTCACTTTCATGGCAAGACAACAAAATCCCTTAAGAAACCATTTAACGGTAAGAACGGACTGACTTTATTGTTTGAAAATAGATGATGTTTCTCATACGAGACTTGAGGAGGGGAGCTGGGGCTGGTCTCTTCGGGAGTCAGGCAGTCAGATCAGCTTTCTCCCTTGGGCCAGAGACCACCATCCCTTATGCCCTGGCAGCAGCCGTTTATGGGAATTTCCACTCCCGGGAACTAGCAAGGCTGGGAAGCCGGCAAAGGGCTGCTCCCTCACCCGGCTCCTGCCTGGCAGAGAGGCAGGGCTTGCAGCCTGCCCCACTGTCTGCCATGCCGACCTCACGCATCCCTTCGCGATACTCAAGTCCCTTCACAATGGTGTTTTCTGTTCTTGCAGAATTTCTAATTAGACATTAACCCTTTAGTATCAAACTGTACTTGATCCTGCCTAGAGAACCGTAAGATTTCCAGCAAATGCAAAATATGTTGTAGGTCAAAACACGGCCTGTTGAAATTAAAATTGTAGGAAATTTTTTATGCCGGTACACGTTTTCCTGTTTATACCTTTGATTTCTGAGGGATCGTTCACCTGTTTTCAGAAAACGGTATCTTTGTGTTTTTTCTCTTTTGGTATTTTTGTTTCTTTGGAAATACCGTGTTTTTTTACATACCGCCTGGAGAAAATGTTTACTGTTTTCCAAACACCTATTATTGGTGCATATCAGTTCCTGACAAACCAAACGTGCTTCAGATGCTTCAGGAATCGTTATGTTAATATTTCACAGACTCACAGAATAGCGGAGGTTGGCAGGGACCTCTGGAGGTCATCTGGGCCAAACCCTCTGCACAAGCAGGTTGCTCAGGACTGTGTCCAGTCAGCTTTTGAACATCTCCACACATGGAGACTCCACAGTGCTCTAAGCAACCTGTTCTACTGTTCAATCACTGTTACAGTGGGGAAAAAAAAACCCAAAAACTTATGTTTAAACAGAATATTTTGTACTTCAGTTTGTGTCCATTGCCTTTTGTCCTGTCACTGGGAATCACTAAGAAGAGTCTGGCTCCTTCTCCTTTACTCCCTGCCATCAGGTATTTATACTCATTGAGAAGATCCCCTAAGCCCTCTCTTCTCCAGATTGAACAGTCCCACCTCTCTCAGCCTGTCTTCATGTGAAAGATGCTCCAGTCACTTAACCACCTCTGTGGCCCTTTGCTGGACTCTCTCCAGCATGCCCGTATCTTTCTCGTACTGGAGAGCGCAACACTGGACACAGTACTCCAGGTGTGGCCTCACCAGTGCCGAGCAGAGGGAAAGGATCACCTCCAATGACTCAGTAGCAACGCTCTGCCTAACGCAACCCATGGTACGGGTGGCCGCAAGGGCACGTTGGAGTTTCGTGTACAACCTGTGTCCACCAGGACCCCCCAGGGCCTTTTCTACCAATCTGCTTTCCAGCTGGGTGGCCCTGGCCGGTGCTGGTGGGTGGGGTTGTTCCTCCCCAGGTGCAGGACTCCGCACTCCCTTTTGTTGAATTGCACGGCGCTCCTGTTTGCCCAGTTCTCCAGCCACTCCACGTCGTTCTGGATGACGGCACAACCATCTGGTGTATCGCCCACCCCTCCCAGTTTTGTATCCTCTGCAAACCTGAGGGCGCACTCTGTCCCATCCTCCAGGTCATTAACGAAGATGCTAAACGGCACTGGACCCAGATCCAGGTGTTGGACGCGCAGTGCATTTGAACACAAATCCCACAAAGGAAGAGCGCATCAGAGTTAAAAAGCAAATTTTTATGTGTGCATTTGGCTGCCATCTCACCGATGAGCCTCGCTGTCACGCTGTTATCCGTGCCTTTGTCAGCAGGAGCTTGAACTGCTGCAAAAGCACAGCCAGCTGCTGGGAAGCTCTGCAGTAATACCAGGTGGCCCAGTGACTGAAGCTGTTGCCTTTCTGTCTGAGAGAAATGGTCATGTTACAGTGGTGCCAACAGACAGGAGCCAACCTGCTGGTTTTAACTCAAAAACTCTTATGTGGTTTGGGACTCGTTTCCAGAAGAGGCCTCTGTTTTCCCACTCATGCACCAGCTTCGCTAGCTAGAGCATTTACATGTGTTGACCATCCAGCAGAAAAGCAGTGTCGGCTAGCAGGCAGGTTTCTGCGGAAAAGCCTCAACAGCTGAATGTGCTGCAGTGTGGGCCCTGTGTGGATTTGGGTTCCTTCTGGCAAAGCTATCTATTTAAGAAACAATTCGGGACAGAGCTGGATTGAGGATCTTACTTGAAATTCCCGGGAGACTTTTTTACGTGATTACAAGCTGTAGTAAAAGAGGTAAGTTTGATTCCTTGCATAAACTATGACTACTAATAACTGAATTATAAATTTAAATATTAATTATTATAATGAATCCTTTAGTACCTAACAATTACGGAGTGTTACAAACTCTGAAATAAACACTAGAAGTCTCTAAATAAACAACATATTTGTGGCCTGAAACTGGCACTTTTTCTTCCGTTGCAGGAGACCTCAGGGCAATAGACTTCAAAGCTCTGGATTTTCATTTACTCCAAAGGAAAGCAAACAAGCGTCAGAGTAAGTAAGAATCGCACCTTGAATCCCATTAGATTTGACCCCTTCTGATAGGATTTCTGTCCTTCTATCGTGCATTCTTCTGGTTCGTTCTTCTTATTCAAATTCTTCTTCAAGATCCCATGTGCTGGCGCACTTTTAGACCTCTCCCACATCTGATCTCTCTTACCTGACTTTCATTTTGTGAACTAGCAGTTCACTGTTTTCCTTTCTTATAGTTTAAACAAGGAGGCTCCAAGATATAGAAAGGCTAATCTCACAGCCCTCAAAAGTGTATCTGTAACTCTCATTCTATTTCTGTACTTAATTCTGTATTCAACACCTTTTCTTTTTTTTTGTTACATTTGTCTTTGATCCTGCTCAAGGCTCTTGCCGTCCATTTTACTTGGCTGTGAAGAACCATGCCCATATGTAGCGTTAAGGCTGAAAGCAACTACAGAGCTGTGGCTAGAGTGGGGCTGGAAAGGGGCTGCCAAAACAAACACAGGGCTGCCAAAAGAGTTCTTCTCTGAAGAATACTGCGTTGCTCAGTAGTGCCTGGCTCATAGCTCGAACCTAGGGTTAGGATTAGCACTAGCACTGCGAGAACAAGAAGGCCTGATATGCAGCTGGGATGGGGCTGGAAAAGGGCTGGCAAAGAAGAAATATGGCTGCCAAAAGAATTCTTCTCCCAGTAATATTAAGGCTCTGGAGTGAGCCGTGTCACGAGCCTTTGGCTCAGCCTAGGCTTAGGGTTAGTGCTAGTAGAAAGGAAAAGCTGGAGTTCCAGTTGGAGTTAGAGCTGTCAAAGGAAACGAAAGGGCTGCAAAAAGAATATCCCCCTAAGGAACCGATAGTCCAGGGAACTGCTGCTGTGTCTTTCCTAGGGCTCAGTTGAGGGTTCGGGTTAAGCCTGGAAAAAAGCTCAGCGGTCCAGTTGGAGTGAGGCTGGAAAGAAGCTGCCAAGAGAGAACTGGTTCAGCCAAAAGGGCAATGTTTAGCCCCTGGAAGGGCTGGAGTGCCTTCCCAGGGCGAGGCTAGGATTAGGGCTGGAAGCATCCATTTCTGTAATTTACGTACACAGTACTGTATCTTGTGCTTATGTAGCATGTGGGCACCTGCCTTAAAGCAGGTAATGTATCCACATGGAAGAGAGCGTAACTCCAAGGAGAAGTTAACAAAGGAGGAGATTTACCTCCCCGTTCAGACTAGACTGCTCTGCCAATAAAAGGGAGGGAAAGGTCTTGAACTTTCTGACACCCTGAGAAGGGCAAGGCTTAAGGTCACATGCAGCAAGCGGCAAAGGTGACTAAAAGGCCACGGGCAGGGCCAAGCCGCAGAGACACGTGCCACAGACGCTGTCAGCAGTCTGGCACGCCTTCGACTGCTGCTGGTGGACCACCACGGTCAAACCGCCGTCGCTGCGGCCGCCGCAGCCCGCCCGGGTGCCCTCACTGCCAGACCTCTCCTCCCTGCCATTTTAAACCCCGCGTCAGCCAGCAGAGCGGCTGACAAAATGGAGGGGGGAAAGCGCAGAGAACAAGATGGATTGGGACACTCCACGGAGGCGACGTTAGCGTGGGAGGCCTCGCTCGGGTATTTTCACACAGCTCGTGCCACCTGCTGGCAAGCAGGAGCAGCTGCCTGGCAGCCCCCGCGGCCCAGGCCGGCCAAGCCGCCTGCGGGCCGGCGAGGCAGCGCTCCCCGACCGGCCGGGGCGACCCGGACACCTGCGCACCGAGGGATCTGCGGCTAAAATCCCGAGGGG
>JAVKLA010000093.1:12364474-12404749 GCA_034782735.1 Sagittarius serpentarius | reverse complement strand
TAGCGTCATTGCTAGTTTCTTCCTTTCTGTTCTCTTAAACTGTTCTTATCTCAACTCACGAGCTTTACTTTATTTTTCCAATTCTCTCCCCCATCCCACTGGGTGGGGGGGCGAAGCGAGTGAGCGGCTGCGTGGGGCTGAGTTGCTGGCTGGGGTTAAACCCCGACATTTGTGCTTCCATGTTGCTCTCTTTTCTAGGGGAATGTTACTCGCTTTATACAGTCTGCAGGCAAAGCACACTGACTGTTTTTCAGTGTTACGCCGCGCTGTTCTTTGTGGCTAGGCACGTGCCTAGGGGAAGCTGCAAAGCCACTCAGAGGCTAGCTCAGTGCCTCTTAAGGAGGGGGATAATTTAACCAGAGAATACTGCCCCTGTGTCTGTGAAGACCTTCGTCTGACTGCGGAAACTTCCAGCAGCAGCAATCATACTTTCAGTGATTGTGCACCCTCGGTACAGGGGAAGAAAGGCTGCTGGGAACGGGTGATCTCCAGGGATCTAATGAAGAGAAAAAAAAAAATTGCCATCACATTCCTTTTTATTGTCAGATCACTGATAATCTAAGCCAGCCCGTACAAACATGACTGAGCTTCAGATATTAAAGTTTTGTGCCATTCTTCACACTTCCAATTAAACATCTCTCTCCATTTTCTCTCCTTTCTGTCTTTGTTTTACAGGTACGAATTTCAAAATTACTCGGATGGAAATGAAGAAATACTGCAAGCCTTGTTCTCGGCGAGCTCCTCTGGTGGTTCCTGGACCCCTGCCACAGTTAAAATGAGCAGACAGAGCAGCATGAAAAGCATCTGACCGCCAGCGCTTTACTTAGTTGAGGGCCCTCCTTTCACAGATAGGACATGAGTGTATATTACTTCATTTTTTGTTTGGGAAAGGCTTCGATCAGTGCTGTTTATTCGTTCACTCAGGCTCCTGCATCTTGTTAACATTAGCCTGGCAGCTAAAGAATCAGGCAAAGCTGTCTGGCTGCCACTGGATTTTGTGTCACTTGCATATTCCTCTGCACCAAACAGGGATTTAGCTCCTCAAATAAGAGAAAGAGGAGAGCTGGCCAAATCACTTTGTTTTGCATTTTTGGATTGCCTAAAAGGTGGGAAAGGGCTGATGTTATTGTTTCTAGTTATCAGTATAGATGCATATTTAACCTTTTCTATGAATGATTTATTTTATATTGGCAAAAGGATTTTGTTTGTAGCTAGGCACAGGATGATTTTTGCTGCAGCCATTGCTCTCAGAGCTTGAAATCCACTTGGAAGTGAATTTCTAGCAAGTGAGAGCTCATCATTTAGAAAGGGCTGAGAAACCAGGTAAGCAGGTTGTTAAAATAGTGGTAAAGGACCAGATTTAAGTACAGTGGTAAGCTTTTCAATATCTCCTCTAGGGGTTTAAACCTGGCTTTAAAAAGAAAGGGCCCTGTTCTTTAACGTCCTAGAACAATGTCATCAGGTGGTTATTAAACAGCATACTGAAAAGGTGTTAAGGCTGATCAGATTAAATCTCTTCCTCCTGAAGCCAGAAGGCAGCTGTTCTTTTAAGGCACTCGAGTTGTGTGATCACCTTATTTCAAGCTCCAGTAAGTTTTATTTATTAAATCCGAAGAATAATACCAAAGGGCTGAGTAGCAGAGAAACAGAAGCACCCTCTGCTGACATCATTAGCAGTGGTTGGGGTCTTCACTCGTGTATCTTCTGTCCTTTCCGAACTGTCCCCTGCATGTGCTGCTATTTCTCTGCCTGGGGTGAGTCCTTAAACCAGAATTACTTGGATGCTCATAAATTCAGCTTTCCTTCTAGCGAATATGAGGAGGAGTAGAAAGCTTTTCTGCTGTTGAGCAAATTGCAGATTGCAAATAGTAATTTTTCGCTCAGTGCTCGCAGTACGGCAGTTTCTCTTTAACATAATTTTCTGTACAACAGAAATGGTCTTGGTGACCTTCAGAATTTGGGGGAGTTGAAGGGCTATTGGAACCCACACAGGCAAATGCAATTCCCAAGGGTCAAGTTTGTGGGCACTCGCACGTGGCCGTGCTCTCTTATTGGCAATGTTTCTATTGGACTGAACAGTTGAACCTGTTTCCGGGTCTTCTGTGTGCTTGTTACTGCTTTATTTTCTTACTGGTTTTGAGATTAGACAGATCTGACTCTCGGCTTCCTATTTTTGAAGAGCTGACCATGCATAGCATTTTTATATCAAGGCTAAAGGAGCTGCCAGTCCTTCTTGCAAGATCTGAGTCAGGAGGTTGGTGAAGGAGCTGTGTTTGGTTGTGCTGCTGACCACTGGGCAAACGTATTTTATTTCTGTTTTGTCTTTTGTAGCTCACAGAAGGAATCTGTAGAATACAAATAACAAGTAAATGTAAAAAGCGTTTTTGGTATTAAATGTGTTTGCAGCAGGGTTTTACACTGTATAATATGGCCGTGTGTTTACAGCTCTGTATAAAGTGTTGATAACAGGTATGAAGATACTGTTCTCTAAGGTGAGCTTAAGCCCATTTCTTTTATATCTGAAAAATGCTGTATGATTTTTCTTTGTCCCACACCCTCCAAACAGTGTGCTCCACACTCTCTGATCCTCCTCCAGGCAAAATGTTCTCTCTGATAGTGAAAATGTAAGCCCCAAAGACCATTAGCACAATTAGAGGAATACTCTGGGTCTGTGGAGGGATGCAGGGACATCATCCGATGCACTGGAGTATTTTACTCACTCAGTTTCCCAGACTGGCCTGAACCTAAGTTTGAGGGCTATTCCAGTTAAAAATGTTACTTGTGTGAGGTCCTGGTCTTGACTGAAGAAACTGAAGCAGGAATCCTCAAATTATTTCAGCATGGAGTGTGACTGCTGCCCAAACATGCTTTGTTGCCTTGTCTAGAGGTGTCGGGGTGTCATTTGTCAGCCGCTGAAGGTGGCTCCTTAACAGGAGGTTGACACTTATGTACCAGGCCATTTTCCCCATGTGGTAGAACAGAGCTACCACTTGATTATGGCTTCACTTACAGGCATCTGTTCTTCCTTTTGTTTTCCTTTCATGTCCATGTACATTTGTTTGGCATTACCTGAGGCGAAACATATTTGCTCGGCAGCTTTTCAAAGTACACAAGCTGTATGCTTATATAAAGTAGTAAATTTAGCTTGTCCAAGCTGACAAATGCATTTGTTTTTATCTTGTGCTTTTGTGTGCGTTCGGCTGTCAAGCATGAAAATTGCACAGCCTTCAAGTTCCAATAAAGATGTTTCTGAAGTATCTCTATGCCTGCCAGAACAGATGTTGGATCCTGGTCTGACCTGGTCAACTAAGTGAGCCAGGTGGCTCCTCACTTTGTTTAGAGCTTAATACCACCAGCTAACACCAAATCAGTCTGTCTTATTTGGCACTATGACTGTGAATTGTCAGGAGCATGGGAGGAATGGTACCTGCTGACAGGGAGTGTTGGGGCAGAGGCAGGTTTCGGGATCTCTTCTCTCAAAGTGGGTAGCAGAAGAAATAAAATTATGTATTCTTTATGGAAAATGTGATCCCAAAAGGTGTAATGGGGGCTTTTGCTGTTGGCTTTTCAGCCCTCTAGACTGTGTGGCACAGCTGATGCAAGGGCCCGAGTTTAGTTCCAGAATTCAGGATTTTAACTCTGGAGGGGTTCTGTTTATCCCAAGTATGGACTACAATGGCAACTTCTTGTGATCGCATCTGCCGAGGAAAACTAAAATCCTGCGTGGACAGTATTCTCTCAAATAATAAACTCAGGTGAAACATAAAAGCAGAGGAATAAATACTTTCTGTTGTAGACTTATATATTCTTATAAGGTAACTCTTGCCAAAACTGTGTGAAGGACTCCTGGTGACTTCGGTGTTCATTGGATCAAGCCTGGACATCTGTTGCCTGATTCTGTTTTGTCCGATGTTGTTGCTAACTACCCTCCATGAATAGCTTTAGCAAAGTATTGTCAGGTGGTGAGTGCAGATCAGGTTCATATACACTTTACTGAAGTTTGTTCTGAGAAGAATTTATCCAAAGCTTAACGATGACTTTCTCCTCTTGTAGGTTGAAGGTGAAGGGAAAACTCCCTTACACGTCAGTCTTTTTTTTTGCCTCAGATCAACCATTTCTTACTAGACGTGAGCAGTTGTCTTCATCACAGCTCATTTCTCTGCAGGACTCAAGTTTTTGTTTTTTTTTTTTTTTTTTTTTTAATTGCTGGTGGGGAGCAAAGAGCTCCCTAGTCCTACTTTAAATGACAAGAGGAAGGGTGTTGCTTCCAAGCCGTGTCTGTCTGTGGTTCCCAGTAGCCCTTCAGTATTATAAGGCTTATGGCAGCTGTTGGATCACCTCTGTTGTTTTTGAACACGTTTTGTCTTTTGATCTTAGAGCAGGGCTATCCGCACAGAAGGAATTCCCCAAAATTACTTCTCTTTTCAGTGTCTCAGTGGTGGGAGTCTCTGCTAGAAAAGCTCAGTGTCTGGATGTGGATTTGTTCAAGTCCTCATTCAGCCTTTGTGCCGACATTTGTTTGTGTGTTTCAGATGCACTGACTGGATATCTTCAGGTGTCGGGGATTTCATTCCACATTTTCGGGCTGATGCTCCACAAGGCCAGAGATTTGCTGTAGAATAAGCACCTTATGTTCGCAATGACGTCTGGTCAGCCTCTGAAAGCATTACCAGAGAAATCAGGTCACTGTGTGCCTACGAGAGATCCTAGACCGAACGTGACTCGTCTGTCTTCTGCAGCCTGACACAGTCACAAAAATCTCTGTAGTCGCAAGAAGCTGCCATACCACTCCCAGTTTCTGTCAAAGACTCAAACTGCGTCCAGGATACTAGTTCCAAGGCCGGTTAGTCCCAGCTGGCAGTACAGCATAGGTGCTCGCGGGTGATGAGTTAAACCTTATGTGTAGGAGGCACTCAAGCCCAAGCATGCAAAAGTTCAGTGCGCACAAAAATGCCTGTTCAATGGATGGTTGCCATTAAGTGCCCACTAGGCGCCTGTACAATCTCTTAACTATATTAACGTGCGCGTGGCTTTGTGGTGAGTGCGGTGCAGTCAAAGCGACTGGTGTATCCTGCCTAATAGGATCTCCAAGCCCAAACCGCAGCAGGGTTTCCCTCAGCTGACAGGCGGGGTGGTACTTAGAACTTAGGTCAGTGAAGAAGAGTGGTTTTCTGCTGGGTTCTGTGGTGATGTTTTGTCATCAGCGCTGGTCCCAACCTCAGCGGGAAAAAATACCTATTCCTGAGGCACCATTTGGTTAGTCTGTAGCTGGTACAGCTTGCCTGGTCTCTGAAAATGAAACCTCTGTAGCATTCTTTCAGAGTTGGCTCCCAACACTGAAGTGCAGTGGAAAATGCTGTCTTTGCTAGGTGGGTTCTCAAGACAAAGCTTCCTGTTAGCGTTGCTGCAGAGCCCTGCGTCACCGTCGGTGCCAGCTGCGTGACGTCTTCACTGAGCAATGCTAAAACCTGTTTTGAGGTGGCGGTGAAAGGAGCATGTTTAATTTTCGTACATCCCCTGGTCCAACAAGTCACATTGCTGCCTTGTAAGCAGGGCATCTGTACAGTGATGTCCGTGGGGTGCACGCCAGCCAGAAGGTTTACGGGGAGAACACGAGCATTTCTTTGCTCTGTCATGGCGAGTCTTGTTATTTTTCTCAGCCACACCAAGTAAACTATAAAATCTTGATTCATTTGTTATTCACACCCCAACTCTGAGTTATATGTACAATTTTTACAGGCAAAACAATGAACAATACTAGTTCTTCCATAAATAACTTGGACTGCCTGCCTGCCTGCCTGCCTGCCGCTAAATGGCATCCTTCACATAGTTCTGTGTCGTGCTCCACGGCACCACATCCATCAGAGATCGTGCTGCCGAAGTGAATGTAGGCTATCTAAATATACCTGGATATTCTAGCGACTATTTGTTCTTTTTCTATCCCTGTCAAAACAAAATGAGGAGAGTGATGTGTAGCTTCCAAAGAAGCAAGGTTACTGAATTGTAAATGGATTTTGTGGTGGTCTTTAAAAGCCTCTAAGCTAGTAAAATGGCTTAGCAGGAACTTTAATTACTTAGCAGCTGTGGCAAATGTTCTCCTTTCCCCAGTTACCTGCAGTGCCTTTTTTGCAAACACTATAAAACACTTTTTGGCAGACTACAACCAAGAGGAGCTGTATCTAAGATAAAGCACTGGCAGAGTTACTGCTTTTTCCCAGGAATTCCCCAGACCTTCTCCGCTGCCACCCACAGTGAATGACAGTAACTCATGATAAATCATGCAGGCAAGTGCTTGGAGATTTTTGTTTTGCAGGCTAGCGTTTTTTCTGAGGGGGTGAAAGCACAGTCTCTTTACCTATCTGGGGGGGGGGGGAAAGAACCCACCAGTTTGTTGGGAAGCTCTTTGACATCTTTGTGAAAGTCACTGTGGAAATGCTAAAACTGCTGGCTGTTTGGTGTCTGGGCTCCCTCTGTTTTCCTCCCATTGTCATTTCTTAATGCCTTTGGAGATAAGGACATCACGGCTGAGGTTCCCTCGTGACAGCGTTGTATAAAACTGTAGCACAGCAATAAATGTGTGGCGGTATGTGAAATAACAGGGCTGTCTGACCTCACAGAATGGTGTTATTCAGTTTTTAAGACTACTTTGTCCTAAGGAGCCCGGGGTGCTTCCTGTTCCTAGACCATTACCTTGGCGTGTTTGCTCTGCTACCTGGGTAACTTTTATTGCTTTCTGATGCAGTACAGTGAGTCATCTCTCACAGTTTGTGCCTAGCAGAAATGCTGTCAGAAGTCCAGTAAACTGGGGCCACAGAGAGTGAAAATTGGTTTTATTTAGATATATGTGTGGAGTTTAGCATTTAAAATACTCCCCCAGCAAGAGAAGATTCTGGTCTGGCTCGACTATATCAGGCCGTTTAAGGAGTTAGGCACAGAAAAATCTGGCAGCCTTATGAAATACTGACCATACATGCCTCCATAATTTGGTCTCGGTCTCTGCACGCTTAAACAATAAAGTATTTCCTTCTTCAGGGTCTGTCTTGTAACCTCACGACAACACTTCACCAGCAGTTACTGGAACAAGACTTCTGACTTCCTTCTAGCTTTTCATGGCAGTGGGAGTGAACACAGGTAAATGTTTTTGCTAGAGGTAGACTTCCCGTTTTGGTTCATTTTCTTAAAAAGGTCTCGCCCTCAGATTTGTTCATGATTATAAAGTGGATTTTCACAGGTATGAGATTGTGTATGGATATAATTATGTACCTGCTCTCTTAGAAAGCCCTGCTATCCATTTGGAAAAAAATGAGAAGTTTCTTGCTACGTTTATTGCTTTGTATGTCAAGTGTATATGGGATACAAGAGAATAACCTGAAAGCAACTTAAAACCTAGCATGAGGATGTTACGTATCTCTAAAGATGTGAGTACATATCCCGTGTTCAGCAATGGGACTACTCCAAAACGGTTGGGGACAGAAGAATCACGATTCTTCAGGGGCGTATTTTCTTTCTGTTAATTTATTCAGTAACCCTTCGTCACCGTCTGCCGGTATGAAGCTTTCTTGGCTTATGGAGAGCTGGGTACAGTGCTGATAAGAGAGCCGTGGGTGCCTGGGCCGGGGACGGCGTGCCTGTGGAAGGGGAGCTGGTGTGACACCTCCGCAGCTCCTCGTGCGCCGCTGCCCTCGCTGCCAGACGCTTCTGCATAATCGTGCTTGACCAGGTGCGTCCAGGCTGCGACCGCACTTCATCAGCAGGGCAATGGGTTGGTGCTTGCCAAGAGAAAAAAGGTGCGTCCCGAAGGATGGCGGAGACTAGCTTTGCTCTGGATCAAATACGAGATCAGGCTGTGAGGTGGGAGGGTATGTGCAGAGGGAAACATGCAATACAAACAGGAGACTGCAGAGCTGGGAGAAGGTTTGTGATCTTGGTTTCTCTGGCTTTCCTGCTTATTCCCAGCAAAGCTGCCCCCTTCTCCCTTTCCTCCTCTGCTTCCATTGCAACGAAGAGCGTACCCGCTCCTCACAAATGGCTGGAGCAGGGGATTCCGCCCGTAAGAGTCAGTACAGCAGGATGGAAAACGCGAGTTTTTCTCCCTGGGAAGGGCTGGAGGGAACCCCTGTTTGCGTTCCCCCTGAAATTTTCAGTTTCTCTGTGGAATGATCTTAAGCACAATATTTATGTAAAAAAATGAAAATATTTCGGGTCAGAGTATAGTTTTACTGCAAATATGAACATTTCCCAAAGAAAGAAGGTGAAAATGTTTAAGGTCAAAAACTGATTTCCATATTAGAAAAACTGATGGTGAACAGAATTTTTTTACCGATCCTAATAATTAAGGTACTTTGTCAAAGGCCAAGACAAAAGCTGCAAATTTTAACACGTGAGTCTTAATTTATAAGCTCTCCAATTTATTTGTAGACATGAGGGAGAAAAAGTAGATCACATAGAGTCTAAAAGTGTATGCAATTCTTAAAAATGATGAATAAGCCAAACGAAAAAAGCTGCCTTCTGACACTGAGAAGTAACCAAGTACCAGAAAACCTAGCTCTTGAAAGGAAATTAAGCCTTCTTGATGCATGGCTTTTGCCAAGGTTTTCTGCATCAATGACGAAGATAATGTGCTACATCTTTCCTGAAGAAACTGCAGTTTGTGTGCAAGCTTTAATGATTTGTTTGCTCAAACTTTGTCCCAGAATTTCAAAAGCAGCCAGCCACGTTGGGTGCTTCCATTCTTGTTATCCAGTTTAGGATGCTCCAAGGAGGTTCAAGTTGACATAATACTTGTGGTCAGATGCTAGTAGTTACCTCTCTAAATCTCAGTTTTCCTTTCCATGAATGAGGAATATTTTTCTTCTTGTATTTTGTGGGGACTATCTTCCTGAATCGGTCGAGTTACCAGTTTTCTCCATGGTATGTGTTTGATCAGACTAGGTATAAGGAATAAATTTTTTACGATGAGGGTGGTGAAACACTGGCCCAGGTTGCCCGGAGAGGCGGTCGATGCCCCATCCCTGGAAACGTTCAAGGCCGGGCTGGACGGGGCTCTGAGCAACCTGGTCTAGTTGAAGGGGTCCCTGCTCGTTGCAGGGTGGTTGGAGGTCTCTTCCGACCCCAGCCATTCGATGATTCTATCCAGGGTTTTACCTTTCTCTTGTATGCCGCTGAGGTTTAGCATAGCTGCTCAGTGGAGCTGCAATATAAAAAAGGGTGTGTAGACATCTGAGTTACAGCTCGCGTTGTTCTTTAAACTCCTCAAACCAAACAGTACAGTATCGCTTTCGGCGCTCTATTACTGAGCTGAGAGAGGTTTATAAAATTGACCAAGGTCATTAATGATCACATCGCTGTCTTTTGATGACATTAATGTGAATTTAATGATCTTGGGCTGATTATTTATGGACTGTCTATGGCAGAGATTAAAACTGAACTTAGACCCCCGTGAGTCAGATCTGTAACAATGAGATCCTTTTCCTTTCAAGGGTAAAAGTGTTAAACTCGTTCAATTAATAACAAGAGAGTAACACAGTGAGAGGGAGAAAGAGGTGTTTATTGGCTTGCATTTGAATCTTGCAGGACTATAAATAATTCCAGGTCATTTTAACAAATTTCCATGCCCCAAGTGATGGGAGTGGGCTGTGGAGAGATGCATAAACTCCTATATAGGAGGTGGCGTATTCGTTCTGGCAACAGGGAGGACCGGAGTTTGGTGATGGTGGCCAAGGGCTCACGCATGTGTCTCCGATTAGATGTAACCACCAAAACCACAGGACTGTGCCTCTTTTGCAGTTCCTACTGTGCAATGGTATCGTGAGTCTGCTTCCCTCTTACAGCTGCTAATTCGAAACATAGGGATAGCGATGGACAGTGAAGACATCTGAGGGACTGTAGGTTTTTCTCTCCTGCCATCAGACTGGCTCGGGTTCCTGCAGATCCCCCAGCACCTCCCGTAGTTCCTCTCAGCAGCCAGACAGAAGGTATGGTGCTGCGCTAGGAGAGTGCAAAGGATAGCTCATGTAAAATTCTTCACCACCAAAACCGGTCATCTGAAATGGTCATCAACAGCTGAGTCTGGACTTTCACCATCATTTGTACGCTGTAGTAATGGAAGTTGGTGGAGAGTGATGATGTGCCCCAGTATAAATAATCTCTCAGTCCTTTGCGGGGAGATCTTGAGGGGGAGGAATGATGTAGTTTGGACAGGCGAGAGTGGTGGTGTGTTTCATTTTGGTTTGTTTTGTTTGTGGTGGGACCTGCGCATTTAACTTTGTCTCCTCTCTGCTTATACTGACTCAGCTCTGCTGAAACAATGAGCACTATGACACCCCCCACCCCCCCGCCGCCAGGTCGCAGCCAGAGAGCAAACATCCAAGCAACAAGTGCGTTTCTTACATTTACTTTACTTTAGCACATCCTGCTGCTGTTAAGATGTTTGGGGAACAGCTTGGACATTTCTTGCTCGTGCCGTGCTGTGGGACTTGCTTGTGAACTGACCCTTTGGTGTGCAAGGAACAGTCCAGCTGTGGTTACAGCTGTGTCTAACTCGGGGTTGTTAGAGTATCTCTCTTACCTGTGGTGTATGTCACAGGGCCACCCTGCTCCCCTCATTTGCTTTCAAAGCTAAATAATAAGAACATTCAAAGATGGGAGAATAGGGAGAGTTTTGAGAAGAATCTTGAAAATGGCAGAGGGTCCACTTCTCTCCTTCCTGGCTATTGCATCGAGCAATTCTGAGTGAATCGCTCTGTGCAGAATGCCGCCAGGTATCGATGGAAGCTCCCACAGCCCCCCTTAGCAGGCGATTCAGAGAGGGAAGGCCAGAGCGCAATGTGGACTCTTGCTGCACATGCTGAAGCTTAGATAAAGTGTGCCGCGCTTTTCATGTTGAATTCATTTACACGCACAAATCCGCACACAAAAAACGCTGAATATTCCTCTCCGAGGTTATGCTTAATGTCATATGCACCCAGAAGTGGGGGATGAGCGTCGGAAGAAGCCTAGCTTGAGCTGTTGTTATATGAATGTGAACTTCGTTACTTATCAATACTGTCCAGAGTCTAGAACAGAGGGGTTTTTAACTCGGATGGAATTATAGCATCATAGAACGGCTTGGGTTGGAAGGGACCCTAAAGATCATCTAGTCCCACCCCCCTGCCGTGGGCCACCCCACTAGGTCAGGCTGTCCAGGGCCTCATCCAGCCTGGCCTGGAACACCTCCAGGGATGGGGCGTCCACAGCCTCTCTGGGCAGCCCGTCCCCATGCCTCACCGCCCTCCGAGTAAAGAATTTCCTCCTAGCCTCTAACCTGAATCTCCCCTCTTTTAGTCTGAAACCATTCCCCCTCGTCCTGTCGCTATCTGACCGTGTAAAAAGTCGCCCCCCCTCCTGTTTATAGGCTCCCCTTAAGTACCGGAAGGCCGCAGTGAGGTCTCCCCGGAGCCTTCTCTTCTCCAAGCTGATGGAAGCAGGCATAAAATCTGAAGACTTTACATAGTTAGTATAAAGCAAAGCAGGACAGTGGGAGATAATTTAATCTCCGTTATGTCTTTAATTTTATTTTTCTCTCTATTTTTAAATTGCGAATGCGCGCAAGCATCCGAAAACTGATTGAAATGCAACTCATGAAAACCTCCCGTTCGTATGCCAAGCAGGCATTCCCCAGGTAGGCAGCTCTGATGTGATTGCCGCGAGGTGGAACGGCCACCCACAATGTGGGAAAGAGTAATTTATCTCTGTGCCACCTCAGTCTTTGCCCTATCTGCTCAGACTGCCAGCGGAGGTGGCAGCGAGTGCCAGCTGGGACGCCAGTGGGCACGTAGGGGCACTTGCTCGTTGTCGGCTGTGAACAGGCTTCCTCCCTCGCCCCCGAGAGAGGAAACCCTGAGCTCACGTTGGTATTGCTGCATAGTCTGAGGGACCGTGGTCTTGTGGCATTTTATGGGCCGTTTTAGCGTTGGCACCTGTTGCCGGTTCTCGTCCGGCCTACTATTTAGGCTGGGCTTTGGGACTGGGCTCAAGAACGGCTGTCTTGGTGGGGCCCGCGATTCCCATATTCAGGGATGCAGAAACAGAAAAAGGGCAGCTGTCAGTACTGGTGGAAGCCCATTTCTTGTCCGTTATACCTGGCTAAGGAAGACTGCTAGTCTGAGGCTTAAATTAGGGTTTAGGGGGTAAGAGAAGTAAACATGTTCGGCGCGGGTTTCTCCAAGGTTCTTGAAGGCTCGGAGAGATAAGAGGGCAGGAGCTGGCAGGGGCTTGTGTGTGGTTAGTTTTGTGTCTGGCTCCCGTGCCCTGGAAGGTTCCGGTTTCGGTCTGGGGTATGGGTTTGTGCTGGGGGAAGAGGAGCCTCCATGGCTCAGGGCATCCCAAGGGGCTGCACGGCGCACAAACCAGCCGTCACAGCCGTGCTGCGCCGGCGCCGGTACACCCAAGCTGCGGTCAGAAGGGGGGAAGACTGCAAAAGTACTCATTGCATTATTGTAGCGTTCTTCAACGTTTAAACTTGTATTTTATTAAAAATTCAGCTTGTCTGACAAACTCTAGTAGATATTGCTCGTCGGAGACCCGAACCCAGAACTTTTGTTCTGAAAATACTGCCTTTCTAGGTTTGTTTTCATACTGAATAGTAAACAAACGGAACACCCTGGGAAATTAAGTGGTTCAGATCAGATGGGTATATTTCGTTCTTCTTCTGTGTCTCTTGCTACTTGATACGCTAAAACTATAAGAAATAGAAAGTCTCTTCTACATAAAGAGAGGGATCCTTCCGTTCCTAGAACAGCTGGGACAAAACATATTGCTCTCCTGAAACCTCCTCCTGCCTCTCTTCTTCCCAAGTAGAAGATTCATCCAAATCAGCCTGGCTCCATGAGCTGTATTAGCTTTGATCAAAGCACGTTTTCTGACAGAAAAAAATACTCTATCAGGGTGTTGCTGTGTTAGGTATATATCTGAGTGTGCATGGACACGTATTAGCTAAGTTTTCAGACTCTAAGGGGATTAAGAGCTCAAACGCATTGAAATTCAGGAGGAGTGAGACATTTTGCTTCCTTGGAGGTGCAGGCCCTAGAGATTTAGATCCCCAGGGGATGCAACCAGAGGAACAGACAGCTATTAACTTTGACGAGAGCTCTCCATCACGTTTGCTAGGAAAATACTCTGCAGAAAAAAGTGTGGTGTTGGTTCTGGATTGAGGCGGCAGGTGAGGACATTTAGGTGCTATTTATGTTTCCTTTTGGGCCCCATGCAGGTGCATTTCTGTGATTTTATCAGTGGTTTAATGTCACTGTTGACAGTAGTGGCATGGTTAAATCTGTAAAAGGGATTACATCTATATCCATCTTCTGTATGCGTGTCCCCTCCCACACAATTTTCAGCTTCAGATCCCCGTATCGTGAATTTTAGTGCGCTAAAAATACATTTGTTTTTCTTAGTTGCCTCCTGCAGGCTCCCCTGAGCTTTACAGGCCGCTGCTGAAGTCACACGTTGGTCCAACGTGGGGCCTTTGCAGATGCTGCGCTACAAGAATGGTCATACGGAGTCACGCCAAAGGTCTGGTCTTGTAGGAGATGGTTAGAAAAAGATCAGGATGACAAAGAGCCTTCCCCTGGTTTAATTTTCGAGCTTCTGGCAGGTGGTAATTTGGTGCCTTACTGAGCCAGGGTTTGCATCTGTATCACGACGTTAGCTAGTCACTGATAAACCTAATCTTCATTAATTTGTCTAATTTGTTTTGGAGCCTTTTTAGGCTTTTGTTCTCTGTACCGTTCCCTGGCAAGTTCCACGGTGGACGGTCAGTTTTGTTAACACGGTGCACAAGAGTTTTACTTCTGGCCCTTACCGGTGATTTGTTGTGCAGGCAGAGGTGTCCTCCCAGCAGCGCACCGTAGGTCCAGGGGAATCTGAAGGCGCAGAAATGCCTTTTCCGCAGCGCGGGAGCTTCACAGCACTGCGTCCGCAGCAAAGATACTTCTCTCCCACGGCTTCCTCCATCATTTGTTCACCCTGCGGTTTCAGCAGCTGGTGGGTAACGTCTGCTGTAAATATGTGGCAGGATCTAACTTTGTCAGCTCCCTTTGTAGGAAAAACACACAGAAACTGCCCGGCCTGTCCCTCCCCTGTGTGTGTGTGTGGTTCCCTTTAAGCAGCCAAAAGCTTGGTCTGTGAAAAACTTCCCAGAGTGGCTGAATTTTTTTTTTTTATTTTTTTTTTTGTAATTGATTGGATGACATACCTTTTAAATTAGTGCAAACACCTTTTAAGTGCCGAAAACCAAAGCAAGCAATGAAAAAAAGCTACTTTGTTAACTTTTCCCATGTGTTGGTTGTATGTTGGTGGTATGTTGGTTAAAAATTACCTGCTGGATGTCAAAGATGCTTTCAGAAATTCATGCAGTTTAAGAATTAAGTGATCAGGCCAGCTCATGAAAAGAAAATTTTGACTTCTGCATTTTTAGTATGCAATTTTGTGTATTTTTTGCTATCATAAATGTGATTGTTTCCTTTAAAACATTAACGATCCCATTTACTGTTTGTTGCCAGTGTTAAGATTTTCTTCTTTTGCAGTTTCTCAGGATTACCAAAGCTAAAATAAAGAGAACCCTCTTACAGCTCTCAAAAATAGAGGACTGGCGTATAGAATTAAAGACAGAGTTCAGAAAGAAACCTACTTGCTATTTTACCTTCTCTCTGACTTGTGCGTTTGGACAGCACAAATACAGTACTAACGGCAGAACCGATGAGAGTTGCACTGATTCCTCCAAATCTTGTCTCAGAAACGAGTCCCACAGCTCCCTGCAAAGTAATTGGTCTAATTAGGTGGTAGGAAGGAGCTGCTTTAAATTCTTCAGAAATTAAGACGTGTCATCCGCTTAACATCTTAGCATCTGTTACTGCCTCTTGCACATTTCTCCACTACATCAGTCTGAAGGACACTTTCCTGGACCTTTCAGAGAGAAAAAAAAAAAGAAAATAAAACAAAACAGGCCCTGGAACAGAGAAGAAATTGGCCCTTTCTTCAGGGGGATATGAAGCATGTAAGGCATTTCACCCCCTCCTTATTTCTCAGTTTGGTGCACGTTTGCCTGGGTGAGTACGATAATCACTTTGTTAAGTAAAAATACAGGAGGATACAAGCATAACCTTAAATCCTGTAGTAATCCTTACTGATGTGGTAACATTGTCCTGAAATATTTTCCTTGGCAACTGATCCCTGTGCAGAAGTTACCCTCTGTGTTTGTATATTTGGAGCTTTGTTTCAAACGGGCTGTTAACAGTCAGTCAGTAGAATGACAACTAATTTGTTGTTTCTTGTTTTTTTTTTTTTTAACTGTGTTTGCTGTTGTCTGGCAGCAAGTAAGTAACTATTTAATTATGGCTAATTGCTCATGCAGTAGGCATAATTTTAAGACAGAATATGCTTAGAATACTGGGTAAGGTATCGAGGAACTGGGAAAGTCTCAGACTTGCACATTTAGAGTAGGGGAGTACAGTCATTGCAAGCTGAAAAGGTTAATTTTGCAATGAAGCTGTCCGGAACTGATTGAGATTTTTTTAGAGAGATCTTGCTCCTTGTTTTGTTTCTGTTGGTTTTGGTTTTTCCCCATATACTCTCTTTCTCTGTTTGCTGCTGTGTGAATGCTGGCACGGTGCCACGTAGAAGTAATTTTATGAAAAATGTCTGTGCAGATACAGTTCTGAAAGTCCACTGCAGCAGCTGAGTATGTTACACACTCATAGTATTCCCAAACCAGCTCATGTTTACCGAGAGTCAGGTAACAAAGCCAGGTGACTGCCATCTACAAAACGCTTTTCTTTGGCTTCTGTTTTGTTTTAATTGCAGTTCAGGCAAATTATGCCCCCTATTTCTTTGATAATGGAGCCAGAAGCACAAACGGGAACATGGCACTTCTCAGCCTTTCGGAGGACACACCTATTGGTCAGTATTAAAACTAGTACGTTTAAATTGTGAAACTGGAGCTGCACGCTCTTCCGATCAGCAACATACATTTTGCTGTAGGTTGTTGTTATATACTGTGGTCTTGCATGTTTTTCTCTCAAGCTTTTAACTGGACTCAATTTAAAATGACATGTTTAAATTGTAGCTGTAATTTAAAACGTGAATTTTAGCTCCCCTTTCCTTGGTCCACCAATCTATTCACAGCATGAAAGCACAGACTTTTCGGGTCAGAAATGAATTCATGGTGGTGAGGGACTTCTTACCAACTCTGTAAATGCTTATGAGAAGAAAGTCTAGTTGCTAGTAATTTTATCAGCCTTGGTAAAAGCAAGCTGCACATTGAAAAGTGAGAGGCATGATTTTCTTTAAACAGTTACAACATTTTTCATGTTTACAGTACAAATGGTAGAAAATGTTTCTACTTGGAGTGAAAATTGCTTTGTCTTAATAACTGATGGTTTTTAAAAACGTTTTGTTTTACTGGAAATTCAAAAACTGATACATTTTTCAGCTTTCATCATTTTGAGGCAGGTCTGTTTATGCTTCTTTTAACTGTAGTTGCATTAAGAAAAATTAGATAAGAACAAAAAGGTGATTTATAATCAATATTTTCCATGGGGGAAGAATAATTTCCTAACACTTAAAAAACTTTATGTAAAATATATTACAGTGATGAACACCATCTTTTCTTCAAACATTGCACTGAGGGTTTGTTTAGGATTTGCTCCTGTGCGTGGCTTTTACAGGCCAAATCAGAAAAGTATTTAGCTATTGCAAACTGAGTACCAGAGCACCCAATTTATTAGCTGCCTCATGCGTAGAGGAGAGAGATGGCTGCGTGGAGGGGTGCACCCAAAACCCTCCCCTCCCCTCCCAGGGCTTAGGCAGCTCGGGGAGGCAAGGGTGAGGGAAGGATCCAGAGGGCACAGCCTCCCCTGGAAGACCGACGCTGCCGCCTTTGCCTTCCTAAACATGACCAGGGTCACTCGCTGCTTCTGGAAGCAGCTGCCCGGGGTTTGCTCAGAGTCTCCGTTTCTGGCCCAGTGCTGTTAATGCCAACCAGGATCCGCATCGGGCACGCTAGGTGGGGGTGTGGGGGGGTGTGATTGGGAAGCAGTGACTTCTCCTTTGCCTGCTCAACCAGAGAAGAGGAGGAGAAGGCAGCACATAGCGTAGAAGCGACGCATCTAGCCGATGAACTTAAAGAGAGCTTGCTTACGATGCAGCAGGGATTTGCTATAAGCTCGGTCAAGCTTAAGTGGAAGCCTCAGCTGAAGGCCGACAGTAACGTAGTGGTGCCTGCAAAAGCCAGAGGCAGAGCAAGGAGCTGCAGTTTTTGCTGCGCTTCTGCCCGGATTCACGTGGAAACCACACTTGCTCAGCCTTGCCGATCCAGGCGGCTCTGCTGATGGCTGCAGCGAGATCAGCCAGTGGAATCGCTTGTCTCGTAGTGCAGATGAGGCTTGTGATGCCAGATAGCCACTGTAACGCCACAGTCCCCCTAAATGGGCCCCTGACTCGGTTCGGGGTGGTGTTTGCCAGCTCCACCCCTCCAACCACAGGCAGTACAACTCACTCGCTCGCCATCAAACTCCCACCCACCGGTGCGGTGCCAGCTCGCAGGCGTTTACAGAGCGTCAGCCTCTCCCCGCCGCTGCTGGGAGCCTCCAACCACCTGCGTGGGGATGGGGAGCTAAAGATGGCACGGAGCTGCACCGCAGTCAAAAATGTCCGTCCTGTCAGGACCGCAGCACCGTACGGTCTCTCAGATGACAGCACTCCCTGCAGCAGCACGTACAGCACTAGTTTTCCAGCGTTGGGACCCGGTGCCTCTGATGTGGGGCTCCGGGCAGGCAAAAAAGGAGAGCGTGCGTGCCTTGACAGCAAAACAGCAGCGTGAGGGATCAGACCCTACGTTAGCATTCTTGTAACTAGCCTGTGTAAGAACAGTGACAAATACGGGATGGGCTTTTGCGTGGGCTTTTGTAACATTAGCAGCCAGGCTGGGTACGTAGAGGTCCCTGGAGAGTTCATGCTTTGGTTGCAGCAGTGATAAAGCTCGAGCTGCTCCGTCTTCAGTGCTGCTGTGCCTCTCATGCCTGCTGGTTTCATCCAGAACATGTTTACCTGTGTTTACATTGGCTGGCGTGTACTTCTAATTTGCTGTATAAATGTGCTTTAAAAGACGAGAGAAGCAGCTTCTGGCTTGAAGCTCCAGAGGCGCGACCAGAAGCACTTATCTGAGGTGAAAGGTTAGGAAGTGTTGAGGTTAGGCTTTTCCCAAAGGGCCTAGAGAAACCCTTTCGAAAGAGAGGTAAGATCTTACTTTTGAGAAGTCCAAACGTGATAGCTTTGCCACGCAGCTGCCAGTGCTTCTTTGCGCTAATTCCCAGAACACTTCGACTACAAACTGTGAGTACTGCAGGGTCCTCTCTTCTGAAAGCACTTTCGGAAGTTCCCTTGGGATGTGGCAGCTTGGGGTTTGCTCAGTGCAAACTGCTGCTGCCGCCCACCGCCCACATCGGCACAGCCGCTCCTCGGGGATGCTTTGGCACTTCGGTGCTGCACTGTGCTGGGTGTGCATTCAGCTTCGTGCAGGGCGAGAGGACAAGTGTTTGCATTAGACCACCGTCAGAGCTTTCGTGCCAGAGCTCAGTGAGGGCTCGCAGGCTGTCCGTGCTAAATGGCTACCAGGCTGGCCCTTTTCTGTAGCCCCGGTGACAGGCCTTGCACTGCAGAAGAGGCTATTACTCGTCATCCCTCTGCCCCAAACTCCTCCAGAAGAAGGAGGCGGAATCTGGTCTCCCACGTCCACGTGCACTTCCAAGCATCCACGCTCCAGCAGTCGTCTTTCAGTTTGAGCAGGATCATCAGTGACAAAACGGGGAAATTAAAACTTCCATACGTTCGATTCTGCATGGTTTCACTCAGGTTCAGGTGCTGCAAAAATGGGCAGGTTGCCATTGGGTGTTCCCTGTGCTTACATAAAATTTGGAGTCGTAGGCAGGATGCTTTTCTTGGCAGCAGCCAGTGTCTGATCTGAGCAATGCCACGGACAGCAGCTTTAATAAACCTCCAGGAATTTTAGTCTTCGGCCCTGCTGAGATTACAAGCAGTTGGCAGAGTGGAGCGCGTTAGTTATATTCCCAGGCATCCGTAGGCAAGGGACGTGCAACATTTTGGAGCACCGAAAAGAGGCGATGGATTCTCTGTGTGACTGTAGAAAGAGAAATTGCAGTGCTGCAGCTGCACGAATGCATCAAATTCAAGAAATTCACATTGTCATGCTCACGTCGTCCTTAATTTGACCTTCTTTTCCCCTGTGCCGTTTTGCTTATGTACAGATAGTTGTAATCTGCCAAGTTACATACATTGTGACGTAAGTTATCATAAAACCAGCAAATACTATTTCTGTGTGAAAGCGTGAAAGCGTCTGCAGATTCCCAGATCCCATGTATTCCTGCAGAACATGAGACCCCTTAAGGTAAGAAGGGCCAGAACAGCAGCCCCTTCCAGTGCCAGATTTAAGAATGGGAAAAGTTATGAACTGAAATAACAGTTGCGGTTTTTTGTGGCTGTTTAGCAGGGCAGGTGGGTGACTAGCTCTTTGCAAAGAGTTGCCTGTGTACATACAAAATGAACATGTGCTCCTAATCAAGGTCTTAAGGCATGTGTGGGATGCTATTTCAGGTTGTTTGTTTCATCTTACCTCATTAATCCCTGTAAGCCGTCATAGTGGGGGCACAGCGGGACTGAGAACAGCTGCAGAGCGAGGGATCGAAGCGTATACTCAGAAGGCCTAAGTTCATTACTCTCTCAAAGCCCCACCATCATCGGTGCTCTGGAGACCTTTGCATGCCTCTCATCCTTGTGGTTTTCCTTCCTGTTTCTCCCCGTGCCCCCAGGTACGCACTCCACCCCATTAAAAGCCAGCTTGCAGTGGCAATTCTTTGATCAAAGCTACAGCTGCCGGCTTACGGACCGCTCCAGGTCCCTCCGTCCTTAAAGCTTCCCATGTTGTTCCTACGTGCTCCTGGTCTCGTTCCTTCCCGTCGCTCACAGCTGGCTGTGGAGAGCCCTTGTGTCCCCTGTGGTACCCATCGGTCCTTCCCCGTTTCCATCACCCTGCTCCAACTGATGCTCCCCAAACTGGTGAGAGTCCCTGCTAAGGGGTTTCTTGGTCCTTCCTTCAGCGCTCAGCAAGCCCACCCTGGCACTCTGCCATCGCTCTGTGTGTGTGTCTGTATTTCATCTGTCGCAGACATCGCAGCTGAACCCGCAAGGAATTTTTTCTGCCCACAGTTTATTTCCAGCCCTCCTTGTCCCAAAAAATACCTAAGTGAAAGAATTAACACACTTCTTTTTGAATTGATAATTCCTTTCTGACTAGAAAGGACAGAGACGTGGACAATTTAGCTCAAGCTGTGTCTTGAAATGTAGAGACCCACCACAACCTCGCGTTCAGATGGCTCCAGAAAGGCTAAATTTTTGAAGGTGCAAAAATACTAAACTTCTGGCAGAAACCAGAATGTCCGTCGTGTGTGTCCCGTCCCACCCCCCCCCACCCCCCCCCAGGAAAGTTAGGAGCTACCAGAACAAAACTGTTCAACAGCGCCTGCCTTCTGCATCGCTGCGGCAGAGCTAGCGCTGCACCAAGCGGACCCCCCTGCACAGCGGAGCACTGCGCCGGGGTGTTACAGCCTTTGCTTTTTGGTTTCAGTCTTCTGCCAGAGACTGCAAATGCGTCGGAAGGTTGCCCTCGGGTGGCATCTCCTTGGAACTGGTTGCGGCGGGTGCCACTGGGCCACGTTGCTGCTGTCCGTGGGGTGGTGCTTTGGGCCCCAGGCGAAGCGCTTGCCCCCCTCTCCCCACCCGCAGGGGCCTGCAGCTGCGGGGCGGGTTTTGGCTGCTGCTGTAGCAGCCGTGGCTTTCGGGCCGCTGATCCTGGCCGTGTCTCCCGCTTTGCCAGCCAGCGCGGCGTGGCGGGGTGCAGGGAGGGAGCAGGAGTCACCTGGGCGTGCTCAGGAGGGAGCGGTAGCTGGTCGTGAAGGGGAAAGGAGCCTTTTTCGAGGTGGTCTTGGCGTGTGGTCCATGTCCTCCCTGAGCCCAAGCTCCCCTTTGCTTGGGGTGAGCTCGGAGTGTAAAACAGCTCTCTGTAGGCTTTGTGTTATCTGTCCATCACCTTTCCTGGTGGGGAAACGGGCCTTTGGCTGAGAGGGGTGGAGAGCAGGCGCGTAACCCTGGGCGAGGTGGGGTTTGCTGTGACATTGGGAACAGAGGTGTCCTGTCCTGGGAGCACGGCCGTGGATGTCCCTCTCAGCATCTTGTTAACAGATGTCAGCTGTGGTGGCAAGGGACAACAGGGAGATTGAGCACGAGACCAAAATGTGCTTGGCTTGTTTAACTTGGCAGGGGAGATTTGATTGCTGAATGCGGCGCAGCGGAGAGGGAGAGCATGTCTTCAGTGGGAGGGCAAAACCAGCCCCAGAGCACAAGGACAGAGGCTGGCCGTGAAGAAATTTAAGTCAGAAATTAAGTAAAATGGAGCAATGGCATCGCGGGACAGCCATTCAGCCTGAGTGGCAGGAGCAAAGAGCAAATGACTTTTAAGGTGGCGTAGGAAAAGGGGTGAAAGCCTGGCGTGGCTCCTGGGAAGCAGCCGTAGCAGAGAGCAGCGTGCAGCTCCCCGGGACTTGCGCGTCCCAGCCTGCTGTGCCATCCCCTCGGTACCTGGAGCATCCAGCTCTTCCGACTGGGGCCCTTCCACAGCATTTGCCATATCCCTGGGTAAAGACTCTTCTATTCTCTTCTCTTTCTGACACGGAGAGGCTGTTTACTTGGTACTCACTGATAAGATTTTAGCTGTTTTTTTAAATTTATTTCCTTTTCAGCAAGTGGAGGCAGCACACTGAGAGGAGATTTTTAATTGGCAGTAACACTGTGCTGAGAAGTGTTCCCAGGGGTGTTAATGATATGGAGAGTACTGTGCAGTGAAATTATAATTCAGAAAAAATTAGGAATTACAATGAGCTAGAAAAGGAATTTTGATCCACAGTCCAATTTAAAAGGCACACAAGTGTCCTGTATTACGAAAAATGACGAAGTATCAGCTTTAGCTAGGAAGCAAACAGTCCAGTGTGAAGATCAATGATGTCCTAGATTACCTGCTCAGAAACCTCAGTAATCTCAGTCTGTGCCAATAACAACATTTATTCTCACATTTAGCAGCAAGAAAATTCCTGTTTTCCTTATAAGACAATTTCTAGAAAATGTAGGAGAGAAAACTGTGAGATTGGAAGAACATCCGAGCTCGGAACAGGCAGGGCAGCCAGCGGCGTATAAAGTGGAAGGGACAGGAAAAGGGAAGAAGGGCAGGAGAGCAACTAAGAAGTAAGTACTTCTAATGACCGAAAAAGCCGGAGGAAAAGCACTGTATTGATAATGATGCCAGTGTAGTGCTGACAATTGACACCTGAGCTCTCCATTTGGCCCCAGCTGCGATATTAAGAAAAAGCTTTTGAAAAACAAGAATAAATGCAGTCAGTGCCGGTGCTGCAGAGCCTTCAACAGTCTCGAAATTTCATTCTCTTATGTAGACAGCTACATCAGGAGGCAGGTGTCCTTTCAGGACACTATTTTATGCCAGGCTCAGTTTATTCCTTTCCTTGCATTTCTTTGTACTTACGCAGTTCGGTTGTTACAATCAGTTGTTACGCTCATTGTCTTTCCCTAGTAATTTTTGGGGATCTCTGTTACTTCTACTTTGTTTTGTGGGAAAAGTCCAAGAAAAAAGTGAAAAGTGTTTTGTAGCTTTGTGAACCTGTTTTGCAAACCTTGACTCTTTGTTGGCTGGCTGAGCCAGCTCGTAACATGGGCTATTGTTTGTGCTCCTGTGGGCCCATTGGTTTTTGCAATGTGACCTTTTTTCTGCGCAAAGTTGCCCAAATATTGCCCTGGCAATTATCATAACAGCGTTTACCCATAAGTGAGCGCAGATCGCACATGGCTTGCCATAATCTCTTGCTATGCAAAGACGACGGCCATTTTTCTAAATATCACTGCTGGTGCCCGGAGGTTGCATGTCCATTAAGCCCACTGATCTGTTTGTTCCACATTTTGCATGCCAAGGAATAAGCAGAAATGAGGGGCGAAAGGTTGCATTGCAAAACTGAGGAAACGTTTGAGAAGCTGACCGGTCAGTGCTGTGGGCAGGACCTCAACCAAAGCTCTGGAGTTAAACAGAAGCTTATGGATCTAAGCAGTGAAAAACTCCGCTGCTGCTTCAGAGAGGATATGAGAAAAAGATTACGCCTTTTGAGTACAGAATTAAACATCTCTCAAACTCGGGGCCAGAGGAGTTTAAAACTGGAGTCTTCTGGGTTCCCTTTAACAGTGTTCTTCCTTAACTTTATGCTAACTTTCCTAGCAGGGATGCTTCCATCATATCTTTGTGTCCTGAGCACAGGCAAAACTCTCTACTAACCAGTGAGTCGCTCGACTACGGTGTTTCCAGTGCAGAGAACTCTGTTAGATGTAAAGCAGAGTTTCTGTTCCAGACCTCTGCAACTTGAATATCTCGGGTAACGTGCACAAGTCACAGCGGATTGGAAGGAAACAACAACAGTATTTTATATTTCAGGCTCAGTTAACTGATATTTGTAAAGTGCTTGAAGTTATTTAGATGAAGATATTAATGCCCGGTAGAATGACAGACATGCGAGTTTAAAAATATAACGCTGATAAACCATCACCTTGTTTTGAAAATGTGGGTGTTGTAACTCCCCCAGGAAGTATCGCTTCTGATAAACAAAGTCAGTTTACTGGAAAAACTGGCACCAACTTCTCCAGTGTTTAAAAACAGAAATAACAATCTCTCTTTCCCCAGCGCGTGGAAGAAATACGTTGATGAGTTTGGAGAATTTATTCATTGGTATGAGCATGAGTGGGTGTGTCAAGCAGAGAAGTTAATGAGAGGGAGCTAATGAGGGGGAGCGAAGTAGGAAAGACGACTTTTGCATCTATTAGTTCTGAAAGCGGAAAAGTCTGCAAATGTCCTTGCATCTCCTGTGAGCCTGGGTCCAGTCCTGTGGGAGCGCTGCCTTCAGCTGCCGGATCCTCTGCCTGCCCGTTTGTAGTTCTGTTGTTCCCACAGAGCAGAGGTGCGTGAGGGTCTTCTGTCCTGCTGCGACTGTCACCCACTCGTACACAGCATTGCTTCTGACTTCCCTGGGCTGAGAGTTAGTCAAGAGCTTGTCATCTGCGTAAACGCTATGACGTGAACAGTAGATCTAGGTGCGGTTCCACAGGAAAGGGCCTGAAGTGAGAGAAGCCAGCACTGACAAACTCAGTTTAACCAGTAGGCTTAGAAGTGGCAGTCAGGACTATTGAGCTGTCTGCTTATCCGTATTTCCCAGTAAGTGGGTTTGATTCACAAAAGCTTTGTCTGCCACAGGGTAGCTGAGTTCCTAAAGAGCAGACCAGTGAAGTATTCACTGATTGAAGTAACCACAGGGCAATGCTGTTGAATGCCAATTTTTCAGGTACCCATGTGTACACTCTGAATGGAACTGATCCAGAAGGAGATCCCGTGACGTACGGCCTGGCCTATGAAGCTGGATCAAGACGCTACTTTTCTGTTGACAAGAACCTTGGAAATGTTACGCTGATCGAGGAGCTTGACAGAGAGGTACAGTGAAATGGCACCGCTCCGTGTGCTCGTGGTATTTCCTTCAGTTTAATTTGATCTGTGGCTTTGAGGGACAATGCCAACTTTATTTGTCCCTGAACCATGTCATATGTTTTGCAATTCTGAGACATCATACTTCACCCATCACGCTGTTTTCCAGTTGACTTGTGCCACTGACACTGCTATGAAATTTTTCAGCAGCTGTCTGTCCAGCTTTTGCCAAAAGAGAAGCTTCCTTTTATTCCTTTCTTCCCCTACCTGCACACCGTCAAGAGCTTAGGGGCAGTTACAGTCCTCTAATCCTCAGACAGGGGACTCTCCTGTCGTTAGGAGGAAGCAGAGATTTGTGTAAGCAATGTTCCGGGACACTTCTCTAGTTACGTCATGGCCCTTTAGCCCATGTAACCGTGGGGGTTGAAGATGTTCCCAGCAATAGTGCCCTAAAGGTAGCCTTACTCTGGGAACGCAGGCACTGAACCCTTCACGTCTCCTTTGCAGGGAAGGGTGCAGAGTACTTGGTAAACCCATCAAAATACCGTATAGTGAGACAGAAGAACTTTGAACCAATCATGCCTTTTTAGGGAGTGTTTCTTGAAAAAGATGACTGATTTTCACTAGCACTTTGCAGGACAACAGGGATTCCCAGACCAACCAGCTCTTGACAGCAGCCACAGAAAGTCCGAGGAGCCTCTGAGGGGTCTTCTTAGCCTCTGCTGTCATTGCTTTGCGGTGTTAGTTGTTACCTTCATCTGCCTGCTGAGGCACATTTAAATCCGCAGTCCCTTTTCCAGTCGGGGCAAACACCATCTCTCTAAAAAAAGGAATTTTCTTCGTTTACAGAAGGAAGACGAGATTGAAGTTATTGTCAGTATTTCAGACGGCCTGAGTACAGTAAGTATTCGGTTGTCCTGTAGCTTGTCAAACTGTCTGTCTCCACATACCTCCTCCTGTTAAACTACCTTACAGGGACTATCTCATTTTATCAGAAAACACGGTCTCATTAGGGTCTTACCTCCTGTTTCAAGAGCCACTGAACTCCCAGTAACTCAAGTCTCTCTCCAGCTCCTTGCTCAGCTATTTGAGGATAATTGCAATGTCGTGTGAGCTGAAAGACGTAGTGGCCTGCAGAATTACAGCAGCTTCCTATGAAGTTTCACTGTCGGCTCAGTAGGATTCATACCTAAGAAAGATCTGGAGGCTTTTTGGAGAGATGCGTGACGTTATGGGAACTAGTGTTGGACACCCAAGAGCTGACTGTCCCTCCACCCCCGCAATGTTTCTCTAGTATGGCATTAAGAAGATTTGCTTAGGCTGAGGTGGTGGGGGTTTTCTTGTCTGCTGCTGAATAAAGCTTTGGTCACATCTAATTATTAAGGACTTATCTGAGGCATTGCACAAGCATCCAGTCCTAGTTCTACAAATTCCGTTGGCGTTTTCAGTTCACGGACGGGTGCTGTCACAGCCAGGATACTGGTCTGCCAATAAGAGGACCTGGCCTTCATCACTAGAGATGCCACAAAAGTGGGACCCTCTTACTCTCCACAAGACTGGGTAACTCTAGAGCTCTTCCTCATCTCAAACAAATTAATTGAGATTACTACAACAAAAATCTGGGAGGTGCCAGTGTCCTACAGGCCCAACTGCCTTGGCAACCTCTGTAAATAGGGAATAATGGGATCGCATCCGCAAGTCCGCTTGCAAGCAACCAGGAAGTTTTGTTGGTCAAATATGTTTGCTTCTGTATTTTTAGAAAGAGAACACACAATTTGTTCAAGATGGGTTGTTGCACCTTAGTAGCATGTATTTGTACATCCAAATTGTGCGTGCTATTAACCTAGCATTAGTGAATGAGGCGTTAATGAATGCTTTTGGCTGTCAGGTACCAGCTTTTACCGTCTTTTATAGAGTGTCATAAAATACATCGTGGTATCTTGAATGCCATAAAGAAGAAGAAAGACTTTTGAACATCAGCCTCAATCTGTAATTCGTAAAGTGCTCTGGCGCTCCTTGTTTAGTTTGGAGGTATCTGGGTGTTCTCCACAAAGCAAATTCTTCTGTATTATGGGATTTTCTGTATTTTCTTTTATGTGCTCAGTTTTGGTAGTGCAAAGATACTCTATTACAACGTAATTTATCACTGCCTTCAATTGCACCTTAGTAGGCAAACGGACAGGTGCATGTTGAAGATCAGCTTGAGTCATAATATGTTCCTCAAATTCTACTCCAGGTTTCTGAAAAAGTCAGGATCCTTGTAATGGATGCTAATGATGAGAGCCCGGAGTTCATCAATACGCCTTACATAGCCCAAGTCCCAGAGGTTGGTGAAGTTCCTTTGTATACTGGAAGTGTATTTCAACAGGACGTAAAGAGGAGCTAGTATGTTTTCAGTAAGATAACAAGACGCGCAGGACTAACTTGCATTCTTTTGTTTTAGGGTTTGGGTAGATATTTCATATTCGCTGCAAACTTAGGGAGTAAGTCTGTAGGTACTTCAGGTGTGCTGTTTTGTGAGTAAGCTCCAAGATGCGAGTCACTGGGAGTTTTTAGGATTTACTTCAGTGGGAATAGGATGCGCTCTGTCTTAGCTGAGATTTTCTGTCGGTTTTATTCCAAAAAGTGTTTCTTCTTTCTTGTTCTTCTCCAGTTTCCTCCACTTTTAATCTCTTCGCTCTTTCCTTTCTGCTCTTTGGTTCCCTCAATGCATTTATATTCTTTCTACTATCATTCTCTTTTTCTGCCTCCTTGCATGATCACTTTTCGTTTCTTCTAACTCACCTGGTTTCCCACTCTGTGTGACTGCTAACTCTTTCTGGTCACAGAACACTCCCTCTGGCAGCAGTATCTTTAAGATTGAGGCAGTGGACAAAGACACAGGTTCTGGAGGAAGTATCACCTACTTCTTGCAGGTAAGGTATTACCCGTACCTTCAAAAATCATCTCTCTTTTACTGAGATCTCAGAAATCGGGTTAAAAAAAGATTTTGAGGGCTGAGCCTGCCTGCTGCTAGAGTCTATAGGACCGATTTGGTACCACGCACAGGAGAACAGGCATTGACCAGGCGTAGATGTCCGGTTGCAAGCCGCCAAGTGCAGTCCAGCAGGCAGAAGGAGTTGCCACGGTCACTCCTGTGCTTGCCAGCAGGACCCCTGGCAGCGGGGCTCTTCTTGGCCCTTTCTTTGGAGTGACGGGGAGAGCCAGTCTGACTTGTAATCTTGTATGCATATGGGATTTCTAAAGCATGAAATAGCTTTCCTTAGAAAGCAAAATGCACTGGCAACCCGAATGTGTACTTCGGTGTAGCAGGCTGGTGCCTAACTGAGACCTGGATCACAGTATGAAATACAAGGTACTAAGTCTTCTCACTAAGCCGTGCCTGCTTGAAACCAGCCTTTCAGTTATTGGCCGCTGGTGAAGAACAGAAAGGGTTCTGTATTTAAAGCCGAATTTCTGTGTTACAGACCTTCTGCACGCCAAAAGGGCACCTTTTTGCATTATATCCTCCAAATTCCTTCTCCCTACAAGGAGCTTTGTCCAGATTGGTTGCAGTTCCCCTTATTCAAGAAGCAACAAAAAAACCCCAAACCTAAAGCCAATTTGTTGCAATATTTACTTCGAATACAAATATGGAAACAAGTTGGAAGGTATTTACATAGCACTAAAGCTAATCCTGTTAAGAGTTTGGGCATACTCTGAAAGAATGCCTTGGGTGCCTTGTTGAAATTTAGTCTTGATTTTATGAATTATGATCCATTTAAAACGCAGTATTGTGCAGGGTTCAGTTTTGCACAGGGCTTTTTCCACTAAACTGATAGACTATGAAGCCAAGGAACAGCAATTTCAGACTTCTGTGTCTAGTTGATACATTTGTGTGGCAAAAAGGATACTGAAGACGTGTATTTGTTGAAAAAAAATGTTGCCATCTCTTTTGGCACAGTCTCTGGGAATTCTCAAGTTGCACAGAAAAAAACCTCTCCGAAAGTCTGATGCAGGCAGGTGGTGGATGCCTAGTGAAAAGGCCAAGCTTATCCGGTACCGGCCATTGTGTGCGGATACCCAAATGGAGGTGTGTTTATAGATATCTCCAGTCCAGAAGAATGGAGGGAGGAATTTTTTAGGCCTTTTTGGAAATCTGATGTGGTTTAGCTTTTGTTTGTATATCAGAAAAATCACCAAAACACCTCTCTGTTGACAATAATCTATGCAAACGTCCTGCTTTTTTTTTTTTTTTTAAGCCAGTAGAATTTTGAAACACTAAGGGATAACACCTTTTTTTTTTTCTTCCTTTTCCCCTCATCTTTCTTTCTGCTAAGCCTCCCTACCTCTTTCCATGCAATGAACTGTGTTAACTAAAGGTTTCACAATGAAATACTAAAAGATTAAAAATAATCTACATTGCAGGTAACTGATTTATTCTGAATAATGAGAGACTCGTGGTCGGTTCATGAATTGTTCATAAACACACAGAGGTGAAATTCATCAAACACATTATTCACCCAAACCGTATCATTATTCTAGTCTTTTCCCTTAGCGGATGAAATAAAAGATGAATCCCTACGGCAATCTTATTTCCATACCTGTAATCTCTCGCTGTTTCTTCTTTTCTTCTCTTCTAGAACATCCATGCTAATAAGTTTACAATAGACCGTCACAGTGGTGTCCTGCGCATCAAAACAGGGGTCACCCTGGACTATGAGAAATCAAGAACACATTTTGTCATCGTCGTAGCCAAAGTATAAAGCTTTTATCTGAGACTAGAGGAGGTGGGGGGTTGCATCTGGGTAGGACTGATTAGTCCGAATACAAGTGTGGCTTAAAGGGTTGCTGAAACACGAGGCGTAACACTGAGGCAGCAGAGTCACTCCCTCTGTAACGGCGGGGGGGGGCGGGTAACGTGGAAAAGTGAGGGAGGAAAGGTGACCAGTGTCTGCTGCTGAACAACATCTGGAGGCGTTTGGGAGCGGGTTTCCCACATTTCACTCGGGCCCCAGCGCCAGGATAGTGAGCCCCACTGCGGAAAGTCACCTGTGCGTTTTGAGAGTCGCCTCGAAGCGGAGGGCTGGCGTATGCAGCCCCGGCTTCAAGAAGCATCAGCCTTTGGGCGAATGCAGGTGCTCGGGGCTCCCTCGAGCAGCCCAGAGCGCGGCCCTGCCGCAACAGGGGCAAACCCCTGGCAGGCCGGCGGCGCGGGTTGCAGTCATTAGCCGCAGTAAGACACGGGGCACAGCTGGACCCAGCGCAGCACAAGTGATGGACTTCTTTTCTGGAAGTACCCGTGGGTGTTTCTTTCTTTCAGTTCTCTGCTGCCTTGTGGCAGGAGCTGATTCAAATCCTGCAAGTATTGCTGCACATCCCTTCTTGCCGCTGTCACTCTCAGCAGTGCTGCGCCTGTGGCACGGCTGAGGATTCGTTAGGCATTAAAAGTTTACGGATTCTGAAGCAAAGTCACTCAGGATCCTGTGGGGACCTGTCACACAACAGACTCGTAGGGGTGGAAAGGGGACAATCTTGCTGTTACTTGTGGGGACTTTGAATTTCTCATCTTTTATGAAAAACGTACGGATCTTTTTATGTATTTGTTTAGCCAGGGTTCATTTGAGGAGAAGTAACAAAATTTGGCTTAAACGCTGCCTTTGGGGCAGAAAGGAGGAAAAAAATGAGCATATCTTTTCCAAAAAACTGGAATTTTTAGAATTGGTACAGCAGGCGTGCTGAACAATTCACACTCGGGTACACCAGCGTGACTCCTGACCTCCAGCCGGTGCTCTGAGACTGAGGGTGTTAAAAGCTTCTGAAATTGCGAGTCATCTTTCTAATTGGCTCTGCCGTACCAGCAGCACAGAGCTGATTGTAGTCAAGTCCCCAGAGACTGTTTGTACACAGTGGCTGTCTAACCGTTCTTGGCTGCACAGCTCCTCTGTGCTTTCGCTTTATCACATAAGAATCCCTAGGAGATTTTGACCATGTGCGCTTTTTAATTTCCCCCTAGACACGCACTGCCTTGCTACTGCGCATTGTCTTGTGTTTTTGACCAGACTGTATGGGGGAGGAAAAGCTGCGGACCTTAGTCACTAACTTTTCGCATCGGTTTCTAGCATTCTTTTTTCCCCGCAAAAAGACCCCTGAATTCCCTGTCCCCTGTGTTGCTGACAAAAGATCATGTGTGACTACGTACGTTGGCACAACCACTTTTAATATAAGAAATCGCTTCTGAGACACTGCAGGCTGTCTTCCTGATCAGAGAGGGAGCAGGACAACTGGAAAAGAGAAGGGAGTAGGGCAGCAGAGATGGATCTGTGTGTTGGGAGAGAGAAGGGATTCCCGGGACTGCGCTTCTGAAGGCTCGTGGGGTGCGTGTAGTGCCATAAGCTGATTTGCAAACACGTTTCAGCAGAGGGATCTGATGATGACTTCTCTTCTAGGACGGTGGTGGGAAGCTCAGGGGAGACAACAAAGTGTTCTCAGCCACAACAACAGTTACTGTCAATGTGGAGGATGTTCAGGACACTCCTCCCATGTTCATCGGGACTCCCTACTATGGATATGTCTATGAGGACACACTCGCAGTAAGTGCTGGTCTTCACCTGTAAGAGAACAAGTGCAACCTTTCGCGTATCGGTCAAGATAGCCCTATGGTTTCTAGCACAGGCTTTGTTGGAAACGGGGACCTAAACTCTGATTTGACTCCGAGGTGAAATGAGCTGACCAAACCTCAGACTTGTCCTTACTTACGTCCATTGCAAATTTGCCATGCAAGGCTGCCCGTTGCTGGCACTGAAGTCAGAGAGGATTCTGCCCCTTTATGTTGGTCTAAGCCCAGACAGGGACTAAGAGTTCTTCTGTAGCTGGGACTGCAGAGGCACTTGGCTGAAGGCTTAAGGAGGCTGCCAGTTACCTCACCTGAACACATCACGCTAGAAGCCTTTGTGTGCTGTGGGGTCTCACGGGGCTTTTATTTTCTAGCTGATCAGTCTGGTACCAACAGCTGGTTGCTCAAGGTGTGGGAAGAATTTACGCCCAAATGCTCTAGGCTCTTTGTGCTGTCTTGCGGACATCACCTAGGGAGAAGCAATCCTGATATCCCCAGAATGCAGGGTACTTTTGAGTGATGGCTAGATAGGCAGCATGGGCCAGGAAGACCTCCCCGGCCTAAAACCCACCAGACTATCAAGCAAGCAGGGGCATACTTAGGAGAACTACGTACGAGAGGGGACAGTGCGTTTGTCGGCCCGTGTCTGCTGCTGAATATACCACTTTGTATCTATCGTGGACACGGAATCCAAGGAGCACACTGAGCTTCTGGGTGTGCCATCACCTCAGAAATGCCTAATGGCAGTTTGCTTCAAAGGGAGTATACAGCTTAGCAAATTAGTTTATTATATCCACCGTGATGGTTTCAGCCACATCCTATTCTTGAAGCTGCAAACTAATGAATTTTCTTTGTATCTAAGCAGTGGCATGGTACCGTGTACGGATCAGCTTTCACCCCGACACATAAGATTTAATTAACATTTTCTTCATACATAGGACAAGAAATGGTATCTACTCGTGAAATTACCCAGGATTAGACTATTGATCTCTCTGGCAGTGTGACTGCACACTGTTCACCTGATGGTCCCTTCAGTTTCAGGAAAGATCGTGTCTTTACTTTCTGTCCAGAACTCCAATGTACACTGCAGCCCTTGCATGACTCTGTATTGCAGTTCAGCGCTTAGGCTGTTACATTTCAGCAGGGCAGGGGAGTAATGCTTGTGTACTTCGCAGATGTTTGAAATGAATGGTGTTACGTATACTGATTTATTCTGCATAGTTACATATAGATCTTGAAATAACTATCAGGTGTACACAGGAGTCAGTGTTTACTATGGAAATGGGAGTCAATAAATGTTAATTACATCCAGCTTGAGCTCATAACTCACACCATTATGATACTGTAATGATGGAAGCAGGAATCGGTCCTTCCCAGTGTGGGTTTCGCTACGAGAATGAACTCCCCAGAGTGAGACACACTAGCTGATTTTAGTGTTGTTTACACATTTGGCGTTGGATTTTGTAAACTTGCTTCTTTTCTCCTTGGTGGAGTTGTCAGGATTTACAAGTACTCTGTCACCTTCAAAGGGACTGCACTGTGTTTTGCCCAGTAGGCAGATTTTCTTGCAGCTTCCAGCATAAATGATAATAAAGACCGTTCTGTATTTCCATTTGCTCTAACAGAACCTTGCTCTTGTTTGAAAATTCACTCAAGGGTTGTCATGAAAATGTTCCTTGTTGCCATTTGTGATTAATGGACAGTTACTTCAGTGTTCCCTGTTTTTGCAGCCCCAAACAGTACCACTTTAGTTCAGAGGCCTAAATTGCACAGCTCGTTGCCACTTGGGTGAAGATTTTAATGCTGACAGTCATCATCCCTCTGAGTTGACAGGAGCAGTCACACAAGCAAATGGTCTCCAGTACGCAAGTTCTGTATGTATGGCCCGCAGCCACGTTACTTGCGCAGAAAGACAGACAGTGGAGGTTTAAGGACAGTTAAATCACCGTAATTTTCATCACAATTTTATGCCCTAAATGTTCTGTGGGCCGAGTTGCTTTGTGATCCCTGTTTTCTTTTGCTGCCTGTCTGAACTTAATTAGGTAGGACCAAAATGGCTCGGGCCCACGCACCAACGCCGGTTGCTCTGCCATCGGTGCAGGCAGCGGCATGGCCCTGGCAGCGGGCTGGCGAGGGCAGGTCGCACGGCGGGTCCGTAGGGAGTGAGCAGCAGCAGGGGCGTCCCCACCTTGAGGGGCGTCACAGCGCCTGGGCTGTGACGTCGCTGGGAACAGCTAAAACTATCGACGTAGGAGCAACACAGAGTTGGCCCGAGGAGTAGCATTCAGCTCCTGGCTCTGCAAAGGCAAGCACTGATTTCTTCTGGGTGGGAGTCAGCGGCCCTTGCTCTCTTCCCCGTGCAGCACAGGCAAAACTGCCGACTCTCCCGTCTCCACCTCACTGCAGAAAGACTTACGAGAAGTTCAGTTTGTTAAGACACGGTTGCAGTTTCACCACTCTCTGATCTCGGCACACGGACTCTGATTTCCCATTTCTCCCCAGGGCTCTGAGGTCCTTACTGTTGTTGCTCTTGATGGAGACAGAGGAAAGCCTAACAGTATCCATTACTGCATTGTGAACGGTGAGTGGACTTGTCTGGTATGAAACCTGAAGAGCAGTCGAAACTAGATCTGACGTTAAATTAGAATGGGATGTGCTAGAGTTTAATAAAGCTGAGACGAAATCTCATGAAATAATGTCAGGTAACCTCGAACAACTCCAGGGCCCTGTCTGCCAGAGAACAGCCAGGATACGATTCGCTGAGTTTTAGTATCTGCTTCGCAGAACTGCGCTTGGAGCCGTTAATGTTGCTGATTTGTTAGGCATCGGTCGCCTGCTTGTCATTTCAGAAAGCGTAAAGGGAGATGCGTTCACTGCTCTCGAGCACGTCTATCATTTAATCTGGGAGGCGAGAGAACGCACTGGGAGACCCAGACGTGGTATTTAGAGGGATATTTTTATTAATATTGTGATTAAAGTGGCTAAACGGTCAAACCTCTGATTTCTTGGAAGAAATTATATTTACCAGTGAAGAGACACTGGCTGTACACTGCACTGGAAGAAAGTAGATGTTATCAGAAGATTAATGCTTTTCATCTGCTATTCTGGGAGTCTGTCGCACATCTTTTAATAGCATAAATGTGAGACTTAGCTGAATTGATGATTCATTAGCTGGTGAAGTCAACGTCTTAGCTGAACTAAACTCCAGGCTACAACTTTAGTTTTGTTTGGTTCGCTCTTCCTCCAAAACAAGACTTCCATGGCAACTGGGAACCCCAGCTCCCAGGTGTGAGAGATCCCAAAATTGCATAAGAGAAATCTGAGGTGTAGTTGCAGAGCCATGCAGTAAGTCCTTCATTGTGTTACGGGATACAAACAGCAAGGTCTAGAGAGGACAGAGAGGGCTGCAATTGAGGATTTGCCTTGATATGGGAGGGGATCCATGCTGAGGTTCCTCCTCCTCAGTGCAAGGGAAAAAGGAAGGCAGAAACATTGAGGGGAAAAAGGTTGCAGAAGAGATTAGACGGACAATTAGAAAAGGTAAAAAGAAAGGTGGAGAATGAGGAGTGAAAACAAATAACTGGGATGAAAATATGCTAGACAAGGGAGAAATTGAGTAAGGAGCATAAGCAAAGGCAGATGAACCAGGGAAAATGTCAAAGGGAAATAGGATTAATGAGGAGAGAGATTAAATTTCCAAAGAAAGTAGAGGATGACCAAAAAGGTGCTATGGGATAAAAAAAGATAAGTGATTAGGGAAGAGTGGAAAAGATGGAAGATGGAACGGGGTGACAGGTAAGTAGCACAAAATATGACTTAATGGAGAGCAGGCTTTCCTCATGCACATTAACACAGGATTTTGTTAGCATGAAATGGAAAAGAGGGAAAGGGAATATGCTTTTAGTGCATAGAAAGCTGAAGAAATAGAGAACAGAAGATTACAATCCTCAAACCCTGGCATTATTCATGACAAGCCATTACTCCAATACCTGCAGGCTAGGTTGTCAAAGGGTAAGAAAATACTAACAGCAAATAGGAAATTATTTATTCTTTACAAACGTTTTTTTTTATCCAGGGAGTGTGGGATAATCCTAGAAAATACTCCAATCCTCTGAACGTGCTGTACAAAGGAACACACAGAACGCTACGTACTCCGGGTTACCAATTTCCCTGTGATAACTAGACAATAACATGAAGTGTGGTGGCTTGAAACCACTATTGACTTAAGCTTCTTCTCAGTCAGGATGTACTTTCCAGGCCAATGTATCTTAATAATTGTCCATTGTACGAATCGATAACCTGTTCAGTGTTGTGTCTAGCGTACTTTAATGAAGTTGCAGTTATTGCAGGTATTAGCAAAACGGGATACTATCAGATAGTTTAAAAGTCAGCACTGGAGTTGAGTTAGAGAAAAATGACTGGGCTTTCAGGTCATCATCCTTTATTTCTGAAGGCTGGATCCCCGTCATTGTAAGGGTTTTCCTCTCTTTTCCTTTCAGTGGTGGGCTCTGCCACAAAGCGTAGTTTGTGGCCCATACCGTATGTGAGGCAGCATCGGGGGGTGCCCGTAGCCCCTGGGCGCAGGGCAAGGCAGGGCCCCCTGGGCTGCCGGCTGGTCCCCTCCCTAGGCACCAGCGTGCTTTTGGCCGCCACGGCAAGGTGGGTGCAGACATTGTGATGAGACACAAGCTGGCATTTGCTGCAGCACAAATTCACCAGGTCTCAAGGGACTGCGGCCCGGTAACTGATCTGCTGTTCAGATCAGTGGAAGTTAGGTCAGTGGCAGCAAACTCGGCCTGCAGCCCTGTCCTGCCTCTGCCAGACTCTGCCTCGAGGCAAAATGCGTGGGTTTTACCCCAGGTCCTCCAAAATTCCTTTTTGTTCAGGACAGCCTTGCAAGAGGCTGCGAGTTTTTTTAACAACTGAATGTCTAAGGCCAGAAGATGCTTTTCCAGAGATGCTGTCTGCAGAAAGAGTGACTTTGTTTTTCAGACAGATTGCCAGACTTCTCACCTTAGCTGATGTTAGTGAGAGAAATGTTCTTGTTTCTCAGAGACTTAATTATGCGTCTGCTAATTAACATGAGGAACGTCTATTTTTGTCTAAACCGGTATATAAAGAAGACAGCATAATAGAAATGAATACCAAATTTGCATGCCTGGTTGCTGAGGCTTGAAGGGAACCTGACCAGGGTGGGGAGAGGAAAGTGAGGGCAGCTGCCCATGGGGGCAGAGCTCTACTGAGCCCTTCCTAGGGGAGGAAACCCTTTTTGGCCTTCATCTGTGTTTTCATCTCACTGCGACCAGGCATAGGAATGCTTCATTTTTGAAATTCGGCTTCAGTTCCACTAATATAGATATGGATACACATATGGACAAAGATGTGCTTAGTGAAGTGTGTGGTTGATTGCTCATGCTTGTGCAGAAAAAGGAAGCGTGGCGTGTAACTAAAGCATCTTGGTTTTATTGCAGGAAGTGAAGGTTCATTCGAAATCAGCAACACAACTGGAGCCATTTCTGTTACAAAAAGCCCAAATCAGCTCAAGAAAGAAGTGTATGAACTAAAAGTTCAGGTATGTTCTGTGGCCATTTGAAGACTGTTGGTCTTAAATGCCACGAGAAGGCACGATTGTCTAAAATAGCTTAATTTGTAGCGGACTTTACCTGTTTTAGAAACTACCTCCTATATTTGAGCAGGGAGCCAGACGGTATAAACCAGAACAAACTGCTTTTGTTCCTTGGGATGTTTAGTGTCTCAAATTACTTCTTTCAAATGAAGTCATCTTGTCCTAATTCCATCTCTGAGTCTAGAGAATCAAGATCCTTTACAGCATGTAGGTAACTGTTCTCTGTGTTCTCAGATTTTACTGCTAAACTGGGAGATGATAGAGTTCCCATTGTCCGAGGGAAACTCTGGCACCATTTCTTCCCCTAATCTCTCTGGTTTCCTGCAGTCTGCTAGTGCTTCCCAGACACAGGATTAGTGAAGCCCTCGCAAGCTTTTCTGATCTCCTAGTTACGTCTGTGGCGACCCGGAGCTCGTGCAGGCTACAAAATCTGCCTGCGGAAGCGAAAGGGTGTTGTATTACCCAGCGTAGGTAGTGAGGGGTGCTTCAGTTACCAGACTAGCATCCTCAGAGGAATTTAGCAGTTTGGTGCCTTTGGTTTTGAGCCCTTTGAGCAAAAAAGCATGTTAGAAGTAGCTGGTTTGTTACAAAAACACCAGCTGGAGTTTCTGCCCTGACAGAAGAAACGTCTTAGGTTCAATCCAGTGAATCAGGCTGCATGTTGGAATTGTTGAAACCCAGACAGATTTGATCTTTCTGTTCAGAAAAATGCCAATTAGGTTTGCTTGTCTGTCCAAACTATATGCAGTTTAAATTAAGCTCGTCTAGATGGCAAAGCAGAATTGTAAATCAGGGACTAAATCTCAAAAAAAAAAAAAAAAAAGTGTAATTTTTCTTTTTCAACTATTTGCCTGAATACCGCAAGTACCAATTTTCTTGCAGAGTTTTCAAGGCTGCGGTCCTTGCAGCAATGTAAAAATCAGCTACGTATGGTACCACAGCAAATTTAAAGATTGTTTTCCTTTTCTGTTCTGTCAAAACTTTAGGCAAGCAATTATCTTGCCTCTATTAGATTATCTGTCTTTAGAGAACTGTTTTCACCTAGGGTGATGAGTTACTAAGCTCACAAAATGAGGGAGGAGAATTTTTTCACTGGGGCTTTATTGGGACTGGTTCATTACCATAATCTTCTAATCATCGTAAACTTCAGTGTGAAATGGACTGAGATTTCTAGAGAAATATAAAGCTGTGAATCTTCATACGAGTTAGTGTGTTAGGGTGATTTGTACATGCAGAACAATACCTGAACATGGGACTGAGGAAAAAGTGTAGCCTCATCATTCTCCTCTCTCTCCTGCCTGCTGCAGGCATCAGAAGTCAGTCAGGAAGGTGACGTCTCAGTGCACGCTTTTGCCATGGTGACTATACGGGTGGTCGACCTCAACAACCATCCACCAACGTTCTATGGAGAAAATGGTCCCCAGAACAGATTTGAACTGACCATGTACGAGCATCCCCCAGAGGGTGAAATCTTGAGGGGACTGAAGATTACAGTCAACGATTCAGATCAGGTAAGTGGAAGCTATGTGGACTTTCAGTTTTCCTGCCCTACTTTCCTGGAGACTAGGAAGAGCTGTCAGATGGGGAAATGTCATTTTAGGAACTCTGCTATTTCACCTGCATTCCCCAAAAGCCTAGGGCAGACAGCGTAGTTGTAGGGTCCATTGCCACAAAGAGTTTGGACCCAGAAGTATACTTAGTCTGTCATATACTGTTGTCGATGAGAAGGGTGGTCCTAAAGCTGCAGCCCAGTACTTGTGGCGACTAAAGTTGAACAGTCCTTATGAACTTCCCCTAACTACTAATTACATTCAGTTGTTGTCAGTGTAACGTGCAAGAATTGGAGATTTACTTACAGTTGCCCGTAACTTTAGTAACTTCAAGTGCAATTGCTGTCTGTATCTTCTCAGCCTCTGCCAGAAACAATACCGTTCCGTGCCCTTACGTTGGTTTCATTACAATATATTATCCTTCTGGCCCTTGTGTTACAGCCAGAGTCTGCAGTGCATGCTTTGATAAATCATTCCCACTAGGGTGAGACTTTTAGGTAATCTTAAAAATTATGCCAGAGCCAAACTAACTCTGGCCGGATAAAGGAAAAGGAAGGAAGACTCCATCCATCTCAGCCTGCTATCTAACTGACCTGTGATGCCCATAGATACTATGGTGATGGTTGCTATAGGGATCCCTAAGCTAAATACTGTATGAATGGCATCCATCTGAGTTAGCCTGAGGTTAGGTAGTGGCAAGAGAAAAGCTTAATGCATCCGAGAACTGTATTGCTACTGGAGAGAGTGCTCTTATGTAACTGTGCTCAGTATTGTGCTGTTTTGACTGTATTGTGCTCTGCCAAACCCCTCGCTGCTTCCCCCTCCCGCCTGCTGCTCTGCAGCAAGCGGATAAATGACTGCTTTCAACGCAGGGCTACGCCTGTCCTGCTGCTGTCACAGGGGATGTTGCTGCAGAAGGAAAGAAACAAAACCCATCTCTTCTCTTTAGGGACAAAATATGTACGTATCATATGTAGGCTGACAAAATATTCGGGCTGCAAGTTAGGCTATAAAATGAGCAGAAAACATTGCCAAAAACACTGTATAGATTTCTCAAGAAGCTTCCTAGTACAGGGTAAGACATCACTCTAGGGGGGGTTGGGTTGCTTTTCTGTTAAGGCATAGAAAGCAGTGGTTTTCCTTTCGCACAAGAGGACTATATAGAGAAGAAAATTAAACATATGTCTGTTTCTGTCACAGCCATTAGTGACTCTTTCTTTTAGGGGAGTGGATGGCACAGGTGAGGAGGAGGAAGCTGTGGGCGAGGTCTGTTTTAGGCCTACAGTTTGATGGAAATGCCATCTTTACTTGCAAGAACATTACGTAGAAATTTTTCCCCCAGCCCTGTTCATCCGACAGACACAGCTTAGGGCTGAGTTCCTTCTGTCTGTTCCCTCAGCCATACCTGTGTGCCGTGGCTGTCTGCTTGGAGGCGTGCAGCAGCATGGCTTGCCCAGGGCAGGTCTGGGCTCAGGGGACGTCACTGTCAGAAATCACTCAGCTGTTGGAGGGAGGCAGTTCTCCCCTCGCCCCGTGCCACCATCGCTCCAGTCATGTGCAGTTCCAAGTGCAGAGGACTTTGTACGGTCAGACGGTCCGCTTTCCCCGTCACCGCTGTTTTCCATAGTCCGGCAGCTCTGGCTTTGTGTGTTTGGCTTTACTAGCCATCAAAAGAGAGTCCGTTGTCATCTCTGTAGCTGTGGGGGTTTGTATGACCAAACAATGCAGACCGTGGAGTTTGGATCCGAGATCATTCTGTTTCCCTTGGAGAACTACTGCTGAATACTTTTCCTTTCCTTCCCTGCGAGGGCGGTGAGGCACCGGGACAGGTCGCCCAGAGAGGCTGGGGGTGCCCCCTCCATCCCTGGCAGTG
>JAVKLA010000093.1:12338792-12356721 GCA_034782735.1 Sagittarius serpentarius | reverse complement strand
TTGGGCAGTTGCTGCATTAGGCCTAAGCTTTTACATCTGCAGTAAGATTCAAAACAGATTCAGATCAAGCATTTTCAAACCAGGATGCCTCCTCAGAGCTATCAGAGAAGCAGGAGCTCGTAGGAATAGCTGTTACCAAATCAATAGCTTTCCTAATCCTGAGCTAAGAAAGGCAGCGAGCGAGAGTCCGGAACAGAGATAATCATCTGGTGTAGCAGCTGCATTACTAAAAGTCACACAGGCACAAGAGTGATGAAAATATAAACAAAGCTGAAATATTGTGTATAGATTGAAACATTTGTTATGCATTACTTTAAATTGAATCAATTAAACAAGCAGAGGCTTAAAAAATACTGTGTATGAAGTAAGTAATTTTCTCTAGGGAATGGACATTAGTATTTAGCTGATGACTAGGGAAGTGGGCAGTTTGCCGGGGTCACGGAGATGAGCTTCCTCTCCCTTAAAGGAAGGATGCATTAAATGCCAATCGATGGGGCCATCTAGTGGCTTTGGGCCTGCCAGGGCCTCTGGGTACCAGCCCGGCCGGGGGGCGGGCGGCATCTTACCGCTGCCCTGGGACACCCAGTGACGTTTCCTTCCGCTAGATTTTGCAGTTCTCTAGGTGCACGTTTGTTTACGTGATTTCCTCCTAAAAAATGTGATAGCAAAAAGAGGGAAAAGCATTTGGGTTTTTACATGGCCTGTTGTTAAAAGAAAAATGAAGCATTTCTTTTTGCAATGTAGTAAAGGATTACTTATTTTCTTTTCTTAAGGCTACGGATCCAGATTCAGGGCTTTGGGGAGAAGTCAAGTACTCTATCTATGGAACAGGAGCAGATCTGTAAGTAAAAAAAAAAAAAAAGAAAGAAAACTACATAACCTCTAAGCAGAGTTTTAAAAGAATTTGAAGGAAAAAAACCAAACCAAACTTATTCTTGACCTGCTCGTTTCCAAGGACATTTATTTATGCCATGTTCTTTGTGAGTTCTGTGAAAACAACAACAGAAAAACTAGTGTGGTCATTAAACATCTGCTTCGTGAACCCATGGAATTTCACCCGTAAGCCCCCAAAGAGACATCAGGCAGCCAAAGTACCAATACACAGGATCTGTTCAATCACCATTTGAAAAACACTTTTACGAGAAAGAGGAGGTTTTAGTCTAGTTGTTGTGGAAAGTCAGTTCTGGAGGAAAAAAAAAAAAAATCCCTTCCTCTTTTCTCTTCCCTTTCCATATAGCTGTACAAATAGTTCAGTTTCAGCTCTTGCCAAAATAAATCAAAGACGACAAGACTTTCAAGAATATAAACTTTAGCTTTGGAGGCCAGCTGCATTGGCTGTTCAAAGCATTTTATATATTTAAACCTAATAGTCCTGTATCAGAGAAGAAGAGAATCTGATGCTTACTTGATTTTGCAAGGATGCCTAGCTCCCTCTCCCTGTCTCTGGGGACACTGCTGGGGTAAGAACATCCGAAAACACGGGGTTCTCCCACACTGCTTCCATCCCAGCAGTTGCCGTGGCCCATTGGTTGGGGGTCCCAGCCATGGCTAGCATCGCTGGCCATCACAGCTATTGCTGCTGGAACCTGCAGCTCCTGGACATGGTGCGGCTGCAGGGCAGAATATTGGAAATAAATGAGCTTTTCAGGCACTCATCCGCAGAATCCATTTTTCGCTGTATATTATCTACCTGGAGTTAAAGCTGAACTCTTCTTGTTAAGGTGAAAGCCATTTAGGAGGCACAATTGAAGTCCAAAATCCACGATGTTAAGGGTGAACCTCTTCTGTAGCCAGAAGGATGCACATACGGGAGCATTTCTGCGATGGATTATTTTGAGCTCTTCACTAAGTCCTTAAGCTAGCTGCTAACTGCATAGAGGCAAGCAGGCAAAGGTCATGCCGTGCAGGCAGACCTCTTAGGTTTAAAATGTAGCAGCTGGTGCTAAGAAGCTTGTGAAGGTTGTTGACAAAGGATTTGGAGAAAAACGTGAGTGCAGCTTTATTCTGATTGGAGTTACGGGGAGGCCCAGACTCACTGTTCTTATGCTGTTGAAGGATAAAATTCAGATGTGAAGACTTTTTTTTTTTTTTTTTTTCTTCTTAAGTATGACTTTATTTCTTTTCCTTGTGCCAGAACGGCATGGCTCTGCAAGGCTGGAATGACTTCCTAGCCCTGGGGACTCCAGATCTGCTGAACGCAAAGTCTGATGCCGATTTGAGAGTTTCAATTAGAGGCGTGATTTTTTTCTGTCTCAGGGGTTACATCAGTGAATATGCAGTTGCGTTGGCAGAAAGATGAGTTGTACCGGGGTAAGAGGGATAGTGTTAACTGTTGAAGACAAAACCATTGTGCTGGTAACCCTACCTCCAAGCTGCCAGTGGGAGTAGGCTACACTGCTGTGATGTCTTCACATCTCAGTGCTTCTATTCTTCCATTAAAATGGGGGTGATGAGAGTCCTCTCTGCCCGGTTAGGCTGGGTTGAGTGCTAAGGAGGCACTCGGCACAGGCACTGTCTCCTACCAAGAGTGTGCGCAGCTCTTTCCACCTCCAGCTCTTGGCTTTCGTCAAGACCATTTGTATTTAACAGGGTAACAAAACCGGCTGAAGATTCTGGATTATTAAGTGCCCCTTTTATAATCACTCTCAATTGCGCTCACGGTTGGAATACAGAAAATATTTTGTTATCCTGTACGTTAATTAAAGAGTATATAAAACCTTTCATCTGTTAAAAACCCTACTGCTTGGAGCCTACACTGGCAGTCCATTTTAAAAAGACACTGTGTTGGTATCTTCTCTATAAATCCAAGCTTTTGGCCGACACTTGTGACAGTGTCTCGGTAATTACAAATGTGTAGAATTGAACTTGCCACAGATAAATCTGAACACCCACTCCGTCCCAGTGCCAGTCTATGGAAAAGTGATTATTTTTGGAGGAGATAATTTGCCCTGCACTTTGGGGGATTTGAGAGCAGCCATTTTTCCTACCCATTCTGAGAAGTGAAGAGCTTAAATATGATATGCAGCATGCTTCCCTTAGCTATTGAGGTGATATCAATCGATCTTAATTTATGCAGGACATGATCTGATACATTGTACTTATAAACTGGAAAAAAAAAAAAAAATAGGCAGTTCCTTAATGTTTTAACACAAAGAAACCACTCTGGGAGAAGGCCATCACACTGAGCGTTTACTGAGGACAAAGGCTTTCAACAGAAAATGCCGCAAAAATGGCTAATGCACAACAGATAGAAAAACACCAGGCATTGATAGTTCTCTGGTTCTCAAGCCTGAAAGACCTAGCCAAAAATAAGTAGAGTGAATGATTTGGAAACGTCAGTCAGACAGGAGTTAGGGGAGGAGTTCTGATCTTCGGGTGCAGCATTTCAGTGCTTAGAGCCCACCTTTGCCCCAGGCTGTAAACACGCATTAAGTGACCAAAAAACCCAAAAGTCTTCCCATGCTTCTTTTCCAGGTTTCTAATCCACCCATCGACAGGTATAATTTACACCCAGCCCTGGGCTGTATTAGATGCTGAAGTGAACTCAAAGTATAATTTCTATGTGAAGGCAGAGGACACAGACGGGAAATACAGCTTGGCTGAAGTATTTATCACTGTGCTGGATGTCAATGACCACTCTCCAGAGTTCAATGAAAACATCCAGGAAAAGACGATGATCATTGGGTCACCGGTGAAGATAGAGGTGAGAAACAACACCGTGTGTCACAAAGCAGAGTGCTTTGGAAAAGCCCCAGCTCTGCTGTTTATTGCTCGGGGATCATGATAGGTGCCTGAAAGTTGGCTTTTTCTGGGGCTTTATTTTGCGCATCCATTTGGATGTAACAAATGGATTAAAGCGTGGAATGATAGTATTTACAGGCTGCTGAGAAAGAGAAATAAATTCTGTAGACAAAAGAAAAAGTTCTGTTACAGTATTTGAACCATCAGCTGGTGGAGGATCCTGGATTATACAGTGATCATAGGAAGCCCAAATAAGATGAGTGAATGAAAGTACAGGGTTTTGAATGCTTAACCTTCCTGCCACGCCTTTGTGCTCAACCACACAACTTCTTTCCCTTGGCTTTGCAGAATTGTATTCATTGATCCAGTGTGGAAGAGGAGGTAAAAAAAAAATGCAGTAACAATTCACAGGCAAAGGTGCCGAACGTCCTGTGTTACACATACCTGAGTGCACATAGTGAAGCATGATTACACAACACCTATTGCTAGCAGAACAAATACCACAGCACAAAAATTAAGGCAGCTACAGTTTGTAGTGTGGAGCTAATCCCATTGTTCTCTATCACTTCGCGTTTGTCCCCTATGCTGTGTGAGAAACTCCCCAGCAGCGGACCATTTGCATCTACAGCTAGGTTATGTTCAGTTTTTCCTCTGATTTTATTTAATCTCAAATACAAATCGCGTATGCAAAAAGAACTCCAGTCCTGCTGGTTTTCACTAGAAAATGTAGCGTAGCTGATACCAGAAAAGGGGAAATTGTTTCCAAGATGAAACAAAAACATTCCAGTCATCTCACAGCATGGATATTATCAGAAGTGAACACTCGGAAACTTTTAGAGTTTTGTCTTCAGGCAAAGATACTAACAACATCGTCTTGTTCTTTACGCTTCCCCTACCAGGCTGTAGATCAAGATGCAGAAGAACCCAACAACATTGTGGATTATTCCATCATGCAAGCAGATCCAGCCAATGTGTTTGATATCGACCAAAGCACTGGGGAAATCAAGCTGAAATCCTATATCCGTTCCCTGGACATCATCCACAACATCACAAAGAACAAAGACTGCATATGGTCAGTGGTGGTGCAGGCCAAAGACCGAGGCTCCCCGTCCTTCAGTACCACGGCAGTTCTGAAGATTGATATCACAGAAGAGGTAAGCAAACATTTTAGAAAAATTCTTACGTGAGATGACCCTCGAGAGGCACCAAAGAGTAGTCACTGCTTGCTCCGTTTCTGAGGCCACTTTAAAAATGCTTCAGGAGCTGAAATCAACAGCCAAAAAGTTGCCAGCCGTTGCTTCTCCTTTCTTGCTAGCTCTGTTTTGTAGAGTGTTTCTAGAGCCTTGTGGTGAAGCTGGATTCTACAGCCACAAATGTCAAAGACACTTTGATCGGAGAAACTGAAAGGTACAAAGGTAGGAGCGTAATGTGGTTGGGAGATGAGTTTCTTGCCTCCGAGTGTTAGAGATAGACGCAAATTAAGGATGGACTATGCACTCCTGAGAGTGAAGGTAAATCCTGACTGCTAAATTTCTGCTTTTTTGTTTTCGTTCAGGAGATGAAAACAATCTTCTTCCCCTACAAAGAGTGCGTGGGGAGTAGCTGGGGCCAGAGTGGAATATATCAGACCAGTTTTGCGAGTCAACATAAGTGACATAGAAAAAGTGAGAAAACAAAGCACATAGAATTTTGGATGTGAGTTTAATAATTGCAGCATTATTAGCAGACGAAACAAGAAGACTCTAAAAAATAGCACACGTAGGTTGAGAGTTTCCTGTTAGTCCAACTTTTACATCGACCAAAGAACAAGCAGAGATTTATGGTGAGCACCACATGCTTGCGTGATTCTTATTTATTGTAACTGCCTTGCCATGCCTTTAAGTAGGTACCAGCAGGGAGGAAATGGGCTTTAAAGTAGATGAGAAACACATCGTTAGCCTTACAGTCTCTGGACCACACACATAGTGGGCGAAGATGCAAATCTCTTCCTACAGACGGCGGCTGGCCTTCCCTTTGTTTGGTCAAAATGCACCCACCGCTCCTTTATCTGTTACGATCTTTCTCTGTTTTCTCCACCTCCTCTTATTCCACTGACGCTCCTTATCCGGCGCATTTGTATGGTACTTTTTGTATACAGTTGGGAGCCTGCTGGACTCCGTGTCTGCAGCGAACACTCGCGCTCGTCAGCAATGTCGGCTTAGCCACCAGCAGCGCGGCAGTAACTCCCGGTCTCTGTTGGCAGCGCCGGCCCCACCAGGACTGCCGGAGGACTCGGGGCTGCCCTGGCAGAGGGGGTGCCAGCCGGGGGGGCTGCCTGCTGGGGCTGGCCAGCCCCGCTGCGGGCTCCGCCACGGCGGCCGTGCGGCGGCGCTGGGGCTCGGCGAGGGCAGGGCAGGCCGCCTCAGGGCTCTGCCACGCGGAGCTGGGGGGCTGCGTGTGCTGGGTCACGCGGAGCTGGGGGGCTGCGTGTGCTGGGTCTTTGCCGGGAGCCTAGAGGTTTGGCCGTACGTGCCGATACGAAGGAGAAGAGCTCCTTAACACTTCGATTTCCCGTGGAAACCACAAGTTTTGGGGGGTCTTATACAACAAATCAGAATTGCTGCCCGCGGCCAACAGCGGGAGCCCCCACCTTCCCTGCCTTGCTTCCAGGCCTCTCACAGGGCGCACGTTTCAGGAGCGCCTGGCACCGGGTGGGTGGCCTCGGGCAGTGTCCCCGCTGTTGGCCCCCAGCGTCTAGCCTCCAGCTTTCCCTCCCCTCCCGGATGAGCGGGTAACCTCTCTGTTAGCGCGCGGGGCTGAGGGACAGGGCTGAGGGGTCTCGAGGGGGGGGAGGGTGCCCCACACCTCCTCTGCTGTGTCCCTGAAGCGGCTGATGAAGGACGGCTGGAAGGAAAACAAGAGCGGCTGATGCTTTGGGATAAAGAGTTTCCTGGATTTCCTTCTAGTGCTTAAAGCAACATCAGCACCTGATGAAAGAAGGTGTCTCACACAGAGTCCCCTCTCTGCTTGCTTTTCTCCCCCTCCAGCGGTACAGAATTGGCACACAGTGGGGGAGCACCCCTCCTGATAAAGTCTAAAGGGGAAGCAGAGAGGGCTGTGAGGACACGGATTCCTCTCAGACACAGTTTTTCCCTCCTTCCCGTGCTCTTCGTGAGGCCGAGTCCCAACACAGAGCCTGAGATAGCAACAGCATCTTCTTCCTTCGCTCGAGTATGTCTCTTCAGCAGAATCTGCGCTGCTACTCCGATGTCACATCCTCCATAAGCTTTTGTACATTTCTCCACCCTTTCTTCCATTGCTTGCGGTGATTTGGGTTGGGGTTTGGGGCGGGGTGTTATCCAAGAGCATCGTGCCTCCTTGCGGAAACCCCTCTCAAATTTCAGCTTGCCTGTCAGTGAAATGCAGTGCCACTTTACAAAACCCTTGGCCACTTCCTGTGTCCCAGAGGCCGCACAGTCGCTGCTCACCCTTCGTGAAGGAAACAGTCTCCTGGCACAGGGACATCGCATACACGCGCGCACTTTCTCACTGTTACAGATGTACATTTCTTCCCTCGGTGCTCCAGCTGCACAGAGTCTCTTTTAGTTAGCTTTTCGGTGGGCGTTTCTGTGTTACTGATTTTGGATAAGGAGGATATTTTTGAATGCATCCTCTAGAGGTTTCCTGCAGTGTTAATCACACTAAGTAATTAAACAGGCATATTTTCTGATTAACACTTACCATTGCAATTAGCGCAAGGCTGTGCCCTTCGAGGTAGATGCCTCGTGGCTAAGTTCGGCAGTATTGCACATCAAAAGGACCTTTTGCTCTTGGAAGAATACAGCGATAAAAAATTCCAGAGGCCTTTTAATTTGACTGAGTCTGGTTTTATGGAAATTGGTATTGAGTGACATCTGTTAATCTCCTATCCTTTCTCAACAGAGTAAGAAACATAGGCTGAAAAAGCCACTCTTTTTCACCCTTATGTCTCACTCAAGAACCTATTCCTGCTGCCCAAGATTTTCAGGGAAAGCAGATTCCCACTCCTGATCCTGAGTGTTAGCCTGATGGAGGGGTCCCTCTGCTTCTTCGTGACTCCACGGAGGTTCTGCAAATATATGGGGGCGTTTATTTACCCCTCTTCATGGACTGAGGCTTAAGTCCACATTTAGACAGCATAATCTGTGGTTCTTAATAGCTTTGGCCACTCCTTTAGACTTCTAAATATAGCTGGTGAGCCTCAGTTTTAGGCTCTCCTAATTGAAAGGTTCAACAAATACCTTCCGTGAATTGATGTGGATATCTCGTCCTCTCTCACGGTAACTCTGCAGCCACGGGAACTGTGGTTGCTGATGGCACTAAATATCCTTTGCCACATTTGCAGAGCAGTTAGCCTCTTCTTTCCACAGTTACACAGACCTCGAAAAAAATTCCTCAGAGAAGGCTGGTTTGATTGGAGAAGTCTTGCCCCATGCTGGTGTTTGTATTGCACAGCGATGTAAATGCAGCCTTCGTGTATGGTGATGGCACCATAGCTCTTTGGGGTAAGCACTGGAGAGGGCAGCTTCTGTTCTACCTCGGATCAGCGGTTACTTCTGAAGCAAATCTCCTGATCATCCCCACAGGCCGTGGGATGGCTCGTGGCTCGGATAGCTCCAAGCACACAAAGCGGACTCCTTTCAGACGAAAACGTGTTTGGGGAGCACGCCCAGTGTGCTTTGGCGCTAGCAGGCTGTCCGTCCCTGCAACCAGGCTAGAGCAATCTAAAGCAAAACCCCCGAAATGCTGAATATGTGGAAGTGGGCTCCTCAGAACCAGCTGGTTTGTTGTACGGACCCACTTAACTCGGGTCGACGCAGCATGTGTTGTCTATAATCTGCGATAGCTTGGGCTCTTAACAGCTTCACCTACTTACTTGCTTAGACTTCTAAATATAGCTGGTGAGCCTTAGCTGGTCTCGTGGTTGAACAGCTCAACCACACGCTCCTGCTGGGTCCAATTTCTGGATGCATCACCCACTTGTTCTGTTCACTGCGACCCATGCATTATGAAAGGCTTTTGAGAAGCTGCTGGGAGGTGTGGGTGTCTGCACACCGCAAACTCTTTGTGGCAGGAGAGAGAAGAACAAAGGAAATAAGTCACCAGTTCAGTGGCAAAGAGAGACACGGGCATCCTTTTTGGAAAACTCAGATTTTTGAGGAGGAAGCCACTGTGGAGTGAAGGACGGCAAGAATAAGCCCCACATGCTGCGGAGGGGTGTTTTCTGCAGCCTGCCCTTCAGGTACACAGCCTGAAAGCATCTGTCTACACTTAAACCGCACAGTGCTGGGTCCTACGAAACCGGCTTCAAAGGCATGTGTCAATGTTAGAGCCCCTCAAAGCTGGCGAGGCCCAGTGACTGCTGGACACTTCAGCACCCCATGGGAGTGGGGCTGAGGAGCTTCTCTGCAGGGGACAGACAGTCACGAGGGTTCTGCAAGGGACCGTACATGCCCATTAAATAAAAAAATAGGTATCTTTTAATCCAAACAGTGGCTTTAATCTTTTTAATTTTATTCTTGTCCCAGGATTGGACGACTCCTTTCTCGAAGCTGATACGAACAGCTTAGCTACTTCCAAATGCCTGCCACGGTTCTGTAACCCTCTAATTGTCCCCAGCCCTTCCCTGGGCTAGTGCTGTGAAGTCACGGCAAATAAACCAGCAGAGCGTTATCTTTTGTGAGCGGTGGTATTTTAACTCCTTTGGTGGCTCCTAAGAAAGAGAGTGTTTCTTCCAGGTTTTGGCCCACAGAGATGGGACACTTCTTCCCACACCAGCTTTCATTTCGTTGTGTATCTGCTGTTGTTTTATGTGTACAAGAAAAATCAGTGCTCTTCAAAATGCAGCATGCCTCTTAGGAAAAAACAACAGCTAAATAAATTACAAAGTGGCACTCTTTGTTGACGCAGTTCTGAGGTGCTGTTGGTAATCAATACAAGGACTTGAAGATGTTTTGTACGTGCAGGGTAGTGCTCAGGACCAAACTGCTTAAACTTGGGTGTCCAAATGCTCCCAGACTTTCACTGTCAGAGGGTGCTCAGACCTCTTTCAGACCTGCTCTGTGTGTTAACTGACTGGGCTACAGTGATGACGCAGTCAAGATTGCAAAGCTTTTTGGTGACAAACGCGCTCTCTGCAGGCTGGCTAAGATGACGACATTCCAGGCCTGGTTTGCAAGTTATTCCTCCTGTTTATCCTGTGAGTGTCACGGCCACGACAGACAGAAATTCTCCCACTGTATGCTTACAAAACGCCTTACGTTTTTACGCAGACGTTACAGAAGAGTTGTTCTCCAAGGCTGATTCTAGGCAAAGCTTTGTATAGTACAGGCCCAGTAACTAGCATATAGGCTGAACCAGCTAACTACTAATGGTTTTAGTTTTGGTATTAATGACCTCTTCATAACTGGAAGCTCTGAACAGGTGCCAGACTCGGTGAGACAACGGGCAGTTGAACAAAGCCGAATTCCGAAACTCCCCGTAGGATTTCCATCAGTTCTTACTGCTGCAACTGTTGTACACCGGCAACATAGACCTGTACTTCTGTCTAATCCCATTTAGTCAAGGTTTTCAAATAGCTAGTCAAATAATTATTACTGAGATATAGCGTCTTCTTAAGTGTATGTCATCTTTCTCCTTGTGTTGGTCCTATACTATTTAGCCATCAGTGCCTCGCTACAAAATAGATCTTGACAACACTCATAGTAAGTGGACTCATTTGAGGTCATGTACTACTTAGCAGGGTTTATCTGACACTTAATTTATCAGACTTTCACATGAAGTTAAGTAAGCCAAGGTAGAATTTCTGTCATCTGATGGGATTTAAGTACATGAAATCCTTGTAATGCAGAACAGCAAAGCTGATGTGAATCCAAGCTCCACCAAAGTCATGGGCTGCTCTGCTTTTGGTTTCTAGCTCAGGTCCATTCCTGATAATAATGGGGAAACTCTTTGCACGACAAAATGATGAAAATTGGTCACTACTTGCAAGGTAACGTGGTCCATGAGTTTCAGTAGCATTTCTTCGCCCATTTCTCTATGGCAATAAGAAACATTCAGGGTAGGGGAAGAGCGGGCTCGGATAATGTGTTTGAGGTAGGCCGTGAAAATTCAGAAGTGAAGTGAAGTGAAGACAGTGGGGTGATTATTAATGAATTTGCATTCTTTAAGTTTAGGGGTGCGATTTAAGAATAAATAGTGTTCCTGTGTAATACATGACAAGAGGGACTCGGAAGCATTCTTTGGGGACACTCTTAGTCATCTCCCTCCACAGACTGGGGAGTGTAGAGAGATGCGCATCCTAATTCACAGTCATACAGGGAAATCCATCTGATCCCACATTAAATGTCTAAATATCAGAGGTTCAAGTCCAAGCTAGTCACAAGGCTCTGCTTGTACTCACTGTCTTTGATACCTGTTTTAGCGTGCGGTGACTACTACTCTGGAGGTGTCCTTTTCTCCCCAGTGACTAAAAGCTGGGAGCTTAGACCGCTAACTAAAATTCAGATAACCTCTTACTAGAGACGCAAAGTTTGGGAATGATTCCCTCCTGGAGTCGAGGCCAGTCGAGGAGTGGGGCACGGTGGGTAGCCCTGTCTCCCCCAGCCGCACATAGCTTTATGACCAGCTCTTGGTAAACAAACCCGCCCGTCAGTGTGCCGTTTCTGAAGGATCTCCTGGCCTTGCACAGCCCGACTGTCTGTCCACATACCGTTGCGGGAGCTTGTATTCATTACGAACTTCTCTTGCAAGTGTCGTCCAAGGGTGGACTCCCATGCCATGAATAAGGGTGATCTATGTGCTGCGCTGCTAACCTTTACTCCCTGATCAACCAGGTGTTTGTACCTGCTTCCTAACTTCTTTTAGTATTTCTGGATTCAGTTCAATGTCATTGCAACTGTCGCCTCTCCTTGCCTAGTTCAGCACTTAGCTCCCTTTATTTTATATGCTGTCTATCCTGTACACCTTTCACCCTAGTTCCCTAGCTGTATTCGTAATAGATCCTGGCCTCTTTCAAATATAACCATGTGAGGGTTGACCATTTCTCTTATTTTTGATATTTCCAGATCAAGTCCAGGGTAAAATCCTATATTTTAGGCCTCAAGAAGCGTCCATGGACAATATTTGGAATTTGCATGAGTGGCGTCCTTTCCACCATTTCTGTAACAATGGTGATCTCCACCATCATGTACTGGAAAAGTGTGAAAAGATCCAGGCTCCACCCGCAGGGCAAAATCCGCAAAATTATACGGGGACCTCCGAGACGCACAGTGTGCTAAGCTGCAAAGTGAACTGGCCATTCATTTGTCCTTAATATGCCATATGTAGCTTACGTTATTGCTTATTTCTTTTATTTCTAAAAGCAAAGCTCTTTAGCTCTACTCATGTCCCCTACCTCAAAGAGTTTTGTTACGTCTGTAAAAGAGTACTTGAAAACAGAATGCAGCACATACCTGCTAATGATCTCATTTGTACACTCTAATTTTATAAAGTGAAGTTTTCTCATAATCTTTTCGGTGCTGCGCTCAGTAATAGTCCCATAAACTGCACCGCCATACCACCTGCAACTGTTTCTGAAAGATCATTTTCTACTCGTAAACTTCTGTTTGGGTTCAACACTTACTCCTAGGAAATCAACCCTGAAATGTAGTACAACAGTACAGCTGCAGATCCCGGAGCCAATTATTTTCTTGCTCGGTTCTTGCAAGTTAAAGAAACACTATGGTGACGTGCAGGAATCCGTCCTAATTTGGTGGTAATACTCCTGTAAGCTTTTCCGTTCGACAGTCATCCATCTCGCAACACTGTAATGCTTGCCCAGTCTCCTGCTCCGTCTAAATTCTGTAAACCTGGACGGGCTCTCTGACTCATTTTTTTTAGAGACAACTTCCATTAGTCAGCCCTGCTTGTTACATATTCTGGACAAATGAAATTTCTGGGTCACTGTCTGTCCCATGGAGTAAGTCACGTGTTTTCTTTGTACTCTTTTACAGACTCTTCACAAAGGGCCTATGGCCGCCTTTTTGATGCAAACTAAAGATAACCCCATGAAAGCCTTAGGAGTGCTAGCTGGTGTCATGGGCATAATGGTGCTGATAACTATCATGATCTCTACGGCCATGTTCTGGCGCAATAAGCGGTCCAACAAAATCATGCCGGTAAGAAGGATCATAAAAAAGAGGCAGACCCCTCAGCCCCGGACAGTCAGGATGGAGTGGCTGAAGTTCAAGAGGCCCAGCAGTGCTGCGGAGAAGTTTGTCGTTGAGGATGACGACGCCAAGAGCCTACACAACGAGAACAGCAACAACAACATCCAGGTTGCCCCCGTGCCACCGACGGCCCCTTTGCCCCCGCCGCCCCCCGCCCTGGCTCCCAGGGGGGACGCCCCAGGGTGGCGGGTGCCAACCGTGTCCGGCTCCCTCACTCCCAAGTTTATAAACAAGCAGCTGAAGAAGAGAGGTCACGGCAGCGCCCACAACGCCCTCGTGTCAGAGCTGAAAATGAAGTTTGAGAAAAGGAACGCAGCTGTCGGTGAACCCCACATCTAGGTGCTCTTGGCAGCCCCCAGAGACCGTGGACCGTGGCTGTGCACGGATATATTTACGTGCTGTGGTCTTCCCCGTGTCTGTCAGCACCCTGTGAACTGAGAGCAGCTTCTCGCTGTGATAGCCACCCCTCACCTTCTACAAGTATTACGTGCTACGGAGTCACCCCCCCCGCAGCAAACGCTGCGGTCCGTGCCCAGTTGCGACTGCAGTTCCTTCAGCTCGTGTCCCAGTGCTGGTCCCTCCCTGCAGCTGTCTGAGCGGGGTGCCGAGTACCCTCACGCCAGCCGCAGTCTCCCCAAGTGAACGGGGATTCAGGTCGCCCTGGTTTTGGAGGTCCCTGGTCCCAGAGTCCTGGTTTTCAGACAAGGTGCTCTGCAGCCGAGGCACCGGAGGATGCCCGTTCTGAGCTGGTCTGGCAGCTGGGTTTGAGGTGTCCAAAAACCCGTCTCTTCAAATCCCAGGCCCGCTTTTGAGGACGTTGGCCTGGCTGTGGCACCAGCACTGAGTCGACGTGCAGGTCTCCTGCATCGCTGACAGTGCACGCTGCAAGAGGGTGGCACGTAGCTGGTGTCCTCAGGGTGCGACGTGCTTTGCAACAGCTGGCGGAGCGATGTGCTCGTGGCCCGAGTCCCTTCATTCCCCAAAGGTAAGCGGGGCAGGCTTGGAGAAGTTCTTCATTTTCCTGCAGCTTACGCCGGGTTTTCCCAGAGCACGTTGGCATGACGCTGTGCTTTGCTCCTGCCCTGGACTTGCCTGCTCGTCACGGGGTGGGAGGGCCACCTCAGCCTTCCCTAGGCCGGCTGGGACACGGTGCGAGCGCAGCAGCTTGCCAGCAGCGCTCACTCCGTACCGCCTCCTTCTGACACTGCGTCCCCTAACGGGGGGGGGGGGAGGCCAGCAGGCGAAGGACACGATTAAAGCAGCCAGGAAGTCAAGGTGAAACCGAGAGGAAAATGAGAAGTGAAAAACCACGAGTGCTGGAGAGTCGCATATGTCGGTCAGGGAAGTGTCTGGAAGGATCGCTTGGTTTTGTACACTGCTAGCAGGAGGTGGGGGGGAACGTATTTTGTCACCTCTCCTGGTTTGCTCCGGGGACTGGTGAGTGCAAAAGGAGGTTTCCATAAAATATTCTGGTTTCTCCTATCAGTATTTTTGAGTGAATTATGCAACAGTTAATGGAGCGGGGGGGAGCGGGGGGAGCTGACTCCTTTTTTCCCTGTTACGTGACAGCGAAAAGGCACCGAAGGCAGAGCGCTTTTTTCACGGGATCTACCCCACAGTTTCTCCCTCGTGTCTGCTTCTGGGGAGATGTTTTTCAGCCGGGCCTCCTGGCGGTTTCCCATCCCTTGGGGAGAAGGCCGGACGCGCCGGGCTGGCTGGGGAGCAGCGCCCTGAGCCCCGGCCCCGCAGGGCAGCTGGGCTCTCGTGGGCTGGCACCGTGAACATCAAGATGGGGAGCAAACCCTACAGGACAGGACGCTGTGTTAATTCAAGGGGTTCGTGAGACTCTTCTCCAGCTGTCATTTCAGCTAGACCAGCAGACCTGGCCCTCAGGGGCTCCTCTTCTCTCACCCCTTCAGCCAGTCTAATTCCCTTTTTTGTTTCCCTTTTCCCCGTTGTTTGCACCAGGACTTCATCAGCTTAGGGGACCGTTAGTTGAATAAGAAGTTACCCGCTTACGGGGGAAATCTTGCATTTTTTAACTTCAGTTCAAGCCACCTAGAAGCCAGAGGGTGACCGTGGCTCATGTCACCCGTGGGCTGAGCCGGGGCGGTAGCCAAGAGGTGCGGCCGGGTCCCGGCTCCAGCGCTGCTCCCAGAGCCTCTCCTGCCGCTTCTCGCATTTCCTCCGCTGTTTTCTTGCTTATCCCTCCTCCCGGGGCTGCGTGACGTGAGGCCCAGGCTCTTGCGTTGTGTGCGGTCACCTCATCCTTGTCCTCCGGCCATCAGGCCGGGGGGGGGGGGGACACACACGTACGTGCAGCCCCCGGCCCCACTCCTGCTGCCCTGCGCGAGCACGCGCCTGCTGCTGGTTGTGTCCCTGCCAGCTGCCGCAACGTTTCCCAAGGTACCAGGAGTTTGTGATTTATTCCCCGTACTACTGTTTTCCCGTTGTTGTGTTGAAGCCAGTGTTCAGTGTTCATTCTCCAATGAGAAAAGCCTTTAAAGACCATTCAAGTAAGTGAGATTTAACAGGAGTTATAGGCTTATAGTCTTAGAGATTATATTTAAGAGGGAATAAAGATGTTTTATTACTATGTTGTGAGACTTTTTTCCATTACTCTGTATTTCAACTTGGGGGGGGGGGCTGTTTATAAATAAATAAAAAAAAAAAAGGGCAAAAGGTGCTTCTGTGCTTGGTGTGCTTCTGCTGGCAACGATGCCCTGTCATTGCTTGTTATGTGACCGCACAGGCACAGGCAGCCAGACGGCTTCCTAGGATGACTAAATGGCCTCTCTTGCGGGCCACGAGTCTGGAGAGGGACCGTGTGGGTTTTGGGCAACACCAGCCTGGAAGGAGAGGAGGCGAGAAGCGGGATGCCGTGGGGCACAGGGGACAGGCAGGGTGGGTCACAGACGAGCCCCTGGGCGAGTGCCCGTTGCGCTCCGCAGCCCACTGCGGCACGGCCCCGGGGGCAGGAAGGCTCCTCGTGCGGCAGCAGGTTTAGTCCGATGCCAGTGCTCGCTGGGTATGCGATTTATTACGAACTTTCTACGCGTGGTGCTGGGATGTGTTGTCTTTCCCTGGCTGTTTTCCTCGCTATGATTCAGCATCGCTCTCTCTCCAGTCTCTACAGTTTGCCGTAGTTCCTCCGTACTGACTGGGGTGGGAGAAGGCCAGTCGCTCGGGGCACCGGTCTGTTTTTCACTCCCCCTCGTACACGGCCCCGGGCTGGCCCTCAGCCAGCATCAGCTCATGCCTGACCCCCGTATGCACCGTCTCCCCAGGGGTTTCTCCACGACAAGGTTGTCTCCCCGCTTGGCCGGCTGCTTCTGCCCCTTCCTCACCGCGCCAGACCCCCGTCACACGTGCTGCGACTGCCCGGCCTCCCCCGTCCCTGCAGCCGAACCCCAGAGCTCCTTGGCGTTCGGGTTCCTTTGCAACTTGTAACTGTAAAAGACTAGAAATGAAGCAGAGGACGTCTGCGTATTCTGAAAATCCGTGGCGTTTATTACTTTGACACTAAAAGACTTGACAAGACTAGGAAGTCCCTTGAAGTCTTAACACCGAGAGCCAGCGTTGACCGAACAGGTCTCTGTGCAAAAGCTGTGCGGTAAGTTACGCAGGAGGTGCTGGGGGAGGACACGTGGGGCTTGAGGAGAGACAGGGTGGAAAACACACCGCAAAAACCAAGATACAACTAGAAAGCCAAACTGCCACATAGTAAAGCTTACATTAAGCTTTATCGCTGCTTAGGGCTGAAGTTTCTACTCTAGTTTTTTTCTTTTTGAGGCGGTCTATAACACCACATATGGCAAGGGCTGCGGGTCTACCGGCCACATGCTTTGGTTGCGCTGGAAAGCATGAGGCCGAAAAAGGAAACAGTCAGTCCCATGTCCTCAGACCCTTAAGAAATGCAGCATGAGCTGCTCTGCAAGCGGGGGGCCGGTTCCTTTGGGGTACTTTGCCTCTAGAAAGGAGGTGAGCTTTGGTTTCAAAGCAGCGGGTTGGGCAGGCAGCCCGTCTGCATTTGGGGAAGGTGCCTGGCTCGCACCTTCGGCTCCCAAACCCCGACTCGGGCACCCTCTCGGCCCCCAGCCGCTCGTCCCGCCAGCCCGGGCCAGGCCGAGCAGCCCCATCTCCCCCCATGTAAGCCCACAGCCGCAGCGCTGTCCGCGGAGAAGGGAGACAAGAGGTGGGGAGGGTGGAAGGGGAAACAGCAGTTGAGGGTTTGCCTGCAAAACCCAAACTGTTCGTTTTTTCATCAGCTCTTGTTCTTAACTTTAAAAAGAATATCTTAACGCTTGTGTAGCAATAGGCGTTGGGGGGGGGGGGTGTTACTGATAGAGAATGTGTGCATTTCTGTGTTAGTTTTAAACTAAAATGGTCCCCTGTGGTATGTTTGGATACAAGTAAAAGGCCCTCCCCTTCTCCCTAGTACAAAAACCAAAACCAAAAAAGGAAATAACTCAAAAAAAAAAAAAAACCAAACCCGGTGCTGCGGCTGCCTTATACTGGTGTTTGTGCTACAACGGAGACGCTGCACCTCTTAGGGCTGGGCAAACCTTAAGGAGGGGTGAAAAAAAAAACAACCCTGAAACAAAGCAAAGCAAAACAAAACAAAAAAAACCACCCCACCCCCAAAACCAACACCCAACACCCCTGATCCAAAAAAAAGAGTTTTCCTCCAAGTGGAACAAAAATAGCTCCATCAGGTTGGCCCAGTCCTTCCCCCCTTTTTCTTGCTGGGTATGAGCACAGCCCTGCCCTGGCTCCCCTGTTCCGTTACCCCGAGGCAGCACAGGGGAGACCCCCACAACCAGCGCAGGGCAGAGCTGTGAACAAGGCTGCCCACCCACCCCCAGCTGGGAAAAAGAAAGAAAAAGAAAAAGAAAAAGAAAAAGAAAAAGAAAAAGAAAAAGAAAAAGAAGAAAAAGAGAACGAGAAAGAGAAAGAGAAAG
>JAVKLA010000093.1:12321126-12335842 GCA_034782735.1 Sagittarius serpentarius | reverse complement strand
TAGGTCCACCAGACAGCCGGGGAAGGGCTGGCTTGCACAAAGCAAGTCAGGGTGACATTCAGCCCCACCGGGACTGTCAGGTTGGTGTCAAGGGCTGAGGTCAGGGGCTTCATGCAGCTGTTGAGCTCCACTTCGTGGAAAAACTTCCCTGCCCTGAATTTCGGGCTTGAGCAAGTTAAATAGGAATTCATCAGAATAATAGGTGGGCCAACCGACTTGATAAACTGGACAAATCCCCGCAGGCGACAGTCGCAAATCCAGGGGTTGTCATGAAGGGCCAGGACGGCGTTGGAAATAGCTTCTGCCCGCCCCTCCACCCTCTGGCTTCTCTGGTAGACAGGCCAGCTGTAGAAGACATCCCTGGATATGACGGTAAGCTGATTTGAGGATAGATCTAAATAGGTCAGGTTGGGCAGATAGCGGAGCGCGTGTTCTGGAAGGACATCCAGCCGGTTGTGCTTCAGATCCAGGATTTTCAGAGCCGGGGTGTCTTGAAATGCTGTCCATGGCACCGAACTTAATTTGTTCCCTTGCAAGCGCAGCTCCTGCAGAGCTGGCAGATATTCCAGGCTCTTGATGTGCATCACCGTGATGTTGTTAAAATTGAGCCAGAGGTACTCCAAGGCACTAATGTTCTCAAAAGACCCGCGAGGCAATTCTGTTAGGTGACAATTTTCTATTCTAATTTTCCGGATGTCCTGAGGGATGTTTGCAGGGATCTGTCTCAGCAGTGCAGACATGCAGAGCAAACTCCTAAGGAGGAAACCAGAGAATTCTCCAGGTCGCACACCGCGTTCGTGGCTAACAAACCGGTTCCCTAAACTGGTCTACAAGCACTTGAATAATTATAAGGTATTGCATGCAGGGCATGCGTAAGCCATAAATCCGTCCTTCCCTGGGTTTTACACCCATTTCTCCCACAAAGAATACAATTAAGTCATAAAAATTGCTACGTATGCAACTACATAGCTCAAGGAAATAAGAGAAATCTCATTCTATGCTCAAGCTCGTATTATTCAAGTATTAGAGGAGGCATACTATGCAGCCATCTGTTCGGGTTTGGTGCTCACATCATCGGCAAACACATATTGGGACTCTCCGAGCTGCTTCACTGGTGGTATGACTAGGGTAACTAGCATGCTTACCTTCCAAAGCTGTCTTGAGAACAAGAGCATCCCGTGACACAAGACGAAACAGACGGGTTTATCTTGTGGAAGGCCAGAAGAAGAAGAAAAACATGACAAATAGGGTCCATATTCTCCTTTAAGAAAGCACTGTGCAGGGTTTGCACCAAACATGCCAGCAGCCTCCCAGAAGCAAATCCTATTAGCTGTAATCTTCCTTGACGCAGAAATAAATCCTGCTGGGGACCCGAACCTAAAGAAGACATGTAGTATGGTTCATAGGCTGTGTCAAAGTGGTAAAAATCACCCCCCGGGACCACTCTTGGCATTTATTCTTTAGCTGCGGGGCTTCTGATAGACGTGGTTGGTTGGCTGGTTGGTTGGCTGGTTGGTTGGTTGGTTGGTTGGTTGGTAATACGAAGATGGAGCCAAAAACCACTTCTGCTCCCGAGCCCTTACAAGTAGTTAACCAGGCCTAGCTGTATTGTATAGATACGAAACTTCAGTGCTATTCTCTGGCTTCCCCGTAACGCATGTGCCAATTGCCGTTTGGTCACCTTGAAAAACTCAGTCTAAATAATTCAATGAGAAGGGATTTGGAGTAACCAAATTTATTTATCTTTTTTTTTTTTCAATCCAAAATAGCAGGGTTTGGTTAGCATTTCCAAGCAGCACTGTGTTCTCCTGGGGCCATCTAGTGTGTATGGGCTTCCTTACAGCCCGCAGCAGGCAGCGTGCCCCCGGAAAAGGGCTTAACCTCACTGCCAGTGCGTGTGAAGCTGGGTCACAAATCAAGATTAGCCTGAACCTACTTAACCTCTGACCTACGGGACCAGGATAGAAAAATATTTATAGTGCGACAGCTTAGATCTATACATGGCTGTCGGGGGGTGTGCAGTAGCGTAGCCGCTGTAAGCCTACACAAGACGCGGGACTGATTCTGCAGCTTTTAAATCGACAGGCGCTTTGATTTCAAGGCAAATCAGCAAAATGGACCGGTGGGGAACCTGCTGGGGACTGTTGCAGCGCTTCGTGCTTGCCTCCGGGGTACAAGCAGCAGGCCGTGGGTAGCGGGCCCGGTGTTGCTCGCTATGCCCAGCATCTAACCACAAGCATATGGGATTTTTTTTTTTTTTATTATTATTTTTTTTTAAACTGAAACGTTCCGTATTTGTCCACGGTGCCGCACTTGGTATTTCAACAGCTGCCCTACATTTTAACATGTCAGTAAGCCACGAGCGAAGGAGAAAGGCTGCTGGCCTGCAGCAGAGCAGCTGCAGCAGCTATAAATCCCCCACCCGACTGTGGCGGCCGCTGGGGACATTTCTCGGTGAAGCCGCTGCTGTTGCAGGGAGAGTGGCACCGGTAGAGCCCCCGCGAGCCGAGGCGGACCCTCCTTGCCCACTTTCAGCGTAGCTTGAGCAGCAAGGGGACACCCGTCAGTGGGGCTGGCTGAACGGGGAGTGCTGCAGGAGCGACACAGGCAGCCGCGACGGGAGGCTGTGTCCCTCCCGGTCACCCATCAGCCGCTGCAGCCACGGGCCTCAGGGACCCCGTGCCCACCCGGCACGGGCCTGGGCCTCTGGGAGGACAAACGCCATGCTCACCACTGCCTTTGGTCCTCTTCTGTAGCCTGCCATGGAAACGTTCCCTAACAAAACGACGATATTATTATTTTATAACAATAGTTATAAAATCCTGTGCTTTATTACAAGAAGAGGTAATAACAAAAGTAAACCACCGACGATGTGGTTGGTTAGAAGCTAGCTGGGAGTCAGGAGCAAACCTGGAGTTTGCCCGTGTGTGTGAGCTGCAGGGTCTGGGAGAGAAAAGCTTTCAGCAGGGGCGGAAGAAAAGCAGTGTCTTGATGGTGTTCAGTGTCGGAGGTGATGGGACACCCGCCCATGCCGGGATAAATGGCTGAAGTCCACCCAGATCATTGGCCTGTCCAGTCATGCTGGCCAGGTCTTCATGAGGTGATGGAGATGCCCGTCAGCGCTTGGGGTTCGTGAGCAAAATGTGATAGAAAACGACCCGCTTGCTTCGTGAGCTGCGCACGTGCCACCGGCGAGGCCGCTGGGTTGGGACAGTTTGGTTGTCCCCAGCGCCACGTGGGCCAGCAGGAGGGATTCGCCGCTTTCAAGGCCCAGCCTTGCGAGAGACTCCTTTGCTCCGGGGAAGGCACCTCCTTTGCCACCGTCACATCCCGCCCCCCCCCACGGCCCGCAGGGAGGGTTTTAAAGTACGTATGTGGCAGCTAAGTCACATCTTCAAAAACGTAGTTCATGAAAAGTGTTATTTATTAAAACAGGTTTATATATGGAGTAAAAACTATCGGTGGCTTTCCCCGCATGTACACCTTGGGGCACAGTACAGGTGCATAATGCCCAGTGTCCTGGGATGCAGCAAGTAAAATTTCATCTAGGCTTCTCTGTTAGAAATAAATTAAATAATTGAGTTGATTAACAGAAAAAAAAAAAAAAAAGAATTGCAGTTGTTTTCTTTCTCCCATGCGAGCTCTCCTCCCAGTTCCGCCCATCTTCTACAAGGCTGGAAAATGGCCTTTCCGAGAGTGGTGTCAGTCAGTACCATGGGCCAACGCTCCGGCTGTTTTCAGGCTGACGCTTATTTGCTGCTTGAGAGGCCATTTTTCTAAATATTCCCAAACCCCAACTGTACTCAGAAGGTTCACTATTAACCTGAGAAACTAGTGCTGAATTACTTACGAAAATCAGACGAATTAGTGAGTAAAGAAAGAGTCTACCCACTCTCTAGGGTAGAGAGAAAGGGTAAAAGAAAAGAAAGAAAAAAAAAGTAAAGGAAAAAAATGCCCCAGCGTTAGCCGCAGCCATTATGTTTATGTTCCCTACTGGAGTGGGATTTTGTTGCCTTTTTGATTCAGCCCAGTTTATGCTTGCCTGTAAATTTAATGGTCAGTTTTGTGACAGCAGATGTCCACTCAGTTCAGCTGCTCTGTAGTGTCATGTGGCATCCTGGCCAAAGCCAAAATGCAGAACAAGCTGTCTAAAACCCAAGCTGTCAAAAGAAATCTCCATAGAGACATTGTCTGCTAAGCCACGGGAAGTGGAGTTTAAGAGACTGCGCCGATTGCCAAAGCAAACACGGCAAGGACGCCCATTGCGTGCTCGCAGCAATGGCCAGGGAGTCAAACTCCGTCTTGAAACGACAGGCACACACAGGTCCGTGAGAAATCAAGTCCGTGCTGATGCCTTACAGTTACAGTCCCTCTGCCAGGGCCGTCAGTGTCAGAAATCCCTGCTGGGGCGGACGTAAGAGGTGAAGGCTTCAGCTGGGTATTTCAGAAAGGGTGCATGGAACACCGAATGGTACAGGCTTGAAAAAGCAGCTTTGAAAAAGCAGAAGGTGGCACGAAAAGAGGTAAATAAGACTCTTCTTTCACAAGCCTTCAACAACATCAGCTGTACAAACTTGCCAGTCTTTCCCCAGTTTTTTTTTGAGTAACCCAAAGCCCCAGGGGCACCGCAGCTCCAGTCCCACGGCCGCAAGTCCCACGGAGACCTGGCAGAGGGGCACAACCCACCCCCTTTCACCCTCCGGAGGGAAGGAAAGGCTTTGTCTCTCACTCAGGGCAGGAGCAGAGCCCGTCTCCCATGCCGAAACCAGGAGCCGAGGGCCAGCACGCTCCCGTGGGCTGTGACCGCGGTCGCAGCAGCCCCACGTCACCGCCCGCAGCCCCTGGCTCTTGGGAAGCACCGCTCCGAGGCTCGCTGCCACCTCCGGGAAGCTCCTGGGCCTGCTCTCTGGGGTGTACACGCGTAGGTCTCATCAGTTTGAACCTTTACTGGCAACTGTGAAATTCTGTATCTATTTCATTTTGGTTAACAGGAAAGTAAAACGGGGGGCAAATCTTTTGCTCTGTTTTGGGCAACAATTTGCATCTTCTGTTCGTGGACTTTAAAGCTGGTGAAGCTCCTGCTAAGCCACAGTACTGCAGCACTGACTATTGATTAAATACGTCCTGAAACTTTGCAGACATTCCCAGAACACTTCTGACACTGAGGGACTTCGATGTCAGCTTCTTCGGGAGCTTTTTAACCTTTAGATTTTATTTTTACCACTGGAATACTTTCAAAGTCGTTCTTCAATGTCCGTTCATTTTTTAAAATGTCTTGAAAAATGTTTACTGTCCTTCTTGACATTTTTGGCTGCTTCATTTTTTTTTCACAAATTTATATATATATGCACATGCATACTTTTCTGTCCTACATTTTTTAAAGCATTTAAACCACATTTAGTCTATTCTTTCTGGGCACACAGAGATAAATGTGAAAGTGACTGCACAAGGCAATTACAACTTTCCAACGTGCTTCAAGTCACGTTGTGGAAATAAGATGTTATTTTGCGTTTGTGGCATTTTTATACACAGGTGGCATTAAAAATATTTGCAGAGACTTTATAATCAGAGCCAATATTAGCCTTTGCCTGGCTCTACCCACCACACAGATAGACACTTTTTAAGATGTTTGGAAAAACATATTTCAAAGCCTCAATGTGCTTTTTTTTTACGTTTCTTCTGGCACTTCAGCTACCTGCGCTACTCCTTCTTAATCACTTTGGGCACACTAATTCATTTATATTCTGCTCGGTTCCCTCATTTTGGTAGCTGCTTTTCTCCAGATCCTTTGAAGAAAAAGATAACATTTTTTCAGTAGAGTTCAGAGCTATTTGGATTCATTTTTAAAACAGAGATTACCTTCTTCTTTTAAACCTTATCCCTCATTTTACAATTTTACGCTACTCTGATTTCCAGAATAAGAATAAAAAGATGCTGCGGAAGGAGGAGCTCGTCTTCGTTATATATCACGACGTGCCCACCGAGGAGCGCTCGTACTGCTCTCCAAAGCACTCAGCCCGGGCAGCCAGTGCAAACCTCCCGCCTAAGGCAGGTGGACAGTTACTTTATTCCTAAGTATTACTGACGTGGTGCAACACTTATCTGAGACGAAATTTTAAAGTGGTTTAATAGTAAAAGTAGGGAACATTGTACATCGAGAGATTCCAAAAGATACTGCTTGGCAGTGCCAAAATATTTGAAATAGACCCCCAAAAGCAACTAATTGGTCAAAACCTGACACAAAGGGATTATTAACAGAGGAAACTCTTTCCAAGGAAAAAGAAAACTGAACCGAACAAAGCGGGAAAAAAAAAAAAAAAAGCAAAATGCTACTGATGCCGTAGTTCCAAAAGATATTCAGATGTTCGTTTTGGTTCTTACAGCACATGTCTGTCTGAGGACTGACTTCAGCCGAGTAAGAAACTGTTTCGAGGGACGAATATTCTCCTTGCCTGGACTCTGAGCCAGCTCCATTCACATGGCTCGTGACCAGAGAGGGACGCGTGCCTCAGGTAACCCTGCTGAAAGTAGGTGCCTAACAGCCCTTCGGTTAAAACAACAACAACAACAAAACCAAACAAACAAACAAAAAAAATCCAGCGAGGTATTTGTCTTTACATGCCCCCTGCCACTGAAAATCTCACCCAGAGCCTTGAAGTCACATTCAGCAGAAATCCTGTTTACTTAATGGCTTGACATTTCACTTGCGGTTGAGCAAGTATAGGGTTTCTCTTGTGACCAATGCCAGACGACACAGAGCTCGTACAAGTTTCCATCTATTGCCTGTCCTGTGTGAACCACCAGTGCAGGGGAGAGAGAGGCTTGTTTTGGAGCAGCGGCCGTTGAGACACTAAACTGTGATGCCGCACCTGTGAGACAGTGAGAATAGCCGTAGGAAACAGAAAAGTCATGTTTGTCCTGCTTGGGATCGCTATTTTATTCAACGTGCAAGAAATGCCCGATGGCGCCTGCAGGACTTAACCCATCCACAGTGAATGTCACAGGATGCCCTCTCCATCCTCCCCTCCTCGCCAGCCAAGCGCGGCAGCGCCGGCCCAGCCGGTGCCTTCTCCATTGCCAACTCGCAGACCGCGTGCCAGAGCGCGCACCGACGACGGAGCAGGTGAGAGCTGCTCCTTGCCAGGGCTGGAGGTGGCAAATGGCCCAGCTCGTGCCTCCCGGCAGCGGAAAGGTAAATACCCGGCGTTCCCAGTCAGCTCCTGCAAACCTGACTTGCTGGAAAGTCCTTGGGCGGTAGGTCCACTCCGTTCACCGCGGGAGAACTTTAGGACAGCCTTGATTCTTCAGGGCCAGCTTAACCGTCCAGGGCCGTGTCAGGCTGAGTTCTGCACAGCCCAGTGATGCTGCTGCAGGTGTGGGCAGGAATCAGGCTTAATAATACAGCAATCCTCGCAGCTCATCCCAAAAACTACTGCTAGAGGAATAGTTTTGTTCTGCCTTGGAGGGAGGCTCTAAAAAAAAAATATCATCCTGGGCAATGCAACTGTACAAACAAGTAATCGATCTATTACATAATTCATATTTCATCCATTAATTTGTTGTATTAAAATACATAATTTTGCAAAACGTTATTTGTAAAACCTAAAAATCTATGCAGTCCAGTGATAGAAGTGGCATGCATTATTTTATACAGGGATTGACAAATTCTCCCAGTACAAGAGAAGCGCTTTATCACTGATGTACGGGGAGTCCTGTCAGAAACTATTGTACTGTACGCCCTGTTGCTAGTATTTACGTTGAGATCAAATTGCTTCCTTTTCCATCAGGCCGAGCGATCTGACGTAACTGAAACCCTTCTGTACAAGGAGGACTTGCAAAATCCATACGGGGCTCCATTCCAACCAGTGAATTTTGTTAACCCACACTGTACATACACATCCAGAATGTGAGTGGCGATCCTTCCAACAAATTTGCTAATACACATTTCAAAACAATTCAGCAAGCTTTACCAGTTATCATTTCAACTTGGCTGGATCCCTCCCGTTCAGCATTTGGCAGAACATGTATCATTTTCTTCATGCAGTATATTTATGACAAAGAGAAAAACTTTATATACAGTATTACTACATGAGGGACTGCAGTGGAAAATTAGCCAGCTGAGAAGTGCTTTGTGATAAGCACTCAGCTCCAAATTCCAGTGGAGCTGCAGGACTTAAATAAATAACTAATTAGCTCACCCTGGCTATGAAAGTACATTAAGATGAATATTGCACAGGGGTTTTTTTTATTCAGGGTTCTTGAAGTAGTAAAATGTTTGAAACCCCAAAGTCCGTACTGAGCCTCTGTCACCGCTGATGCCACGGTGGAAGCATGGCTGACGTGTGCCTGGCCAGCGGTCTGCCGCCGCGTCGCATACTCCTGCTCTGCACAGAGCAAGGTATTTCCATGACCAAACCACAAGTGCCTGGCTTAACCCTCTGGTCTTCACCACCAGGTTTGTCGGGAGAGCCAGCAGCAATGGCAGGGCGGGTCTGGGAGCCTTTTTGCAGAAGTGTCTAATGTAGGTTTTTCAGTATGATTACAAAGCGTTACACCGCCACACACAATTTGCAGAGTAGGCTATTGTGCGATTTTTAACTAGCACAGCTGATATAAAACATACTCTACTAATTACAATACAGCTAGAAAATGCCAGCTAGGACTGATACTGAAAGACCTGTTCAAGAAAATCTGAAGAACAGTGTTTAGGGCCAAAATGCAATCACAAAACACTCTCTATTATGTATTCTTAGGAGTGGATTGGGTTTTGTCTCTTGATTTCCATCTTCTTTGCACATTTCTCTGAATTCAGAGCATAGAGCTGTTACTGTGTTGGCCATAGTAGAAAGGGTTGCTGTGTATCTGTGTTTAGTGATCTATTAAGCATCAAGCTGTATGTTTCACGCAAACATGGGGGATGTGCAAGGTGAGACTCTCAATCTTCACCTTCATAGATGTTTATATTAAAATCTCTAAACGCTCCCCTGTTTGTCAACCAAAAGAACATCAACACTGCTGAGAACAGAATACTTAGCATATTGCAGAGCAGGTACTAAACAACACCAAGCAGAACGCGCTCAGAAATGTTGCTTAATGTCCTCATACTCAGTGTGCGTGCTTCATTTTACGAAAATAAAAGTGGTCCAGGAGAACGAGGCCATTATCACAGAAGCTTTTGACTGGGTACAAGACAGCGAACCCCAAGTGGGATGAGCAGCGTGTTTCTGTAAAGCTTGGGCACCACCTACCCTCTTGCATCCTCCTCCAGGACGTGTCGGAGACGGAAGCATTGACAGGGTAGCCTGCAGTGCTGGAGCCGTGTGTCGTCTATACAGCCATGTGCTTTCCACCTAGCAAGCTGACAATCCGCCTAGTTATTTTCAGCAAAAATATTCATTAGGTTGCCCTTCTATCTTTGGTATTGCTTCTGAGTCCACGCTGGATCGGGCAGACAGCAGCCTGTTCGACTCGTCGGGGGTATGTCTAGTCAAGTATTCTCCTTCCACGCCTTTCGCCTTGGCCCCGGGAGACAGGCTTTCAAAGGTGACATAGGACTCCTGAATTTCCTTGGGTTTCCGCGCAAAGCATTTTTTGCAGCGCCGTTTCAGTGCTCCACAGCAGACCACCAGTGTCAGAGGAACAGCAATGACACAGGCCACACTGATGACAACCACATTGATGAGCTTCTGGGTCCCGCCTGCGCTGGCAACTTCGTCTGTGGAGAATATGATGCATTGCTCTTTCCTGGGGATCAGCCCTTTCACGCAGACACACGCGATGTATTTGGTCTTCGGCAGCAGCCCATAAATGGTGACCTTGGTCTTCCCGGGCTCCACGTTGATCCGCCGCATGTCTCTCTCTCCAAAGACGGCGTAGAGGACACTGAACACTGTCGTGTTCTTTGCCAGCGGTGCCTTCCAGGCCAGGGTGATACTCTGGTCGGTGTCTCCTATCACCCTGACGGACCTCACCATTCGCTCCGGCTCCTGCTGACCAGTAGGCGGGCTCACCAGCAGGTTTCTGGGATTGCTATCTCGTGCCACGTCTGGGAGGAGGAGGCCCTCCCCGGTGCCCGCTCCAGCCCCCAGGGTAGGCACGGTGGAGGTGGTGATAACGTACCTTGCCACGAGCTTGTCGTTGTAGGCAGCTGCTTCCATCCCGCTCGCCTTCCCGCTCCATGCGCCTTTGGCGTTAGAGTTGGGGTCATCCGTGCTTTCTGAGTCTGTGATGATGAGAGATATGAACGCCTCTGTTGCCCCCAGAAAATTCTTTGCTTTACAGATGTACTCTCCAGAGTCAAGGTAAGAGACTACAGGCAGGCCCAGGATAGACCAGCTCATCCCATCACTGGAAATTTCTTGGTGAACTGCAGGGAAGGAAAAATGTAAAATAAATAGGCAACAGTCAATAGAATTACTAACATGTTTTGTAAAATATTAAGATTTAATGAGCCAAATGTCTCTCGATACAGTAGAATCATCATTTCTTTTTGCCACCAAGAACAGGACAAAATCAAAGTAAAGCCAAGAAAAGTACAGTAACACTAAAATTAGGTTATGGTGCAATTTACACTGCTTCAGACTGAATATATGTGAAGCATTTGATGCTATTACCTCCAAATTGACATACAGTTTGAAAACAAAACAGGAAAGGTTCTTCCATTAAAAAAAAAAAAAAAAAAAAAGCTTAAAAGCTCTCATGTAGGTACAATACTTAAAAGACTGGAAGGAGTAGGCGGTAACACGATCTATTTGAACATTAGATGCAGTCCTCTGAGTCACGGAAAATACAAACAGTGGATATTTTCTTCTAAAAACCATATAAGGACTAGTCTACAGTATATGGAGAAAAACAGCTGAAAAATAATATCCCTTTTAATGCTAAATTAGTGCAGGTTTTTATACTGAGCCGAGCACAGGGAAGTCTGATCACTTACCACTGAACGATATGTACAGAGCTGAATGTTGATTTTCTCCCTCCCCAGGAGGCTAAAACTAGCTTCCCCCCCCCCCCCCGCTCTTTTTCTATTTGTGCAGAAAAAAAGAGCTGGGGTCATGCAGAAGGGTAAAGCACCTCCTTCATCACTTAACCAGCCTCCTTAGGATGAGCACATACAATCTCTGCCCTTTCCCATTGAAAGGTAAACCAGGGAGGTGTCCGAAAAGCAAAGGTAAGACAGGATGCAGCCTTCGCCCAAGCCCTCACGGAGTCAGGACCCAGCCTCGGCAACCAGGGCCCATTCCAACGGCCGTGAAATACAATGGCAGCAGAAGTCACTTTTTCAGTTTAATTATTTACTGAATGGGTATATAAAAAACCATAAAGCTGCTGGTCTTCCTACGACACTTCCCCATACATACAAACTGTGGGCTGTTTCTCACTCCTTTCTATTCAGGACACGAACATTTCAAACAGTCGTACTATAGCACTGGCACAGAAGCTGCCATTGCTGAAAAATAATGTGTATTTTCAGCCAACTTTTTATTGAAAGGTGCTAAAGTCTGATTTAATGGGGCACAAAAGACCTCGTTCCCAGTTGTAGCTCAAAGTAAACTCAACATAGACTTTCAGGAAAGCATTCCCTTGTTTTCTTTTCTTTGTTGTGGCTCTCTTTGAAGTGTAGGAGGGACGTTTGCAGCACGGTGGGCAGACATTATCATTACGAGGAGCAGCTCTGCTACGTCCTGCACATCATGCACAACAGGGCAATGACTTGTGCGGATCCAAAAAATGATATTTATTGCAAGTGGTTCTACTGCTGTGAAAGAAAAATGCTCTCTCCCCGTTTCTGTGCACCGAGGAGCCCTGTAACCCTTTGAAGATCAGACCCCATGCTTAGCGATTTACCTGCTGAGCTTAGACCCGCTATGAAAGTCAGGGCCAGGCCTAGGATGCGGTAGCATTCGGGGGAGGCTGGAGGGATGAAGGTTCATGTCCTGACCTAAAATCTCTAGGGCAAAAAAGCTAAGGACGATTGCCTTGAGCGCAGCAAAGGTTTCTTCGCTAAATTCTCCACACACTGAAGGACCAACATTGCAATTTTAGGTCCAGCTATTCTTGTGAATGGAAATGAAAACCTGATCGGTCGCAAAAACTGTGGCTGTTTGAAGGCTTCCCAGCCCCGCGAGAGGGGTGAGCACAGAAGAGGGACCTGGTCAGTATTTCTCCCCCAGAGCATTTTCCCAAGAGACCTTGTCAGTCCATCAGAAATGAACCATTTGTATTGTGTCCTTCAGCAGTTTAGTGGCTTTTTTCTCTTTTGATGTACCAGTACCGTTGCATGTTTGCGACCTTTTCTTTCTTTGCCACAGCAGATTTGAATCCCGGCTGAATTCACATCAGACATCTCTCTGCCAGAGACGTTTACTGACGGCTTAACAGTAGCTCATCCTTAGTCTCAAAAAAACCCCATAAAATAATTCAGTGGGAAGGCTTGTCAGTGACTGAGTAACTAACTAACTTAAAACAGCCCCTTGCTACAGCTAGACATATTTCATTTCTTCAGCTCCAACAGATTTGCAGAATACCCCTTGGCTTGTCTCACCACCACAGTTGTTATGAAACAAAGCAAAACCAACTTTTTCCACGACAGTATACTTCTATCTGATGATACTTACATCAACATGTAAGTAATTTTATAGTCTACAGAAAATCACAATTCAATAGTGAATTGCACACGATACTATTGTGCATTACAGTGACTCTTACTTTTGCACCACTTTCTTTCTGGGGGGTCTTTTAGCAGTGGGAAGGATCTGTTGTCATAGAAGCTTCCATTTGCTGAGCAGTCTGTAGAAAACAAAGGTGCAGGCCTCCCTCACTCCTTCCACGTCTACGAGAAAAGCTGAAACCAAACCCACCTGTGCCGTTCAGTTGAGCACCGTCAGCTCTTCTCCAGCTGAGCTCGGGAATGGGCACCCCCGTTGTCCCACATCGCAGCAGCACCGTGCTGCCCAGGATTGTCTTTACTTTGGCTACGGACGTATGCACAACGGGGCTTTGACACTTCCTTAGCTCGACTTGGCTGAAGAGGACGCCTGCAAGGCTCCGGGGGGTGAAGCATTTCAGCCTGGGCTCAATGAATGCTATGTTAGGAGACTGGAAATTTAGGAAATGGACCATTTCATACAGACTGCAGTCACATACCCACGGATTGTCTTGCAAGCCTGTCAAAATAAATCAGAGCACTGAGTCACTCCAACAGCACCTTTTGTTTCTGCCACTTCTGTTTCCGTTTTTCAGCAGGACAAACTGTGATAGGCTCCTAATCTGCCCCGCAAGGGCGGCCTGTGCCTGTGCAGGGATATGTGGGGGTGGGTGTCCTAACAGCCCCCCCGCTGCTGCGGGCTGAGCTTGATGGATCCCACGCTTGCCAGTTAGTAGAAGGGAATAAATATGGCTTGCCAAAGTATCTCAGTATCTGGAGCTGAAATCACATTCTGTAACTTCAAAGAAGGATTATTCATATCATGGAAACATCACTATTTATGCACATAAAGAAGCAAAACAAGAAGTTATTAGAAACACTTTTGGTTCCAGGATGGAAAAAACAAGTAGCCATGGGGGAGGGTCGGTCTGTTTTGGGGTGTGGACTTTTTTGGTATGAAGAGACTATGGAGTCTCTTCCTTAGACAAGCCAGGAAATTATTCTCACTGAAGAATTACTAAACTATTAGCCAGATTGTCATGCCAAGTGTCAGGCTTGCAATAGGTGTAGGCGATCCTACGCGACTGTAAGAGTTCCCTTTCAGCCCTGTTATGCCAAGTTATTTTCATTATTTTAGTAATCAGTTGCTTTTCCTGAAATGCTAATTTACACTTGATAAGATGAAAGAACTGTTTTAAGGATTAAATGGAAGAATATACATGTTATGATACATAAAAAGAACATAAATAAACACTATGTTAAGAATATACACATAGAAAGAGGTATATTGAAGAACACACTCGTGTTTCAGAGTCCCAGAATGTTTCTCTTTTTCTTCTTTCTGCTGTCCCAATGTGCACCTACTGAACTCAAATTCTGAAAAAAAAAAAAGGAGACAGCGCTCTGTTAAAAACAGACCGGTGAAGATGGTACTGAAAAAGCAACATTGGAACGAGAGCCGTGCACATCCACGAACAGAAGGTGCTGCATTCTGATTGAATCTGTGTCATCCTCCTTACAAATATCCACACGCACCTGTCCTCTGGGCAGTTTACGCTCTCTGACGACTTTAGCTAGCAGAGTTGGCACTAGGGCTATTTATACCACCTAACCCCAGGCACGCGGCCGAAGCCTAACCCAGGAGCACGGTGTCCCGGGCCCGCTGCCTGCCACGGGAGCGAGCCCTGCTCCCTCCAAGGGCGCTCCACCTCCTCTTTTCCGCAGGCGGCCCAAGGACACGGCTTGGGGCTGGCAGCTGCCTGACAGGGAGGAGTACCAACACTCCCCCGACCCCCGGCAGGAGGAAACGGCAGCTGCCCACCCTATGGGGCCCACTCTTGCGGGCCCCGGCGGGGCTGCACCGGCAGTCGTGCGAGCGGCGGCTTCCCGGCAAGAGCCGCGTGCTGACGCGAGCACGGAGGGTGCACCACAAGGCTCCATGAGCGTCAAGGGGCCGATGGAATTTGCTAGCGTCAACAGAAACACGGGGCTGATCAAAAGGCCCTGAGGTCTCAAATAAACTGTTTTAAAGGTTCTGCTGGGGGGAAAAAAAAAAAAAAAAAAAAAATC